>CM054131.1:110892888-111440388 GCA_028751855.1 Ambrosia trifida
TGGACAGGTTAGCCAGGTGTTTGTCAAAAAGGTAGAGCACACCACTAGAGCAAAAAGTTGTGTGTATTAGCAAAAAGTTGTCAAAAAACCTGCGTAAAGGACTAAAGCCACATATCTTGCCATTAATACCAACTGAATTTTACTTGCTTGCATGAAAAGTTCATTGTACGATGTCTTTTTCAGAGGACCTCGACTCTTGAGATGTTGCAGGTGTTTGAAAAGTTTGAACTGAAATTGAACTTTTCATGCAAGCAAGTAAAATTCAGTTGTTTTACTAATTTCATAGTCTTGATACTTTTAACAATCGGATCGGCGCTAAACATAGAAAGTAATTACAAATATTGCTAGAGGGTCACTATTCATATATAAAGAACATTAATCGGTTTCATCTTTGTTTTCTTTAGTTCAACTTTCCATGATCTACCTTTATCATCTCAGAGAGATATCTGTCAACGATGGAAGGGAACCCGAAACAATAAAAAGTAATTACAAAGAAGATGATCAAAGATGCTACAACATAACTTGCACCGGCTTGAGATATGAGTTTAATTAGCTTGAATCTCTCTGATCCATGGTATCCGGTTGTTTTCAGGTTGTCTTCATCGTTGACCGCTATCTCTCGGATAACAACTGAAAAGTTGTCTCATTAATTCCAATTCCAATTCCAATTCCACCGGTGCAATCAGAATCTGAAGAGAAGCTATCATCTCAGAGAGATATCTGTCAACGATGATGGCGCAGAGGTTAGCTGTCACTTTAAATTTTGAATGATCGTCGGTTTGCTCTCTATATACCAATCAACAGTAGCGATCATTACAGTTATTTGGAATGTTTCTGATCATTGTCAGAGGGTCACTATTCATACATAAAGAGATAAAGGGTGTACACGAGTATAATCAAACAAGGGTTGCCCGGAGTTTGATTAGCTTGAATCTCTCTATATACCAATCAACAGTTATGAAATGACACATGCAGAATGTAATGTCATGCACAATGTGATTTGTATTAATGGCAAAGTGATTTGTAAGGGAAGAAGAAGAGAATGCTATATATGTTTACCTTCCCATGGAAACTCTGAAGACCCTTAACGGAGGTTTGCTAGAGGGTCATTGGTCTTCAGAGTTTCCAACCCCTAATACATTCATCAAAGGATATTCATGTGAGAATGATTTTGTACAAGATTCCTATGCAAGCAAGTCAAATTCAGTTGTTAGACCAACTTAAGATATGAGTTTAATTAGCTTAAATCTCTCTGATCCATGATATGAGAGCATAAGAGAAGAGATAATAACATATGAGCTTCAACATAACTTGCACCGACTGGACAGGTTAGCCAGGTGTTTGTCAAAAAGGTAGAGCACACCACTAGAGCAAAAAGTTGTGTGTATGAATAGTGACCCTCTGGCAAACCTGCCATTAATCGGTTTTATTTAGCGTAAAAAGTTCATTGTACATATACCTCCTTATTTAAAAACAAATCACATCATTGTAGAGGTTACTAGGTTACTCATTACCGTTGGACGTTGAAGGTAAACATGGACAGTGAGAAGTGAGATTGATAACTTCTTTATGGAAGTTGCTAAAATAGTTAAACAAAAGCTGAAATTGAACAGTTATTTGGCAACATACTTGAAATCAATGGGAAGATAAACAATCCTCATCCACAATGTTCTTACCTATGAGTTTAATTAGCTTGAATCTCTCTGATCCATGGTATCCACTTTCAGAATCTGAAGAGAAGCTATCATCTCAGAGAGATATCTGTCAAGTAATTACAAGAAGATGATCAAAGATGCTACAACATAACTTGCACCGGCTTGAGATATGAGTTTAATTAGCTTGAATCTCTCTGATCCATGGTATCCACTTTCAGGCTGTCTTCATCGTTGACTGCTATCTCTCGGATAACAACTGAGGGTCACTATTTCATACATAAAGAGTATAATCGTGATGTGATGGATTTTTATATCTGCAACTTAGTTCCTTTTTACCTGGTTGCAAAGGAACTTCAGGTCAGCCAGACCTTTGTCAAAAGCAAGTGTGAAGATCAAGATCAAGAAGAACAGTACGGTCAACGATGAAGGTGTGTTGTATGTATAAAATTGTGAATAATTGTAGTGTGTTCGGTGCAGTCGACGAACATCATTCAAAATTTCAACTTCCCGTTCAGGTGCTTAAGTCCACCTTGAAGACTGGATACCATGGATCAAAGAGATTCAAGCTAATCAAACTCATATCTCAAGTTGGTCTAACAACGGAATTTGACTTTCTTGCATAGGAATCTGTACGAAATTATACAGTTATTTGGAATGTTCCTGATCATTACAGTGAGATTGATAACTTCTCTATGGAAGCAACAAATTCAAAACAGAGGTAGGTTTGTCAGAGGGTCACTATTCATACATAAAAAGATCAAGAAGAACAGTACGGTCAACGATGAAGGTGTGTTGTATGTATAAAATTGTGAATAATTGTGAGAGTCGATATGAGAGCAATAATCCATCGAGAACTAGAGAAATAGAGAATAAGAGAAGAGATAATAACATATGAGCTACAACGACGTCGTATTTTGGAAGCTGAAGTTCGGAGAGAACTAAATATTCGGTTGTTGATTTTCTTCTCTATACAGAGTGACGATAGGCGTTTTCGATTTCCAAGTGGTCGGTCGACATAGGCGATGGAGGGGTTTTTGGTGACGGTACTTGGCGGAAGCTTGTGGTGGAGAATGGAGTGCAAGAGTTTGACATTATTGTGTTCAAACATCAAGGAGACATGGTGTTTGACTTTTTTGTGTTTGACCCATTATTATTATTATTATTATTATTATTATTATTATTATTATTATTATTATTATTATTTTATTATATTTGTAATTTAGTTCCTTTGTTTTATTATTATAATCATTTGTTATTATCAAGAATCGGAAATTAGTAAAACGATTTATGAAAGTATCAAGAATCGGAAATTAGTAAAACGATTTAATAAATCATTGCTCAGACGTTAGGGTTTGATAAACACAAAACTTATTATTTATAAAGCAACAAAAACACAAATCGTACCGTGAAATAAAGAGAGGCCCATTAGGAGTGCCGTGGAAGAAGATCGTCGGTTTGCTATAGTCGATGATGGCACAGAGGTTAGCGGTAACTTTAAAATTTGAATGATCGTCGGTTTGTACAATGATGTGGTGTCTTCAATGATTCTAAAAAACTTGAAAGTAATTACACCGGCTTGAGATATGAGTTTGATTATTATCGTATTTGCAACTTAGTTCCTTTCTCTCGAAAAACAATCCGATTGTTAAAAAGTATCAAGACTATCAAAAAGTAATTATCATTTCTTGACATGCTTGGTAACACCTTGATCTGTAATATCTGAAAATTATCATTTCTCAAAAAGTAATTAAAAACACTTAAAAATGAATTAAAAACAATTGTTGCGAGTTAGGTTTAGTCGGAGGACCACGTACAATGATTCATCAAAGTTGTACAAAGCTGGATGTTTTTACTGGAAAACCAAAACGAGCAATTAACGAAGCGAAACGGAGAGTTATAATTTTCTTGGCTAGGAAACAACTTAAAAGAACCAAAAATGAATTAAAATTATTTTTTGGTGATTAACAGATAATTTTAAATAATTAAAAGAAAATCAAACTTTTCATGCAAGCAAGTAAAATTCAGTTGTTGGACAGTGAGATTGATAACTTGACAGGTTAGCCAGACGTTTGTCAAAAGAACATTTTTTGTAATAATTATATTAAAAAAAAAACAAAAAACTAACTCAAAAGATCAAAAAAAAAAAAAAAACAAAAACAAACAAATTTTGATCCGAAGAGCCTCGCTTAGGCCTAAGCGAGGCGCTTCGAATTCAAAATCAGCTTTTTCTGCCCCTCGTACAGACCTCCTCTGATTGAATTCAAAGCGCCTCGCTTAGGTCAAAGCGAGGCACTTTGAGGGGGGTGGAAATAGAAGGTACGGGGTGGGAATTGACGGAGCCTTCTTATAATGATATCTCTCTTTAAATCTTAAATTGTGGCATAGAGGAAGTGACATCTCTGAGGGAATACTAATGATCCGTATCAACTTTATGGAATTATTGCTGCATTCCTATTCAAATATCCTTATCAACTTTATGGAATTATTGCTGCATTCCTATTCAAATATCCTTATCAACTTTATGTCATTGTAACAAACAAATATACGTACTGGTAATGTTAATTCCAGTTTTACCCTTATGGACATTAACTAAGTGGATCATTTCTTATTCATGTTTAGTGTTTATGATAAATATTTTAATAATGCTCCTCAGGGATTTAGAATGGGCTGATGTCAAGGCGCAAAGGACTCGTCCGGAGCCTAAGCGCAACGCGCAACCCATTCTACACGTAATCAAGAAAGGGCTAGCGTCTAAGTGTGTTTTTTTTTAAAAAAAGTTGTAGATTTGCGCCTAGCTCTCCACCAGGCGGTTGAGCCGCTCCTTAATGCGCCTGAGCGCGCGCCTGGCTCGCTTTGGACAACATAGATTTGAGGTACAAAAAACTCATGGTTCTGGGCTTTAATATTCACTAAATTTTGTACGTAAGAAAGAAATTCCAAACTGAGATAGATGTTGGGCAGGTATTTACCCTCTTTTTGTTTATGGATTCATCATGTATGTAGAGAAAAAGACGCCGATTCATACATCTTTAATCACCTATGTTCAAAGGCTTCCGATATCATAGCGTTTTGGCCACTGATGGCGCTGGTAATTAATTAGCTAGTACTTCCTCCATCCTTGCATCTATATCGTAATTTTATGTTGTATATTAATACCTTCATCTCCAAGGCATGAATGTTTCAATTACCTTTTTATAATTAAAACAAACTTTAGCCTTATGGAATATGAATTCTCCAATAGCCACTTGAAAGCATTATCATGTTCAATTACCTTTTTATTATCATCCCAACTTATTTGCAGTCCGTCAACATATATATTTCATTGTATTCAAGGAGTTTGCTAAAATCAAGTTTATATTGGTGACTGAAGCAATCTGGAGACAG
The DNA here is from genome assembly GCA_028751855.1 of Ambrosia trifida. Lineage (NCBI taxonomy): Eukaryota > Viridiplantae > Streptophyta > Magnoliopsida > Asterales > Asteraceae > Ambrosia > Ambrosia trifida. Next base: position 110,897,928 of record CM054131.1, read on the forward strand.
AAAATGTGTTTGATATGACCATATTGGGTACGTTTAAGACCATGTGTAGTGGGGGCTTTATATATAAAGCCCCCTTTCTGATTGGTTCACGTGGCAGCTGAGTCAGCATGGAGAGAGAAACTGAAAAAGGGGTGTAGTGGTAGGGGCTTTATAAATAAAGCCCCTATTAATATTTTATTATATCTTTTATATTAAAAAAAATAATAAGAGAGAGAGAGAGAGTGTATGATGTGGCATCATTTGATTGGTGGGGGTATATATGCACCGGCGTTATTTGGATAGCGCCAAACAAACTTTTTCAAAAATAACGCCCCCGTAATGGTGTGGGGGGCGCCATTTTCAGTTGGGGCGTTATTTTTCAAGCCCACTACGGTGGGTCTAACAATGAGCTTTTTGCTAATATTCTTATTGATTGATTGAATAATACATGGAGAGATGGTAACATTAAATAGATGCCTTGCCTAACTAATTCCCTATCAATATGGCAACCTTCCTTATCTCTATACACAAAACTATGGTAACATAATAATGATAATAATTACATAATAATGGTGATGTTGACTAATACCCCCCCCCCTAGTTGGAGCGGGAGTGAGAACGAACGGTCAAACTAGCTCGAAAGCTGTCAAATTATTGTCGTGAAAGGCCTTTCGTGAAGATATCAGCGTATTGATAGGAGGCAGGAACATGCAAAACCCGAACATGACCCAAGCGAACCTTTTCTCTAACGAAATGGATATCAAGTTCAACATGTTTGGTCCATTGGTGTTGAACAGGATTGCCCGATAAATAAACAGCAGAGACATTAACACAGTAAACAATAGTGGCTCGCGTAATGGGTATGTGTAGCTCCAAAAGTAAGTTACGTAACCAGCTTGTTTCGGCAACGGCATTAGCGACACCTCGATACTCTGCTTCGGCACTGGAACGAGAGACTGTCGGCCGGCATTTAGAAGACCAGGAAATGAGATTGTTGCCGAGAAAAACACAGTACCCCGAAGTGGACCGTCTAGAGTCCGGACAACCAGCCCAATCGGCATCAGAGTAGGCCACGAGAGATGTGATGGGGCTCGGTGTGAGATGCAATCCATAGTCAATAGTACCTTTGATATACCGAAGTATCCTTTTTAAGAAAGAAAAATGAGAGTCCCAAGGTGCATGCATGAAAAGGCATATCTGTTGTATGGCGTAGGAGATATCCGGTCTAGTAAAAGTGTGGTATTGAAGAGCCCGAGCTAGACTTCGGTAATAAGAACCATCCGATAATAAGGAACCCTCTTCGGCACTTAACTTAGAATTTGTATCAACCGGTGTCGTGCACAGCTTACAATCCGACATGTTGGCACGATGTAGTATATCCTGGGCATATTGGGATTGAGATAAAAACAAGCCTTGGTTATCCCGTTTAACTGAAATACCCAAAAAATGATGCAAAGTGCCGAGGTCAGTCATGACGAAATCTCGTGAGAGGAGGCCAATGATGTTGCGTAATAGAGTGTCGGATGAGGCCGTTAAAATAATATGATCTACATAGAGTAGTAGGTAGGCGGTGTGATCACCCTTGCGAAGAACAAATAATGAATTATCACAAATGCTACCTTAAAACCCATGAGAGGTAATAAAATTAGAAAACTTTTGAAACCATGCCCGGGGTGCTTGTTTGAGACCATACAACGATTTTCGAAGACGGCAAACATGGTTTGGTTTTGAGAGGTCCGAAAATCCCGGCGGTTGAAACATGTAAACAGTTTCCTGTAGGTTCCCATGTAAGAAAGCGTTCTTCACGTCCAAGCTGAGTTATGGGCCAAGTTGTTCTTTAAGCCAATAGATAAAACTGTTCGAATGGTAGCGGGCTTAACAACTAGGCTGAACGTGTCTTGATAATCAATGCCCAATGTTTGAGATTTACCATTAACCACTAGCCTTGCTTTGTATCTTTCCAAGCTACCATCCTGCTTAAACTTGTGGCGAAAAAGCCACATGCACCGAATAATAGGGTGGTTAGTAGGCCTAGGAACCAATTCCCATGTATCATTATCAATTAAGGCGTTATATTCAGTTTGCATAGCCTTTTGCCAATTTGGTTCGGTCAAGGCCTTAAGGTGTGAGGTAAGCACGGGTGAAATGGGTTCAGTAGCGGGTGTGGCTAAGTTATATTTTGGATTTGGTTTTTTGGATACCGTCTTTCCCTCTAGTAGTCATGTGATGAGTGTTTTGGGTGGAGTGGATCGGTTGGGTGGTGGACGTGGAGGTTGTAGGTGGATTTGAGGAAGAGGCCGGATGGTTTGGTAATGGGCCTATGGAAGGTGACTGGAGATTTGGTGGACTGGAGTGGGAGGAGGGGACGGGTACGGTAGGTTGGGTTTAGGCCGAAGGGTGGTGTGGATGTGGGGTTGGTGCTGGGCCGGGTGGTGTGGGTATGCTAGGGGTTGGGCCGGTAGGAAATTGGAAGGTGGTGGTGTGTTGAACTGTATCATCAAGGAAACTATAATTGGTAGGAGGGGTTATCGAGGGAAAGGGGAATGTAGACTCATCGAAGTCCACATGACGCGAGATATGGACTTTACCGGTTGAAGGATCTAGACAACGGTAACCTCTAAAGTTAGGTGGATAGCCAAGAAATATGCACCGGGTGGAACGAGGGTTTATTTTGTTGGGTTCGGTGGCTGATTGGTTAGGGTAACAGGCACACCCGAACACCCGAAGGTGATCGTATGTGGGATGACATAGATATAAGGCAAATGTGGGTGTGTTATAGTTGAGGCGAGTGGTGGGGAGAATATTATGAAGGTAGGCGGTGGTGTAAAGGGCCTCCACCCAAAAGGTGGGAGGAATGTGTGAATGGGTGAGAAGAGCACGTATGATGTTTTTAAGACGTTGGATCATATGTTCCGAGCAGCCATTTTCTTGTGATGTTTGCGGGCACAAAAAACGGAAAGTGAAGCCGTTTGAGGAAGCAAAGTTATGAAAGGCATGATTGTCAAATTCTCCCCCTAAGTCACATTGGAAAGCTTTGATATATTTATGAAATTAGGTTTGAATTAATTTATGAAATTTTTCAAATGTAGGAAATGTTTCCGACTTGAATTTTAATGGATATACCCACACGTAGTTTGAAAAATTATCAACTAAGACCATATAGTATTTATAAGCAGCATTGCTAAGGACTGGTGAGGTCCACAAGTCGCAATGAATAATATCAAACGGAGCATAAGTAAATGAATTTGAAGACACAAACGAATGCCGTTTATTGTTAGATAAATGGCAAGAGTCACAAAAATCAAAGGATTGTGCATTACATGGAAAATGAAAAGTACTAGAAAGAAACTTTAAAACTTGTGGTCCAGGATGTCCAAGACGATCATGCCACTTATTGGACTCAGCAATTAAAAGGACTTGACGAGGTGGTGTGAATTGGCAGAGGTCACCGGTGCTATCATGGCGTGAAATAGGTTGTCCAGTCTTGAGATCCTTCAAAGTAAAACCATATGGGTCAAATTCAACAGAAACAAGGTTATCACAGGCAAAATTTTCTAACGGAAATAAGGTCTTTGACCACAGTGGGTGCATAAAGGATGTTATTTAAATGGTATGTTGTGGTTAGTGTTTTGTGATAGCCCTTACCCGATCCCAAAATTGGCAAAGTTTGGCCATTGCCTACTAAAATATTAGCGTTAATTGAATTAAATACAAAGGAGTCGATTTTACCTTGGTCGGAGGTGATGTGTGAGGATGCTCCAGTGTCCATGTTCCATTGTGGCACAGGTTGGTTGATGGTTAAGGCAGAAAGGGCAGTACCAAGGTCGGTAGGTTGCAGTGGGTCAACAGGAGGTTGGTTTGGGTAGGCGTTTGAGTTGTAGGTGTAGGTGTAGTTTGTGGGTGGGGTAGTGAGGTCGTAGCCTGTGGGCTGGGAAGATGGTTGAGCGGGCTGATTGTTTGGGCGAGGGGTAGTGGGCCGGTTCCAGTTGGAGGTCCAAGGGGACTGGGCTGGGTGAGGGCAGGGAGGCGGATAGGCCCACCATGGATAGGGGTGTTGATTAGGGCTGTTGGAGTGGACTGGGCCGGAGGTGGGCTGGTTGTGTGGGCCTGGGTTGTAAGGGTTTGGTGGGTGTTGGTAGTAGGAGGATCGACCGCGACTACGACCCCGATAGGAGCCACGGCCACGACCTCGTCCCCGGTAATTTGATTGGGCTCGATAGTCAAAGTGTTGGGCCGGGTGATATGGTTGGGGAGGGGTCGGGTTTGGGGCAGTGGGGTTGGAGGGCGATTGTGTAGGGTTGGGTGGTGCATTGTAGGAAGCAGTGAGGGTCGCTTGGATATATTGCCTAGCCGCTTGACGACGTTGCTTGCGTTCGATCATGTCACGAGCGTCATCCCAAGACTTTTCGGCTTGGGTAATGAACGAGGCTACGGTGTCATATTCTTGTGGAAGACCCGTAACCATTTGAAGAACTAAACGAGCTTCACTTACCGGATGTTCCACATCGTTGAGTTGATCAGCAAGATCCTTCATCCGTTGGAAATACTCGTCCAAGGACGAGCATGAAGCCATCGTGGTTGTGGTAAAGGCATGTTCAAGAGTTGCGGCCCGAGCGTTCTTATTATTGAGGAAGACCGTGTGAAGTCGATCCCATGCCTGTTGTGCGGTACCTACATTATCAATAACACGTTTTACGTAAGTATCTGAAAGAGTGCCAAGTATCCATTGGAGGACAATGACATCAATTTTGGACCACGGCTCGTAAGCCAGATCTGTTTTGGCGGGGGGTTCGGAGCCATCGATATGAGGTAGAACATTATAAGCAAGAGCGTGTAGTTTAAACAATTTCACCCAATCGGAATAGGTGACTTTGTCACCATCTAACACGCGTACTTTGTTTTGGATGTTTATTACCGAGTATACGGGATGAAGTGATTTGGTAGGGGGATCGGTTGGAGGGTTGATTTGATCGCCCATGGTTGTGCTTCATAAAGCACAAACAGAAAAAAAAAATGGACCGGCGATGGGTTAAGGGAATGGCTTTGATACCATGTTAATATTCTTATTGATTGATTGAATAATACATGAAGAGATGGTAACATTATATAGATGCCTTGCCTAACTAATTCCCTATCAATATGGCAACCTTCCTTATCTCTATACACAAAACTATGGTAACACAATAATGATAATAATTACATAATAATGGTAATGTTGACTAATACTTTTAAGAGCTTTTATAAGCTTTAAGCTTCAAGCTTTTAAGAAAAAAATCTTACTCAATAAAAAGTCTTGTTTGTTTCAAGTAGCTGGAAGCTTTTAGGTTAGGAGAAAAAACTCTATAGTGAAAAGCTACTAGTACTAGCGTTTAAGAAAAAACTCATACTAGCTACAAGTTTTTTAATGAGTAAATGACACAAATACCCATTCTATAATAATAAAAATTAAAAAAAAAAACATGCATACAAGCTTTTAATTAATGCCCATTTGGGTCATTTTATACATTTTATTAAAAGCTCCAGCTACTCTACCAAACACCAAAATATATTTAAAAAGTTACAGCTACCAAGTACCAACTTACAACCACCAGCCATCAGCAAGTTTTGCCAAACACACCCATTATGGTATGTGGACTTTTAATCGGCTTGGGACATTGAATTTTGTTTTCTTAAAAGGACAAAAAGGTTTTTTACCAATATTTTAGGAGTTTATGAGCATTATAAGCCTGCAACATTTTGTGTATATGGAGCTGGTATTTTAGGGGAATATTATGAGTATTAGACTATCTCCATTCACAAGTTATAACCAACACAACCCAACTTTTAAATAAAAAATTAATTTCTCTCTTACACATACATAACCCAGTCCTTAACACACATTCACAACCCAACTTAACCTAAAAATATTTTTTTTAAACGAACTCAGTTTTTAATAAAATTTATATCATTATGTTCACAAAAAAAAAAGTTAAGAAATACCGTGTATTTAGTTTTATTTTTAAGTTTAAATATAATAAGTTATTTGAGTAATTAAGTTAGTGGGGATATGATTCGGCTGCAACCTTTGGTTGGTGCACCAACCGGGTTGTGGGTTTTTAACATTTTTCTTTTTCTTTTTTTGCTTTTTCCATGACCAACCTATTAGATTTACACACCAATGGGGATAGTCTTATAAGTTGCATTCGTTCGTTAACCATTTACGCTAGCTGACCCGTTTGACCCATTTGTCCTTTTATTTATGTGACCCATTACCAATAAATTACAATCCAAGTCGACTCATTTTGATATAAATGCTTAAAATTGCCACCTTAGAAACATATCGTGAGTAGATGCTAAAAAACGTTCTTTGAATACAGGTTATGCTGGTTGAGAAAATATCATCATTAATATGTACCAACAATCACAAACCATTTAAAGTCTTTTTTCCAGATAAGGAATATATCATTAATTTGTACCAACAATCACAAACCATTGAAAGTCTTATTCCAGATGTCGCCGCCGTGTTGTATATTCTTGAGGATTCATGAACTAATGTAAGCAAGTACCGCGTTGTAAATTGTCGTCGCCGCCGCATAGCGCTGGTTTTCCATTAGTGTTTGTGTATATATATGTACTAGATTATACCCCGGGAATGGACCTGGGTTAAAAATCTAATATGACATATCAATTTTACATAAGAAATAGAATGATGCGCTTTACAGTTACATGTAAGAAAGCTTCGGATAGCACCTAACCTAAACAATTAACAACGTATTTCCAATATTAACGCCTAACTTTAAACCATGTATAACTCTAATATTATTACCTAACCTAAAACAATGTACAACTCCAATGCTAACACATGTTAAAAATAGAATTCATATTTAATAATTTGAACATAATTAGTGACTTGCCTATACATGACTAATGATTTACCTGAACACTTTGTGTTTTTTTTCCTGTATGAACAAAACCCCAAAAAATAGTCGTTTTTTCTCCGTTTTTTATATAGCACTATGGTACTCGTTGGAAAGATAATAAAACGCTCGCTAATTTGGTGTAATTTTTTTCTTTAAAAAATCTCGTATATGAAAGATATTAACGTTTTAAAATTATGGGAAGAAACATGAGAAGAAAAATCCAATTTTGTTTTTAAATTTTTTTTTACTAAAATATCTCAATGCCACATGGGATGACACATGACACACTCAAGATGGAGAATGCCGCTTTGAGTGTCATGTCATTAAAATGGCTTTGGTTTATTATATAGTAGATTAAAGCCCGTGCGATGCACGAGAAGTCTAAATCATTTTTAATAGCATTAGCAAAGTCAATCATCTGTTGTAATTAAAGTCTGTTTACTAAGGTCTGTTTTAGAGCAGTATGTCTAATAAGAAGATCTGTCTGAAACAGCTATTGCTTCAAACAGTTGAACAGCTATTTAAGACGGATCTCCTTAACAGACCCACTGCTTTGGAAGAGACCTTAGTAAACAGAATTTGCTTGCAAATAGATAATTGACTTCTTAATTTGGTGTTTAATAAACAGACCTTAGCAAAGTCTATTTACGTTCTCTGTAATTGCGAACTAATTGTCTTAAAAATGACATAGACTTCCCGCGTTTTCCCATGGGATTGGACCTGGTATATATTAAAAAAGAGCTCTCATGGTATGCAGGAATATACATATTATTCATAAAGTTGATATACATTTAAAAGTAAGGAATATACATGTTATTCAAATATCACTAAATATTTCCTTATACACCACATTTTTTGTTTTAGTTTTGACATTCCCATCACTATCTAGTATAACTACTTTCACCTCTGCCCAGCTCTAAACTCTTGACAATGCGACATTAAGTTGGTCATGTAAGAATATAGGGTCACATATTATCTCTAGGTGAAATCCCGCGTAGACACGCGGTTCAACAAATAACATTATTCTAAATGTTTAACTTTAATAAAATTTAAAATTGAATGTGCATACTTTTAGTTGAAACATTAGCATATGAGAACATAAACAGACTCTACTAAGGTCTGTTCTTCATCATTTGTTGAAGCAAGACCACTCTTTTCTTCATCATCTGTTCTTCATCATCTGTTGAAGGCAACCACTGCTAAAGCTTCAAAAGACATTCTTCACAGCAGACTATGTTTTTTCACCAGCAGATATTTTCTTCAACAGTCTTTACATAACAACAGATCTTTTTAACAATCTTACATTACAACAGAAGTTGGACTTTAGCATATTTTGAATTACTAATTCAAGATTATAACAAACTCACCGTTCTTCTCATTTGAACTCATATCCTGAAAACAAAACATACAATATTTTTTGATAATATGTAACAAAAAATCATTTCATTATAAATTTAATTGCATCTAGTATAGATATAGACAAAACCTTGACTTTTGAACAGTGAGTTCGCCTAGCCATTGCAAGACTGCTGAGATGTACATGCGACCAAACCTTAATTTAATTCAATACAAAAAAGAAAAAGAAAAAAAAGATTACAAATACTCTTGCAGTGATTGAACAATATGTTGTACAATAAGTATCAGTAACACACTCATGAATAATCCTTCCAAAAAAACTCAATCGAATAACAGTTAATTAGTGAAAATATTTTCAGTTAGTACCCCAAGGATTGATGCAACGGTCTACAAACACATGTCAATGGCCATATGAATTCAAACATAATTTTATTCATACTTAAAAGAACACCACTCATATATTGATTCGCTATATTAAACAGATGATAAGAATATAGGGGTCACATATTATCTCTAGGAGAAATCTCGCGTAGACACGTGGTTCAACAAATAACATTATTCTAAATGTTTTAACTTTAATATAATTTAAAATTAAATGTGCATACTTGATAGTTGAAACATTGACATATGAGAACATAAACAGACTCTACTAAGGTTTGTTCTTCATCATCTAGTTGAAGCAAGACCACTCTATTCTTCATCATCTGTTGAATGCAACCGCTGCTAAAGCATCAACAGACATTCTTCACAGCAGACTATGTTTCTTCATCAGCAGGTATTCTCTTCAACAGTCTTTACACAACAACAGATCTTTCTAACAATCTTACATTACAACAGACTTTGGACTTTAGCAGATTTTGAATAACTAATTCAAGATTATAACAAACTCACCGCTCTTCTCATTTGAACTCATATCCTCAAAAACAAAACATACAATATTCTTAGATAATATGTAATAAAGAATCACTTCATTATAAATTTAATTACATCTAGTATAGATATAGACAAAACCTTGACTTTTAAGTAGCGAGTTGGGCCAGCCATTGCAAGACTGCTGAGATGTACACGTGACCAAACCTTAATTTAATTCAATTAAAAAAAATGAATAAAAACAAAGATTACAAATACTCTTCCAGTGATTGAACAATATGTTGTACAACAACTATCAATAACACACTCATGAACAATCCTTCCAAAAAACTCACCAGAATTATCGAATAATAGTTGATTAGCGAAAATATTTTCAGTTAGTACCCCAAGGATTGATGTGACCGGCTACAAACACATGTCAACGGTCATATCATTTTAAACATAATTTATTCATACTTAAAATAACACTAATCATTTATTGATTCGCTATAACTAATAACTTACCTTGTTTGATTTAAACTAATGATAGGAAAATATGAACTTTCAAGTTGCCATTGTCGTCTCCAACTTAACACCTGTTCCCACCTTAAAGTAACCTAAAATAACAACAACAACAACAACAAAAAAAAAAAAAAAAAAAAAAAAAAAACAACAACAACAACAATAATAATAATAATAATAATAATAATAATAATAATAATAAAGTTAAAGAATCTGATGCTAAGTAAAGAACATAAATTTGTTAATTAGAAACATACTCGTTTACGAATTTCTTCAGATGCAGATCATTTTTGAGCCTGTAACCAAGACGAATTGTATTAGATTTTGAGGATGAGAGAGAGAGAGAGAGAGAGAGAGAGGATGATGAAAATAAAAGAAAGAAGATAAAATGATTGTGTTTTCTCTCTCCCTCTTTTTGTATAATAAGGATTTGATTTTGAATTTTGAATTTAAAGCTTAAATCTGGAGCCAAATTTAGAACTAATGTTGGAGCCCCATTTATACTTGACAATAGCCTTGGCATTTCAACAGATGTGACCCACATATTATTTAACTAGTAAATATTAGTAACAGATGTGGCCGACAGACTTTTTAAGTGGCCCACATATTGTGCAAGTGGCATTATTTAATTAATTTATATGAGTGGCCCACACATTATTTAATTTGTACAATAGATGTGCCATGTGGCTTAATGAGAGCTTGAATAAAATTGAAGTTGTATTATAGATGTACGATGTGGCTTAATGAGATGATGAATAAAATTGAAGTTGAGTTAATAAATTGATAAGTGGCACAAATGAATTTTATTTATTAGGATAGATATAGATGATTGCTAATAAAATTAATGTGCTCGCAAATGTTAATAAGCAATTGTAATCTTTTAATATGCAGTGCCCATGCAAGCCAGGAATTATAGAATGTTATTATTATGTGATGAAATTCAGGAAAGAGATCGTTCAGGACGGACTTGAATTGGATAATGTAAGTTGATTGAGGAAAATTTTAGCCACCCTTGTTTTCTTGAAACTAAAACCATCAATTTAATTGTTGTCTCAGGTGGGGGGGGGGGGGAGTAGATGCTTACACGGGTGCGTCGATGGCATTCGTGAAGAATGGTCAAGTTTTGCCGCAACGTTCATTTTCAACTCATCTGTATTTTTAAGTCTAGACTAACGTAATGTAGTGATGCAATATTTTTGTAACCGTTTAATAATTGTGGTAGAATTTGACAAATTCTAATGGGTATTTGCACACACACACACACACACATACACACACACACACACACACATATATATATATATAGGTCAAGTATAAAATGAAAACCCGCTTGAGTTGAGAAAATCTTCGAAAACCCATGTAAAAAAACATTATTTTTTTTTGAAAAAAATATCCAATGTAAAATACATGTTTTTAAGTGTTTTGGGCCAAAAAAATAAAACAAAAGCGCCGAAGGGATTTTTTTTAAAATAAACAAAGTTGCTGAAAACATATGTTTACAACAGCTAAATAGCTGAAAACATATGTTTTTTAGCAACTTTGTTTATTTTTTTTTTTAAAAAAAATCAACTCGGCGCTTTTTTATTTATTTATTTTTTTTTTTGCCCAAAATGCTTAAAAAATGTTTTTTTTTTAAAAAAAATGTTTTTTACATGGGTTTTCAAAGGATTTCTCAACTCAAGAGAGTTTTCATTTTATCTCACCCCTAGGATCCGGATCATTTGAGAACTCCTTTGAGTTGTGAGAACTTAGGAACTCACTTTATAACCACACACTTATTTTAATAAAAAAAAATGAATATGTGATCCAGAATTAAACAACAATAAAATAATTAATAAAATATTAATATACTTATACGGGGTAAAAATCACTTACATCAGTGTAATTTGACGTAAATTAATGTACTTTTTATAAAAAAAATTTACAGCGGGGTTTACGTGTTTTTACACCAGTGTGCAATTTTTTTTATTTATATACTTTTTTTTTTTGCATTTTACGTCGAGTTCTCATGAGTTCTCACAACTCATCGAGTTCTCAACGGATCCTAACCCATATATATATATATATATATATGTGGGATGGGTTATTTTGAGAACCATGGTGAGTTGTGAGAACCATTGGAATTAATTTAAGCCATTGATCTTCTCAATCCAATGGTTGAGATTACATCTTAGGAATTTTGTCTTCACATGTTAAGTCTTTTGTCTTTACATTTAATTTAATATAATTAAGTACAATTAGGGTGTTTATGTAAAAACACTATGGAGAGAGAAAGTAGTGTTATAATACTATAATAATTTCTTATTCATTATTTAAATATAATATTTTTTACTAAATTTAATTTTAAATTCCTTTATTTTTTAAAAAAAAATAGTCATAACATAAATCTGATGGGGATAATTTACACTAGTGTAATTATTTACACTGGTGTAAATCTACCGTGATTTACACCGGTGTAATTATTTACACTAGTGTAAATCTATCGTGATTTACACCAGTGTAATCTGCCATACACAACCCTACTACACAAAAACACTAGTGTAAAAACCAAAACAAAACATCTATACAATCGTATTACACCAACGTAAATGCCCACAACATCAACAAAAAACTTTATTACATCAATGTAAAACACCCCAAACATCTATACATTCATACTACACATAACTTAAAACTTTTACACCATAGTTTATTTACATTATACCAAAAAAAAAAAAAAAAAAAAAAAAAAAAAAAAAAAAACCATCATCTTCTTCCCATCATCTTCTTTTCACACACAAAAAAAAAAAAAAAACCATGAAAATTTTTAATAATAATAATACTAACAATAACCCTAACACTTGCCCCAAATTTTACCTTATACAAAAAAAAAAAAAAAAAAAAAAGAAAAAAAAGAAAGAAAGAACTTGATCTGCAAAAATCATCATCAAACACATCGTCATCATCAATCATCAAACATAATAACAAAAACCAATAATAACAAATAATAATAATAATAATAATAATAATAATAATAATAATAATAATAATAATAATAATAATAATAATAATAATAATAATAATAAAACATGTTGCCTTGTCGACAATCTTCTGTTCCCGACCACCAACCCCCACCTTCTTTTGTTCCTCGTTTCCGACCACCAACAACCACCCCCGCGCCTCCAGATCTGTTCAGATCCCCACCCCCACCACCAAAAAACGACCCCCACCAAAACCCACCATCACCATCACCACCAAACCGTCGACCACCGCCCCATCACTCTGTTGAAAGAGAGAGAAAGACAGAGAGAGAGAGATTCAGACGCGCGCGTGTGTGTTAGAGAGAGAGAATCGTGTATGTGTGTGTGTGAGAGAGCTGAGGTGTGGTGGTGATGACCACCGTCAGCCTCCCGACCATCGACCACCATACCGGATGAGAGAGAGAGAGAGAGAGAGAGAGAGAGAGAGAGAGAGAGAGAGAGAGAGAGAGAGAGAGAGAGAGAGAGAGAGAGAGAGAGAGAATTCTGTGATGTGAGTGTGTGTTTATTTAAAAAAAAAAAAACTGAATTTTAATTATACAAATGTGTGGAGTTGGTGTGGGTGGGGGTGGGGTAGGGGTGGGTGTAAATTACTTTTGTGCCCTTTAAGTTATAATGATATGGGGTATATGTGTCATCTTATCATTGGTCTAGAGTGGTTCTCAAGTTCTCTCAACTCAAGGGGGTTCTCATATGAACCCATTCCTATATATATATATATATATATATATATATATATATATATATATATATATATATATATATATAGGATTAGGTTCAAATGAAAACACACTTTTCGTAAAAGAACCGCGAGAACACCGACGTAAAATGTGAATTTTTAAATTTTTTTTTTCCACCGGTGAAAAAACGGGTAACCTCGACGTAAAAAAAATAAATAAATAAAAATATTTTACAGCAGTGTAAACGACCATGGCCCACCGTATTTTGTCTTATTAGGCAAGGGAATATTCTCTTTTTTATTTTATTCCACTTTAATTGTGAGCCACATATCTTTTTTGAATAAAATAAGTGTGTGGTGGAAAAGTGTGTTCTTTAGTTCTTTTACGAAAAGTGTGTTTTCATTTTACCCTTTCCCTATATATATATATATATATATATATATAGAGAGAGAGAGATAGATATGTAGAGATATTTGATGCATTAATACGCGTGACATAGTAGCTATTGTCGTGTACTCATTAGAAGTATGGGTGACAAAAGGTTTTGCAAAATTTCAACCCTTCAAAATGTGCAACGATATGTTTCTTATTTTTTTATTTGTATTAAAGTCATTTGTTGCTACTTCCTGGCATTAATTATCACATGTGTTAAATTATATTATTGAGACACTCATAAATTTTATTGTCACATCTCTCGCAACTCTTTGTTGCTACGTGCTACCATGAATTATCACAGGTGTTAAAAAGTATTTTTTATATTATTGGTACACTTGAAATTTTATTGGCATATCTCTCAACTCTATCTGTCTTATATCTATACTAGATTATACCCCGATGCTTTACAGAATAAACAAATCTAATATGAAGTGATAAAATGTGTGTACTGTAAAAGGAATATGTCGTTTTCGAGAAGAAAAAAAAAATTGTAAAGGATTAACACTCGATAACTCATAGAACCTACTTCTAATTCTACGTGTGCATCTCTTGCTTTAGTGAAGTCTTTGTACAATTTTGTCACTTCCTCAAGACATTCTAAAGGTGTGATGTGCACCTGAAAAAAAAAAAATAACCAAATTGGTGTCAAATGAGATGTTATGATGATGATTGATTTAAGAGGCGTGCTGTTGAGTGATTAATTATCACTTATCAGCTACAGATCTACCTGGTGTCTAAGAATCACAGGTTACATCTAACAGGCTTAGCAACGTTTGTAATCAATGTTCCTAGAAACACCAATCAAAATACAAAAAAAAAAAATAAAAAATTGGATTCTTACCAAACTAAATGTATCTGTGAATATATATGTAGTTAGCGCGTTCTTATATGTAATAGTATGTTCAAAAACATATATATACTATCGTAACATTATAATTGACTTGCCTAGACATGATTAATAAATTATCTAGTCACATTTTTTTTTTTTTTTTGGGCATGAACAACATCTCACTAGACAAAGTCATTTTCTTTTCGTTTTTTGTATAGCACAATGGTGCTCGTTGGAAAAATAATAAAATGCTCGTTAATTTGGTGTATTTTTTTTAAATGTCGTATATAAAAGTTACTACCGTTTAAAAATTATGACAGAAAAGTATAGAAAAAATAAAGATAAAAATATTAATTAACATATTTGAAATTTTAAAATAATAGTTAATAGTTATCTTTATTTATAATATAATTAAAAAAAGAATTTTGGAGGGAAATTAAGAGTGTGAAGGCCTTACATAGTGTCATGTGAAGTAAGACCCTCAAAATCGGGTGTCAAACAGCTGGCTTTCAAAGGCTAAAACCATAATTAATACTTAAGAAGTCTTATTTTATTATCAGAAAACACGCAGCGGAAAGTAAATAGCTTAAGTAATTCAAAGATGAATTTCCCATAACGGGTCAAGGCATATTTATAAAACCAAAAAAAATAGTTTTAGAAAAAGAATTTTCAAACAAATAAAGTAGACTCTTCTTATTCGAAATGTCAACCGCATCTGAGTAGCCATGCAGCAAGCCAAGGCATCTCTTTTATTCTTCAATAACCTGAAATCAAGCTAATATGCACGCAAAGTCAGACGAGCTGAGTGAATTCAAGTTTTATGAAGTTCTTAAATAATAAGTAAATTGTCAAAATAAAAGTTAACAAAATATTTTAACCTTAGAGTTACAATAAACGTAATCCGCCTATATGTCCCCTAAGCAAATGTAAAGTCGAAAATAACCGCAATCCGCCTACTTAAAATAAGACTTTATTTTAAATCTACAATAAGCGCATTCCGCCTATTTGTCACAAAACTACAACAAGTCTACATAAGCGCATATCGCCTGCTAAGACTCAAACCATAACTATAAATCAGAGCTGACATACTATATAACTATTATAGCTCAATTTATAATACTAAGTAACCGTCATACACAGTTTATATATTTATAAATATATAGTAACGCATTAAACCTAAACAAGTATAAATCAAGGCAAATGCCGATCTAACAACCAAGGTTTCACACACACTCTCAAGACATGTATATTAGCCCAAAATGTTTAAAACAGTAAAAATGGCATCATGAATTCACCTGAAAGCAAGAACAAACACCCAACTTGCAAATTGATACTGGGAAGCTACACACAAAATCAAACACCTGCCAAGTAACAATTTATATTACAAGTTAGGACTATAAGACTCCTATGGTTCCTAACGGGTCAACCAGGTAATATTGAGTTTCTATAAAGGTGTAATTAATCAGTTCAGCCCCTAAACTATAGAATATCGTTTGTAAAAAGGTCATATGCTATATTAATGGTCTAGGACCTGATTTAGTGACTCACATGGTGAACCATCACTTAAATTGCGAAAATCCTAAAAATTGCCGAACCGAAGGCCCTGTTTCGCAAAGTGTGTCCTTCAACTAAATCAGCTATATTATCAACCTAAACCATATTTTATATCATATTTTGCCATTTGAAACATTTGGGATCAGATTTGGATGGTGGTTACACAACAACAACACCTTGTTTCAAATCGCCCCTTTTATTACAAGCCGAATCCCTGTATTTTACCATTTTAAGCCATTAAGCTATTTAATTGTGTCAACATATAATTTACATTAAAACATGTCCTAAATGGGGCTTTAGGGATAAACTAAACATCTAATTAATTTACTAACACAAAGAGCTCAAAAATTCCTAAATCAAGAACCCTAAAACCCTAGAATCACAATCCAATCATTTGACCCACCAAACCTTAACCAATGGCCCCCATTTTCGAATATGATGCTATACAGATACCTTAGGATATCTTAGAAGCAAAACCCCAATTGAATTAACCAAATCATCCAAGAACAATGAAGTCGATTTTTGAAACCCTAGTTTTGAATTCATCCAATTAATCGATCAAATCATCAAAATTAACCACGAATTCACTTAGGGACTTGATAGACTAACCTTGTAGGATGATTAAGAGGCAAAAACCCCAAATTTGGCTGAATTGAAAGAATCCAAAAAGAAACCCTAAATCATCCAAAACATCATAAAAACATCGAATTAACACACGTTTACTCAATGTTTAACATAGGGTTTTGAAAGAATACCTTAGGGTAGTCGAATGAATGCTTGGGAGGCTGCTGAAATTCGAAAAGAAAAGGGTTTGGCTGCTGATTCGAAAAGAAGCCCTAAATCATCCAAAACATCATCAATACATTGAATTAACACATGTTTAAACGATAATTAACATAGGGTTTTGATAGGATACCTTAGGAGGAGTCGTTGATGGATTGTTTGCTGCTCAAAATTCAAAAAAAAAAAAAAAAAAAAAGCTGTTTGGGGCTGCTGCTATTGGCGTGAACAAGGAGGAAGGGAAGAAGGGATTTAGGGTTTGTTATTTTGTCCAATTTTTCACCTAAGGTCCCTCCTCTTTGATCGTGTTGTACCTTGTTCCCAAAGCTACTCATATGACTTTAGAAAATGCTAAAGAGCCCCCTCAACTGAACCAAGAAGGAAATATACAATGTATAAACTCTACAAGGCGAAACACAGGTTTGGGAATTTACGGTTGTTACAAGTATTCCCTCGTTGCATTAGGATTCGTCCTCGAATCCTTTTGCGAGATAAATAAGTGTGGGTAGAGCCACATCATTTTTTATTCAGATTCCCAAGTAGCTTCCGACCCTTTTTTGTGCCTCCAATGCACTTTCATCTGTCTGACCACTTTGTTGCGCAACTTCTTTTCCTTACGATCAAGAATGGCGATAGGCTCCTCGATGTAGTTTTACTTTTCATCCAATTCTATATCATCGAGGGGTATATGAGCTTCCTCATCTCTTAGGAACTTCCGCAAATGTGACACGTGAAAGGTTGGGTGGATACCCTTGAGTTCATCAGGCAAGTCCAACTGATAAACCACCTCACCTACACGTGCAATAATGCGAAAAGGTCCGGTGAACCTCAGACTAAGCTTCCCACGCTTGCGAAAGCGTATGATTCCCTTCCAATGGGAGACCTTCAACAAGACATGGTCACCCACCTTAAATTCTATAGGCCACCTCCTCTTATTGGCATACGACTTCTGTCGATCTTGAACTGCCTTCATGAAAGCTTTAATTTTAGACTGAATTACAAGTTTTGTCCTTTAAGTTTATACCATTTTTCAACGACTGTCCTTTAACTTTAAAATTGATTGTTTTGTCCTTTATCTATCAAAATCATGCACGTTATGTCCTTTATGCCTAACTCAGTTAGTTTTCTCCGTTAAATCTGATCACTCAAGGGGTAATTTAGCCTTTTTATCATTTTATTTAAAATATGTTAATAAATAAAACAAAAACTCTTTATCTCCTTCATCCCCCTTCTTTAATAATTTGCCTGCAAAAACCCACCACCATAAAAACCACAAACCATTTCTCGTGCTCCTGTTTGTCTGTCCACCAAACACAATAAACACACACATACATATGACTAGAGATAGAGAGTGAGGAACCGGAGGAGGAGCTCCGGTCACCTCCACCGTCGGCAACCACAGCAACAACTAAGCCCCCACCTCTTAACCATTTTGCACCCACACCCATCTAACCGAGAAAGAGACAAGAACCGGAGAAAGATAAAGAGTAACAGAGGAGAGAGAGAGAAAATCGTAGAGAGAGAGATGGGACTAGATCAGATTTAGAGAGAATGACGGATGATGACGGTGTGTACAGCGGTGGTGATGTTTGTAGGTTCGGGTCAAGGACAGGAGTCCAGATCTAGGTTCTGATTGAGGTCAACGACGGGTCTGTGATTCTGGACATGGGTTATGGTCGTAGGGGTTCACAGTGAAGATGGTGATGATGATGATATTATAAGCTTGATGGTTCTTGTGATGTTGATGAGTCGAAAGTTTTTTACCAGTTTTCACATCTGGGTAGGGGGTTTTGATGCCATGGGAGGGTAAGGTGGTGGAAAGCGGTGGTCTTAACAGTCATGGCGGTGGCAAGTGGTGGTGTTGACAGTCATGGTGGTGGCAAGTGGTGGTGTTGACAGTCATGGCGGTGGCAGCAGGTGGTTCGTGTGGATGGTGGTGGTGGTAGTGGTGTTAAGTGGGAGAAGTAGAATGAGGGTGTAAATAAGAAAATTGGGGAAGAAGATACAAGGGTGATTTTACTATTATGCCCTCACGTGCAGGTCACATGACCAAACTTAACGGAGAAAACTAACCAAGTTAGCCAGAAAGGACATAACGTACAAGATTTTTAAAGATAAAGGACAAAACCAATCAATTTTAAAGTTAAAGGACAGTCGTTGAAAAATGGTATAAACTTAAAGGACAAAACTTGTAATTCAGTCTTAATTTTATCAAGTTTTTTGGTGGTTACCTCGACCACTTCCAAACTACACAATTGCTTCTGCCCAATGGACCCCCAACAAACCGAATTCCTGCATCTGCGCCAATATAACATCTCATACGGTGGCATCCTAATAGTGGCATGATAACTATTATTATAAGAAAACTCTGCCAAAGGTAGGTGATAATCCCAACTACCACCGAAATCAATAATACATGCCCACAGCATATCTTCGAGAGTTTAGATGGTCCTTTCTGATTGACCATCTGTCTGCGGGTGGTACGCGGTGCTGTGTAGCTTAGTACCCATTTCTTCATGAAACATCTTCCAAATTTTCGATGTAAAACGAGTGTCCCTATCGGAAACAATAGACACTGGTACACCGTGCCTCGAAACAATCTCTTGAATAAGCAAATATGCTAACCGTTCAGAGTTAATGGTCTCTCGTATCGGCAAGAAATGAGCACTCTTTGTTAACCTATTCACCACTACCCAAATAGTGTCAAACCCCTTGGGTGTACGGGGTAGTTTTGTGATGAAATCCATAGTAAGATGCTCCCACTTCCACTCTGATACCTCCAAAGGTTGGATCTTTGCAAACGGTTTCTGGTGTTCCGCCTTAACCTGTAAACAAGTCAAACACCTACTCACATATGTCGCTACCTCGTACTTCATTGCTAGCCACCAATGGTTTTTCTTATGATCGTAATACATTTTGGTCGCCCCCGGATGAATAAAATAGCGGGTCTTGTGTGCCTCATCGATGATTTTATTCCTAAACCCACCATATTGAGGTATCCACATCCGCTCTTTCATGAACATAACCCTATCTCCATTACTTTCCAAAAAGTCCATGTTGCCCCCACATTCGCTCCGTCATAATTCACTCCACATATAAGGCTTCATTCTGAACACTAGAGATCTGTTTCATTATATCCGGCTTCAAGATAAGCTGACAAGACTTCACCCGAATGGGTTTAGGCCTCTCCTTTCGGCTCAACGCGTATGCCACCACGTTAGCCTTCCATGGATGATACATAATCTCCACATCTTAATCTTTGATCAACTCTAACCACCTGCGCTGCCTCATATTAAGGTCTTTCTGCTTGAAGAAATTCTTCAAACTCTTATGGTCGGTGTAGATAGTGCAAGGAACCCCATATAAGTAATGTCTCCATAGTTTAAGCGTGAAAACAACGACTGCCAACTCTAAATCATGAGTCGGGTAATTAACCTCGTGAGGTTTTAGCTGGCATGAGGCATATGCAATCACCTTACTACACTGCATAAGAACACACCCGAGTCCCCGGAGTGACGCATCCGAATATACCATTAAGTCTTCAGTCCCATCCGGCAAGGCTAGGATCGTTGCATGCGTCAACCTTTTCTTTAGTTCAAGAAACACGTTCTTCTGGTCAGAGTCCCAAACAAATTTCGCCTCCTTCTTGGTTAGTTTAGTCAAAACGGAAGCTATCTTGGAGAAATCCTGTATGAACCTCCGATAATATCATGCCAAACCCAAGAAGCTAAAAATCTCATATGGTGATTTTGGTGTCGCCCAGTTCATCACTGCCTCCACCTTCGTGGGATCTACCATGATACCATCGGAATTAATGACATTACCCATAAATTGAACCTCACGCAACCAGAAAGCACACTTTGAGAATTTAGCGTAAAGTTTCTCATTCCTCAGAGTTTAAAGAACCTCTTCAAGATGTAAACCATGGTCCTCTTCACCTTTGAAATATATGAGAATGTCATCAATAAAAACAATAACCGAACGGTCGAGCATCGGCTTACACACCCGTTTCATCAAATCCATGAATGCCGCGGGCGTGTTAGTCAAACCAAAGGACATCACCAAAAACTCATAATGCCTATAACGAGTACGAAAAACAGTCTTCGGTGCATCCTGCTCTCGTATTTTCAGTTGATGGTAACCCGACCTGAGATCAATCTTCGAGAACCAACTAGCTCCTTGGAGCTGATCGAAAAAGTCATCAATCCTTGGCAAAGGATACCTATTCTTTACTGTCAAATTGTTTAGTACCCTGTAATTGATACACATCCGCATGTTGCCATCCTTCTTTTTAACGAACAAAACTGGCACACTCTTAAGTGAGATACTCGATCTAATAAACCCTTTCTCGAGCAAATCCTCCAACTGAGATGAGAGTTCTTTCATTTCTGCAGGTGCAAGTCAGTAAGGTGCCCTTGCAACAAGTTTAGCTCCCAGCACGAGGTGTATCTGGAATTCAACCTCCCAGTATGGTGGTAACTCTATCAAATCATCAGGAAATACATCCGGGTAATCCCGCACTACGGGGACATCCCTTAGCTTCCAAGACTTGAGCCAAATACGCCTTACACTCGCATTGCAACATTTTCCCCACCTTAAGCATAGAAACAACCCGAGGTAATAAGCAACTACCATCCCGATGAACAGTAATACGACCCTTGTCAGGAGCTGTAATTCGCACGATTTTTTGCCAGCACACAATGTGAGCATCCACGGTAGCCAGCCAATCCATCCCAATAATAACATCAAAGCAAGCCAATGACATCAAATACAAGCGGATATAAAAACTATGCCTCGATAACTCAATCTGACAATCCTCAACAGCCATAGTAACAAAGAATGAATTTCCTATTGCGACCTCGACCTCGAATAGGTGTCTAATATCTTTGGGGATCGCACCTAATCTACTACAAAATACGGTAGACACAAAGCTCATACTAGCACCCGAATCAAACAAAACGGAGGCCGAAGGCCATTAACCAAAAATGTACCTGACACAATATCACATACAAAGGTAAAGGAAGAGATATAAAAACAATCAAGTAGGTGGAATAAACACGCAAGATACCCGTCACAACGACTGCTGTCACCTTAGCATCCTTCTGTGAGAGACTGAAAACTCAGGCTTTGGTCTTTGGTGCCTCTGTCCCGGTAGTTTTCACAGCATCCCCTGCACCAGAGCTACTAGTGCATGTCCCCGTGCATTTGTTAGAAAAATGCCTCGTGCCCTTACATCTATAGCATACCAAAGTCGGGCACTGATAGTGAGGGTGGCCCGTCTTCTTACAGTAGAAACAAGTACTCGTACCCTGTTTACACTCCCCCGAGTGCGTCTTCCCACACTTACCACACTGCCTACTATTCCCGCTACTACACATAATGTCAGTAACTTTAGTGTTCACCTTCTTGAGAGCGGGTCCCAAAGTGCCCGCCCCACTCCGCTTTCCATCAGAGCTACGGTTAGAGTTCCAATTCTTCTTCTGATCCGTGACACACTCCACATCCCTTTGCTCATACAAGGTACCACTCATAGCCACCACCTATCGAAAAGTGTCCATACTAGTTGTCACAACACCCTGGCGTATGTCCAATGGCAATCCCTGAACGTATCTCTTGATCCTCCTTGCTTCTGGTGTAACCATATCTGGGAACAAGCGAGCCAACTCATTAAAGTTGGCTGTATACTCCTTGTGGGACAGATTCCCAGCTTCAAGATTAACAAATTTCCTCTCCAAATTATCCAACTCATGAGTCAGACAGAAATGCTTAATAACCAAAGTCTTCAACTCTTCCCAGTTCATCCGCTTAACTGCCCTATCTCCCACAACATGTGTCAAGTTATCCCACCAACATAAAGCCTTAGATACAAAAGAATGAGCCACATAGGTCACCTTGTCCTCATCCCGACACTTACTTATCTGCAACACAACCTCCATTTCTCGAATCTACTGGTGGATTGCAGAAACATCCTTATTGCCATTAAAAGGAGGTGGGTCACACTTTTTGAAGTCCCCATAAGTGCAACCCCGAGTGGCAACCCGACTAACTTGAGCCTGATCCTCCTCTCGGTGTCCTCTTCTGGATCCTCGTATGGCTTCGCTGTCAGCCCCAGTCACGGCCTTAACCGCCTCAGCAATAATCTCAGGCATACTACTGTGAAGAACGTGATACACCTCATCCGCGATCGCCTCTCTAACTTCCGGTCCTAACGCGTCATGGTTATTAGTATTTGATTCAGGAGTGGGTCCCATTCCGAAGCGGGGTCTGAAATATGGCTGCCCTTGCGACCACCCCTACGACTACCACCATGATTACTATGACCGCCACCACGACCGCCCAAAGATGACCGTGTCTTAGCCATACTAAACCTTCAAGACAAAACCGTCACATGATCAGTCATAGGTATATTCAGAATGTATAAAGAAAGGGTAAACTTCTAATAACGTTGATAAAGTGCGATTAGCTGTTTACTTTACTTTAGTCACACTAAACACAACAAGTTATGGTCACATTAAGAGTTATGCCTATGCATTAACATTTGATTACCGCAATACACATAGTATTTATTTATAAAAAATTTAAAGGTTACCTCTTGGCGTGCAGCTACTCAGTAGTTGACATTTCTTGTATTAGTTCGGTCCCGTATCATATTCAAGTTCAAACACAGACTACTCGAATCCCTCGACCAATTGCTCTGATACCAACTTGTAAGACCCCCAAAACCGGGTGTCAAACAGTTGACATTCTAAGACTAAAAAAATAATTAAAACTCAATAAGTATAATTTTATTTTCAGAAAATACGCAGCGGAAAGTAAATAGGTTAAGTTATTCAAACATAAATTTCCCATAGCGGTTCAAGGCATATTTGTAAAACCAAAACAATAGTTTTAGAAAAAGAGTTTTCAAACATATAAAGTAGACTCTTCTTATTCGAAATGTCAACCGCATCTGAGTAGCCATGCAGCAAGCCAAGGCATCCCTTTTATTCTTCAATAACCTGAAATAAAGCTAATATGCACGCAAAGTCAGACGAGCTGAGTGAATTCAAGTTTTGTGAAGTTCTTAAATAATAAGTAAATTGTCAAAATAAAAGTTAACAAAATACTTTAACCTTAGAGTTACAATAAGCGCAATCCGCGTATATGTCCCCTAAGCAAATGTAAAGTATAGAATAAGCGCAATCCGCCTACTTAACATAAGACTTTATTTTAAATCTACAATAAGCGCATTCCGTCTATTGTCACAAAACTACAACAAGTCTACATAAGCGTATGTCACCTACTAAGACTTAAACCATAACTATAAATCAGAGCAGACATACTATATAACTATCATAACTCAATTTATAATACTAAGTGACCGCCATACACAGTTATATATGTATAAATATATAGTAACACATAAAATCTAAAAAAGTATAAATCAAAGCAAATCCTGATCTAACAAGCAAGGTTCCACATACACTCTCAAGACATGCATATTAGCCCAAAATGTTTAAAACAGTAAGAAGGGCATCATGAATTCACCTGAAAGCGAGAACAAACACCCAACAAGCAAATTGATACCGAGAGGCTACACAAAAAATCAAACACCTGCCAAGTAACAATTTATATTACAAGCTAGGCCTATAAGACTCCTACGGTTCCTAACGGGTCAACCAGGTAATATTAAGTTCCTAGAAAGGTGTAATTAATCAGTTCAGCCCCTAAACTTTAGAATATCGTTTGTAACAAGGTCATATGCTATGTTAATGGTCTAGGGCCAGATTTAGTGACTGACGTGGTGAACCATCACTTAAATTGCGAAAATCCCAAAAATTGCCGAACCGAAGGCCTTGTTTCGCAAAGTAGTGTGTCCTTGACACAAATCAGCCCTATTATCAACCTAAACCATATTTTATATCATATTTTACTATTTGAAACATTTGGGATCAGATTTGGTTGGTTGTTGCACAACAACAACACCTTGTTCCAAATCACCCTTTTTCTTACAAACCGAATCCCCCAATTTTACCATTGTTAGCCATTAAGCTATTTAATTTTGCCTAGACATAATTTACATTAAAACAGGTCCTAAATGGAGTTTTAGAGCTGAACTAAACACCTAATTAATTTACTAACACAAAGAACTCAAAAATTCCCAAATCAAGAACCCTAGAACCCTAGAATCACAATCCAATCAGTTGACCCACCAAACCTTAACCAATGGCCCCCATTTTTGAATATGATGTTATAAACATACCTTAGGATGGCTTAGAAGAAAAACCCCTAATTGAATTAACAAAATCGTCCAAGAACAATGAAGCCGGTTTTTGAAACCCTAGTTTTGAATTTATTCAATTAATCGATCAAATAATCAAAATTAACCACGAATTTACTTAGGGACTTGATAGAATAACCTTGTAGGATGATTTAGAGGAAAAAACCCCAAATAAAGAACCCCAAATTCGGATGAATTGAAAGAATCCAAAAAGAAACCCTAAATCATCCAAAACATCATCAAAACATCGAATTAACACACGTTTACTCAATGTTTAACATAGGGTTTTGAAAGAATACCTTAGGGTAATAGAATGAATGTTTGGGAGGCTACTGAAAATTGAAAAGAAATGGGTTTGACTACCGATTCGAAAAGAAACCCTAAATCATCCAAAACATCATCAATACATTGAATTAACACATGTTTAAACGATGATTCACATAGGGTTTTGATAGGATACCTTAGGAGGAGTCGATGATGGATTGTTTGCTGCTGAAAAGTCGAAAAAAGCTGTTTGGGTCTGCTGCTGTTGGCATGAAAAAGGAGGAAGGGATGAAGGGGTTTAGGGTTTGTTTTTTTGTCCAATTTTTCACCTAAGTTCCCTCCTCTTTGATTATCTTGTACCTTGTTCCCAAAGCTACTTATATGGACTTTAGAACAAAAATACTAAAGAGCCCCCTCAACTGAACCAAGATGGAAATATACAATGTACAAACTCTACAAGGCGAAACACAGGTTTGGGAATTTACGGATGTTACATGTGACATACGGGAAAGTAAAGAACAAATAAAGATAAAAATATTAATTAACATATTTAAAATTTTAAAATAATAGTTAATAGTTATCTTTATTTAAAATATAATTAAAAAGGACTTTTGGAGGGAAATTAAGGGGTGTGAAGGCTTTACATAGTACCATGTGGTATACCCCTTTTCGTTTATTATATTTAGAGTTAACTGCCAAATTCGTCCCTAAGGTATGCTCTAGTTTGCTGCTTCAGTCTAAAAGAGTTTTTATTTTTTTTATTTTGCGTGTGTGTGTGTTTTTTATGCAATTGAACACCTAATGTTTGGATTTTGGTGCTATTTCCGTCCATTTCACTAACTCGGTTAGAAACTGATGTTAAGTCAGGGGAAGTTTTGTCATTTTGCTTAGTTAAATAAGGGTCAATTTAGACATTTTGTCTATGATTATTTTAATCAGAAATATCTTGTCATCTTCATCTTCCCCCTTTTAAAGTATTTTAAAACCCTAAAAATTCAATCGTCCCAATCATCCTGCAACACCCACAATCCAACATCAACTCCGTGCCTTCATCATAAATCCATCAACAACCAACATCCAACATCAAATTCGTGCCTCAATCCAACATCAACACCCACAATCCATCTCTTTTGGAGCATAGCTTCCTAAATCCTAATTGTGAGTTAAACCAATTCAATTAACCAAGAATAATAGAAGATTCACATATAAAAGTGAATCATAGTTTTAAATCTAATTATGAGTTACACTGATCTACCACCACCTCCACTGCTCCACCACAGTACAACCCCATCTCTCTGACTTTCTCATACCCACCTACGACCACCATTACGCCGAACGACGATCAGGGCAAGGAGGGAGAAGGTGGCGGGGAAGAGGCGTGGATTCATGGTTTTTTGTTTTGGTTGGAGAGGGAAACAGGGAATGTGTTTAAACGGTGGTTTGTCTGTTTTTTTAATGGGGTTGTCGAGGATATGATGTTGGTGATGGTGATGAGGGGTTACGTGGTGCACGTGGATTAGTGGATCATGGTTGATCAAGACTCCAATCTTTGCTTAATTGTTTTATGGTGTGGCAGTGGTGGTTATGTTGGTGGTTTATGGTGGAAGTGGGTGGTTGTTGTGGTATTATATAGTGAGGAGAAGAAAGAGGGATTAAAAAGAGAGGTGGGGTGGTGTTGAGTGTTGGGTTTATATAAATAAAAAATAAAAATATTTTTTTATTAAAATAAAACACTTAAACATTTTAGGGGTTAAGTGATTATTTTACTGAACTTTTAAATTGTAGGCAAAATGACAAAAATGCCCCTTATTTAACGTCACTTTCTAACTCAGTTAGTGAAATGGACGGAAATAGCCGCAAAATCCAAACGTCAGGTGTTCAATTGCAAAAGAAAAAAAAATTTGGACTGGAGCAGGAACTGGACCAAACCTCAAAGACATAGAGAAGCATTTCTCTTTTCTTTGTTAATAAACATACCATAATTTGTTACTGATAGCAAAGAAATATAATTCTCCCTTTATACTATTTATTGAATATGTTTAAACAATTCGGATTACGGGATAGACATTCGGAACTACATCCAGACATTGATTTTATACACAGTTGTGAGACTAAACGTAGTGGTGATGATGATTTACGCCCCCCACTCCAGATGGGAGAATGTGATTGGCCCTCAAAAAAGAAGAAATTCAACGCCGTGAAAATTTTCACGCTGAATCTAAAAGAAGAAGAAAAACGCCCCAGCGCGGTTTTGGGGCAATCGAAGCCCATTTCACATTATCACTATACCCGATCTGAAGAGTGATTATACAAATTTTGACACGTTCTAAGGTATGCCACTTTAGTGTTTCTGTTCTGTTGGGTATTTTAGTGTAATTGGATTGACTGTTTGATCAATATGTTCATAATAATACATCATATAGGTATGGTGGTGCGGAGTGCACGCCTATTTGAATTTATTATGAACTTAGGGGCGAAGCCCCTAAGGAACGGGGGTCTGGGGGCAGCGCCCCTGGGAGCAGGGTCCAAGGGGCGGCAGCCCCTGGCAGGGTCCAAGGGGCAGAGCCCCTGGCTGGGGTCGAGCTGACCTGGTAAAAATGTCTCAGAAATTTAATTTTTGGAAATAGAGGGACTAATTTTGGCAAAGTTGAAACCATTGGAAAACTGCTTAAAAGGCAGTTTCTGGCCCCAAAATTTCATTTACGAATTCTTCTCCTTCTTGATCAATCTCTCTGGTTCTCATAATCTCAGATACAACATACAGAAAATTCTCGATCTCTGATTGTATCCGGTTGAATATTAGATAGAACCGTCGAATTAATTCAATCTGAAAGCGATCACGTGCCTTCAGAGATTTCTGTTATCCGTTATTGTTCGTTTATTAGGGTTATTCCCGAACAAAGATTGAATCAATTTCTGAAGATGACGAACAATGAATCTGTGAAAGATATGACGAAAAACTTTACGAAATTGGACAAGCTTTCTGGACAGGATTTCAGATGCTGGCAAAAGAAGATGCACTTCTATCTCACGAGTCTGAAAGTGGTGTATGTTCTGAGCACTCCTTGTCCCGAGATTGTTGAGAATGAAACTCTGGAACAAACCAGAACTCGTTCAAAGTGGGAAAACGCAGACTACATCTGTCGTGGTCATATTCTTAACGGTATGTCTGATTCTTTATTTGATGTGTATCAAAACGTAGAGTCTGCAAAAGAATTATGGGATGCCCTTGAATCCAAATACATGGCAGAAGATGCGTCTAGTAAGAAATTTCTGGTTGGTAATTTTATTAACTATAAAATGGTAGACACTAGGCCTGTTATGGAAAGGTATCATGAATTGCAACGAATACTAGGGCAGTTTCATCAATATGGAATGAAGATGGATGAAGCGATTTCTGTCTTTAGTATTATTGATAAACTGCCACCCTCTTGGAAAGATTTTAAGAATAATCTAAAACATAAGAAAGAGGAAATGAATCTGGTTGAATTGGGAAGTAGTTTCCAAATTGAACAAAACATACGTGATATGGAAAAGGGTTCTGTTGTTGGTACTAAAACCATGGCTGGTTGTTCTTCTGTGAACATGGTGGAGGAGGGTGAATCCTCCAAGGCTTGGAAAGGGAAACGAAAGTTTGAAGGGAACAACAATAAGGGTTCTGATAAGAAGCCTAAAAAGGTTTGTTGGAAGTGTAATAAACCCGGACACTTCAAGAAAGACTACAGGTCTGGTAAGAGTGGAGGAAAAGGCAAAAACGTGGCTGGTACAAGTGGATCTAAGGATCCCGAAAAGCAATTAGGTTCGTTTTTGGTACCATGTGATCATTATATTGAGAATTATTATGTATCAATAATCTCTGAAGCATTTTATGTGCAGGATGATGATATTTCATGGTGGATGGATTCGGGAGCAACATGTCATGTTTGCAAAAATCTTCAATGGTTCAAGGATTTTAAGCCAATTGAAGATGGATCTTTACTGAAGATGGGCAATGTTGCTACTGAACCAATTAAAGGAATAGGATCTGTTCGTTTAGTCTTTACTTCTGGAAACTCTTTACTATTAAATAATGTTCTATATGTACCTGGGATTCGTAAGAAGTTAGTATCTGGTATTGTATTGAATAATTGTGGTTATAAGCAGGTCTTGGAAAGTGACAAGTATATCTTGTCAAGACATGGAACCTTTATTGGATTTGGTTATTTGAATGGCATGTTTAAGTAAATTTGGATGTCCCTTTTGTTAATAATTCTGTTTGTATGGCTTCTACTAGTTCTAGCAATGATTTTAGTAAATCAGAATTATGGCATGCTAGATTAGGTCACATTAATTATCGCAGAATGAAAGATATGTCTAAAATGAGTCTTATACCTGCTTTTGATATACAAAAATGTAGTGATTGTCATACTTGCAAATTGACAAAAATTACAAGAAAACCATTTAAAGATGTCAAAAGGAATTCTAATGTATTAGAATTGATTCATTCTGATTTATGTGACATTCATAGTACTCCTTCTCTAGGAAATAAGAAGTATGTTGTAACCTTTATTGATGATGCAACTAGATTTTGTTATGTGTATCTATTGCATTCAAAGGATGAAGCTCTTGATAAATTTAAAGTTTATAAACAAGAGGTTGAGCTTCATAGAAATGGTTTGATTAAAAACCTTCGTACAGATAGAGGTGGAGAGTATTATGATCCAGTGTATTTCCAATCTACTGGTATAATACATCAAACAACTGCTCCTTATACACCACAACAAAATGGTGTGGCTGAAAGGAAGAATAGGTCATTGAAAGAAGCAGTGAATTCTATGTTGTCCTATTCTGGTTTAAGTGATGGATTTTGGGGTGAGGCTATGTTGACAGCCTGTTACTTATTGAACCGAGCACCTAATAAAAGGTCTAAGGAAACCCCATATGAACTTTGGTACAAAAAGGTACCAGATTTGAGTTTTCTCAAAGTCTGGGGATGTAGAGCTGTTGTGAGGCTTACTGAGCCCAAAATGAGTACCATTGGTGAAAGAGGCATAGATTGCATATTTATTGGATATGCTGATCATTCCCCTGTTTATAGGTTCTATGTCATAGAACCAAATGATTATGTATCTGTTCACTCTGTCATTGAGTCAAGAGATGCTAATTTTGGGAATGAGGATAGATTTTCTTCTATTCCTCGATTGAAGGATACGCCTCAGTGTCTTAAAAATTATGAACAGACAATTTCTTGTGGTGACAATTCTGGTAATTGTGATGATGTACCTTCTACTAGTACTGAGCCCAGAAAAAGTACTAGAGTCAGAAAACCCAAGTCATTTGGTGCTGACTTTCATCTTTATTTAGTAGAAGGAACCAGAAATGGTGTTGAACATCAGTATCAATATTGTTTTAATATTAATGAGGATCCAAAGACATTCAATGATGCTATGTCTTCTAGGGATGTTGCATTTTGGAAAGAAGCAATCCAAGATGAGATTGACTCTATAATGCACAATAATACTTGGAAATTGGCTGATTTACCACCTGGGTGTAAACCTTTGGGTAGTAAATGGATCATCAAAAGGAAGATGAAGGTGGATGGTAGCATAGACAAATATAAAGCCAGATTGGTCATCCAAGGTTTTAGGCAAAAGGAAGGCATTGACTACTTTGATACCTATGCTCCTGTTGCTAGGATAACCACCATAAGATTATTGTTGGCACTTGCAGCTATACATAATCTTGTAATTCACCAAATGGATGTTAAAACTGCCTTTTTGAATGGTGAATTGGATGAAGAGATTTACATGAAACAACCTGAAGGTTTTGTCATGCCTGGAAATGAACATAAGGTTTGTAAATTGGTAAAATCTCTTTATGGCCTGAAACAAGCCCCTAAGCAATGGCATCAAAAGTTTGATGATGTGGTGTTGTCTAATGGTTTTGCATTAAACCAAGCGGACAAGTGTGTTTATAGAAAATTTGATATTTCTGGAAAAGGAGTAATTATTTGCTTATATGTTGATGACATGTTGATTTTTGGTACTGACCAAAATGAAGTTGATAAAACTAAGAAATTTCTGTCATCTAAGTTTGATATGAAAGACATGGGGGAGGCAGACGTGATTCTTGGTATTAAGATCATACGTGGAGAACATGGTATTACTATATCTCAATCACATTATATTGAGAAGATGTTGGAAAAGTTTAATCACAAAGATAGTTCTCCAATGGGTACTTCTATGGATCCTTCAGTAAAACTCGTACCTAATAAAGGAGTTGCTGTGAATCAACTTGAATATTCAAAGGCTATTGGATCTCTCATGTATGCCATGATTAGTACTAGACCTGATATAGCTTTTGCTGTTGGAAAACTGAGTAGATATACTCACAATCCAAGTTTGATTCATTGGCAAGCAATAAATCGAGTATTTAGGTACTTGAAAGGAACCATAGATTTTGGTTTGACTTATACTGGATTTCCGTCTGTTCTTGAAGGCTATTCAGATGCAAGTTGGATTACTAATTTGGAAGATCATTCTTCCACAAGTGGTTGGGTATTCCTTCTTGGAGGTGGTGCTATATGCTGGGCATCAAAGAAACAAACTTGCATCACTAATTCAACAATGGAAGCTGAGTTTGTGGCATTAGCAGCAGCGAGTAAAGAAGCTGAATGGCTAAGAAATTTGATTTATGAAATTCCATTGTGGCCGAAACCGATAGCACCATTATCTATCAGATGTGATAGTGAATCTACCTTGTCTAAGGCGTATAGTCAAGTGTATAATGGAAAGTCTAGACACTTAGGTGTTAGACACAACATGATACGTGATCTTATCACGAATGGTGTGATATCTGTGGTGTTTGTGAGAACCCAAAACAATTTAGCCGATCATTTAACCAAAGGGTTAAGTAGAGATCTCGTGAAAAGGTCGGCTATAGGGATGGGATTAAGGTCCACTAGAAATCTCTGATGTTAAGATACCCAATTCCCATCTAGTACAACGCTAGATGCAGAATTCAATGCGGAAAGCTTAATATGTAGAGATTGGAACACATTAGAAGATTCATCCCAAGGTATGTGTTCAGACCTGCAAGTTAAGGAGGTTGAATGTATATATTCTTAATAGCTTTTTTGACAAATTGCATTGCAGGTGCAAGACTAAAAGAGCTACCTATGTAAGTATGAAGTTTAGCCGCTTCAAGAAGCTGGGACTTGGCTTTGACATGCTTATGAAGGATAAGGACATAGGCTAGTAAAACATTATGTCAAGATAGAACTACTATGTATGTAAACTTTTGTGTACATTATCTTTGTGTATTCAAGATGAGTCCCAGGGTTCAATCCTAAGCGACACCCTGGTATTCGAATATTCAGAATGTGTAATGTACTAATGTGAAATTCAATCGTCACGACATTTCATTTAAGCAAAAGTTTGAATGTTTGAGATTACTTGTTTAGTTAATCAAGGATTACACTAAAATAAGGGAGGATTGTTGGGTATTTTAGTGTAATTGGATTGACTGTTTGATCAATATGTTCATAATAATACATCATATAGGTATGGTGGTGCGGAGTGCACGCCTATTTGAATTTATTATGAACTTAGGGGCGAAGCCCCTAAGGAACGGGGGTCCGGGGGCAGCGCCCCTGGGAGCAGGGTCCAAGGGGCAGAGCCCCTGGCTGGGGTCGAGCTGACCTGGTAAAAATGTCTCAGAAATTTACTTTTTGGAAATAGAGGGACTAATTTTAGCAAAGTTGAAACCATTGGAAAACTGCCTAAAAGGCAGTTTCTGGCCCCAAAATTTCATTTACGAATTCTTCTTCTTCTTGATCAATCTCTCTGGTTCTCATAATCTCAGATACAACATACAGAAAATTCTCGATCTCTGATTGTATCCGGTTGAATATTCGATAGAACCGTCGAATTGATTCAATCTGAAAGCGATCACGTGCCTTCAGAGATTTCTGTTATCCGTTATTGTTCGTTTATTACGGTTATTCCCCAACATGTTCGACTGTTATTTATGGAACAATTCAGACTTCTCTTATTTTTTTCTTTATTTATTCTAACAGGAAAACAAATAGTTATGACACTTGGTGCAAGTTTACTTTGTTGCTTGAAGTGTTTTATCGGTTGTTCTAGCGTGAGTATATTGTTTAGATCAGAGTCATCAGATAATATAAGTTCTTTATTATAACTTAGAGATTGGAATATAAATGGAAGAGTTAGAATTTAAATCTAATTGCTTTGTTTATTGTATATACCAAGTTCTATTGATTAACAAGAGGAGATCTTAATGTTGAAAGAAGAAGTCGGACGTTTGCAAGTTGAGGTAATAAGATCCAAGCAACTAAGTCAATGAAGTAGTGGTGGAGTGGTTTGGGAAAGATTTGGTGTTCTTGTGACCCAGGTTCAATTCCCACTCCCCCCATTATATTATGTGACATCCAGGTGAAGAGCGAATATGGGTGGCGCCGCCGCGCCGGGTGTTAAAATCTGCAACAATACTTCGGTACACACTAATGTTTGCGAGCGGTTATAATTGGAGGGAAATGGAGAGGGAATGTTTTGAAAGTTAGTTATAGGAAAACATAAACTTTCACACATTTTATTTGATACAATCCGACCCTATATATACTATTACAATCGGTGTGACTGAACATACGCATCCCTTCGTTTATTAATTAGACTTAGGCTATATCTATTTACTAACTGGTGTGTCACAAACCGGGTATAACTACCAACTAGACTTATGATATCTATAATTAACATATTTTTATAATACACTTAACATTAGAATAAATCAAGTTTAAACATTTAAGTCTAACAATCTCTCCGTTAAACTTGATTTTTCTTCATGGGTTATTCAATCTTCACTTGAGGATGATTGGCTCCTCTTCTTTGGTGGCATGTCTTCATCATTCCATTCGTTTTTCTTTAGTCAATCACTTGTGCTACCATCTTCATCTTTAATTTCAACAACTAACTCGTGGCCTTTGTATTTAAGATGGTATCTTTCCATGATTTCCAAATAACGAACATACACTAGCCTTAGAGTTAATGTTATATCTTCTTTCTTTGCCAAACTTGGTAGTCCTCTTCCATAACCGATCGACATAGCAACAATTGCCTAATTATCATCTCTTGTTACGTTATCATATCCACCAAACACTTGCACTTTAGTGTATAAATCCAATAAACTTATTGGATATCCGGTTCCATCTCTTGGTGGCATAGGTGCTTTGTTTTTTATTTTGAAGAATTCTTGCATGAACCATTTAACGGTTTTTTCAAACTCTAGTTCGAATTTACGCTTGTACCTTTCAACCGTAGTGGTAACATGGATCAAATCCATGAAAACCAAATAATCTTGTAATCGCGACACATTGGTTGGGTACATGATAGGACCTTTTTCCATAACGCCTTCATAATCGTCCTTGTTTATTGAGATTCTTCAAATTGTCTAAAAACGGAAGTCCTTTCCTTATCTTCTTCATTAATTCCCTCTTGTATGCCTTCAAATCTGATCCGTTTGCCTTTATACGCATCACGCACGCTTCTTTCATCCTTTTTTCACAACATTCTTCTTATCGGGACACTTGAAAGTGAAGTGATCTTCACCATCACAAATTCGGCATGTAATAATTCTTCTTTTTTCTTCGATGATCGGTCGGTGAATGTGACATACATCACCATCAAACTCTACTTCTAATCATTCTTGATTTAACTTTTCTATACTTAAAACATTTTTACGAAGTGTAGGAACATAAAATACCTATTTTATCTTGTGTACTTGTCCTCCACTTGTAATTATGACCGATCCTTTTCCACGAAAGTATTCCCTTCTATAACCATTCGGTTGGCCTTCAATTCCAAACAATTTGCTAAAGATTGCGAATTGATCCTTGTATCCGCATCCATGATCTTTTCTCGTCAAATTTGCATACCACACATCGTCCCAACCTTTCTCATCTGTCCCTTTAACCATAAATTTTGTTTTCCCAATCTTCTTCGGACAATTTCTTCTATAGTCGAAAGGTTCTTTGCATTTTCCACAACACATAGCGTGTGGATATTCGGGGACATCTTTGATTTGCTTATTGAATTCTTCTTGCGCCTTCTTTCTCTTGATTACTTGGTTCTTTGGCGATGATCCGATGTGAAAA
The DNA here is from genome assembly GCA_028751855.1 of Ambrosia trifida. Classification (NCBI taxonomy): domain Eukaryota; kingdom Viridiplantae; phylum Streptophyta; class Magnoliopsida; order Asterales; family Asteraceae; genus Ambrosia; species Ambrosia trifida. The sequence continues at coordinate 110,933,502 of CM054131.1, forward strand.
CGGGAGAAATTGATGTTCATAGGGTTCATACAATCCTTCTTGAGTTCTTCGACCCTCTCGGCCAAGACTCTTTGATCAACATGATCAAAACTTTCATCAGACAAAGGCTGCTTTCCTTTATCAACTGGAATACCCTCGGATTTCTCATTTACATCGAACAAACCACAGGTTTTCATATGGTAATCTGGCTCTGATGCCATGTTAAAATCTGCAACAATACTTCGGTACACACTAATGTTTGCGAGCGGTTATAATTGGAGGGAAATGGAGAGGGAATGTTTTGAAAGTTAGTTATAGGAAAACATAAACTTTCACACATTTTATTTGATACAATCCGACCCTATATATACTACTACAATCAGTGTGACTGAACCTACGCGTCCCTTCGTTTATTAATTAGACTTAGGCTATATCTATTTACTAACCGGCGTGTCACAAACCGGGTATAACTACCAACTAGACTTATGATATCTATAATTAACTTATGTTTATAATACACTTAACATAAGAATAAATCAAGTTTAAATATTTAAGTCTAACATCGGGCGGGTGTAGGTCGGGTTTCCGCGCATCTAGGAGAGCTACTGGCGGCGGTCGAGTAGTCGACCTTTGCCACAGCGCCTGGTATCACAGTGATTGACACGTCGTTTCTTGCCGTTCAAAAAAAGAATCCACGCAACTTAGGATTTACTTTTAAGACTTATTTAGAATTTATTTCTAAATACCAGTTGAAATTTATATCAGAAGTAATGTGTTAGAAATCCTTCAGTCTTCTTATAGGAATGAGAAAGTATGATAATTGTAGGAAGATGAGTTGAATGAGATGAATGATGCTCATAACATGTAGGTGTTTTTTTAAACTAGTCTTTAACCTTTTATCTTATTAATTTAATTGTTGCCTCATGTAGGGGGAGGAATCGTTGTTCACGCAGATGAGGACATAGATGGCATTCACGAAGAATAGTTAAGTTATGCTGCGACTTTTATTTTCAAGTGAAACTGTTTAAGATCTCAACTAATGTATTGTCGACACAATATTTTTGTTACCGTTAAATATTCGTGGTAGATTTGACAAATGTTTACTTGGATTAGATTTTTGATATAAATGCATTTTATAATTAAATTGGTTTATAGATTTTGTTATTAACTAGTAAATTATGCGCCACGCTAAGCGCGGCGTAGAAACATAACCGGCGCCGATTCGTGAAAACCTGCATATTTTTCCGACGAACAGCGGAGTTACACCAGTGGTATTGCGAGGGTCTGCTAATCGGATAACACAACATAAAGAGTCGTATTGTTCCGTCGATATGCCGGTGCGCGTTGCAGCGAGCAAAACGCCTCAGCCGGCATAAAACAATTGATAAAAGAAAACATCTATGATCCTAGCCACTAGCCGACGGCGTCGCTGTCATCGCGATTGCAACAAACCATCGCTTGAAAAAGAGGATTTAGTAATAAAAGTACCGCGATGGCATTTTCGTAATTACCTCAAAAGTAAAGGCTTTTTTATTTTGGTTTTACCAATAAAAATACTGCGATGGCATTTTCGTAATTACTTCGAAATTGAAGGCCTTTTATTTCGCAGTTACTGTTCCTAAGGATGGGAAATGTTATATATATATATATATATATATATATATATATATATATATATATATATATATATATATATAGTGTAAGTATATAGAGAAAACCTTTCAAAATGAAAAAACCCCAAGAAACCCAATACATGGTTCATATTAAGCCACATCACATTTATATTATAATATTCAAAAGGGCAACATAGACATTTTCACTACCCCTTCTCTCTCTCTCTCTCTCCCTATATATATTGTTTTCCCCCCTCTATCTCTTCATTTTTTTTAAATTCAAATCAGATAATATCATCCTCTCTCTACCTCCCCTCTCTCTGTCTCTCTCTAGAACCACCACCACCACAACCATGTTTCTGTACGATGGCCGCCACCTCCATGTTTCTGTAATCATTGGAAAACGTCATAAAAGTTGCATATTTACGAATGAAGTGAGTGATTCAAGAAGAACAAGATCTGTGATATTGAAGTCGTATTTTCGTTGTCTATACTTCTGAGGTATGAACTTACAAGACCATGTATGTAGAGATAAGATCTAATCTTCAAAAAAATGTAAAGATAAGATCTTGTACAACTTTTGCTTTAGAGGTCTCTGTAATATTTTTTTTTGAATAGTAGAGGTCTCTGTAATAATAATAATAATAATAATAATAATAATAATAATAATAATAATAATAACTATGTATGCCACGTGTACAGGGCTCATACACGATTGATCTGAGCCTAACGTGTGATTAGCTAAACAAAACCTTTCTACTTTTTGCAAAACACCAATACACACACAAAATCCAGATCTTGAAATAATAATAATAATGAACTTACGAGACCAAGATTTTGCTTTGTACAGCTTCCACTTCCCTTTCATTTTTTTGTTTTAATAATAATAAATAAAAAGTTATAATACAGAGTGTCGGAGGAGAAGATGGTTGTAATGTGTTTCTTTTGTTTGAAGTTGTTATAATAACTTTTATTATAATAATAAAAACACTCTAAGATGAAACCTTTCAAATTCAAGTTATAATCACTTTTATTATAATCACTTTCGATTTGTGATGGTGGTAAAAAAAGGTATTAATTAGTTTCAATATATTAGCTTCACTGTACGTTTTTTATTTGTGCGTTTTGTGTTGCGTTTTGATTTTGTTAGGTTTTGGGTTTTGTTAGAATAATAATAATAGTTTTGGGGATAGTTTTTGTTCGCACACCAAGTGTTCGATCAAATGCTTGAATGAAAAAATAACCTTATGTTAACCTTTTTTATTTATTATTATTATTATTACTACTATTATTATTATTATTATTATTATTATTATTATTATTATTATTATTATTTTGTTTATGTTAGATTTTTATTGGATTGGGAACATGAGGTTGATAGATCACATGTGATTGATGAATAAACTTGTAGTCTTTTTATATTAGTATATGCTAACACATGTTAGTGATGCCCCATTATGTATTTGAGGATCCCAAACTAACATGTGTATCTGTTCCAGGGTTGGTTTACACGAGTAGGCTATTGGAAGAAGGCGGCGTTGGTGATGTGGTTGTGGTAAGTGATGTTTTTTTTATAAAGATTATAAATTTTTAATCTTTTGGTGAGTAGGGTGTTTAAATAATTTTTGTATTCTATTTAATAAATTTTTGGCAAGAGAAATTGTTATTAACTCGTATAGGGTACATGTCTATTATTTTGCGGTCCGAGTCTTGTATGCTCACACACGTTAGTGATGCTAACACATGCTAGTATATACCCAACTAACAGTTGTTAGGGTCCATATGACATACGTTATTTTCAGTAAAACATATGTTTTAGAATATGCTAACACATGCTACTGATGTCTTTTATTATATTATATATTTCATGAATATGAGGATAATTTTTTGGTATATGGATTTGGATTGGTTCTGATTTGATTTTTTAAAATTTATTATTGTTGGATTTTAAACCCTATTTAATCGTATTATTATTATTATTATTATTATTATTATTGTATTCTGTTTAATATTTTTTTTGGCAAGTGAAAGTGTTATGAACTTGTCTAGGGTGAATGTCTATTTTTTGCGGTCTGAGTCTTGTATGCTCACATACGTTAGTGATGCTAACATATGCTAGTATATGCCCAACTAACAGGTGTTAGGGTCTATATGACATACGTTTTTTTTCAGTAAAACATATGTTTTAGAATATGCTAACACATGCTACTGATGTCTTTCAGTAAAACATATGTTTATACACATGTTAGTGATGCTAACACATGCTAGTATGCCTAACTAACAGGTGTTAGGGTTCATATGACATGCGTTAGTATATGCCCAACTAACATGTGTTAGGGTTCATATGACATACGTTATTTCAGTAAAACATATGTTTTACAACACACTACACATGTCAGTGATGTCTCATTATGTGTTTTGGAGAGCCCAACTAACACGTATTATCTTTTTTTTGTAGGTGAAAAGATGTTTTTGTGTTAAAGATGCAGATGGGTATCAAGAACGAAGCATAGCTAGATCATTTTTCTGTTGCTATGATAGTTTTTTATCATTCGCAAATAACTATGTTTGTATGAAAAGTTTTTTGATACATTTTTAGTATTGATTGTAATGATCGTTTTTTATCATTTCTTAATTAAATATACATTTTATGTGTTCTTTTTATTTTGTTCTTTTTAGTATATGTGTGTTAACACATGTTAGCGATGTGTCACACGAGCTCAGAATTTTTTATCACAACACTAACGTACGTTAATATTGGTGCTGGAAAAGGGCCATAAAGTAGGAGAGAGATGATTTGACAAGTGTCAAATCAACCTTTTTAAACCTAGGATTCAGAAAATTTAAGTGACCCACTTGCTTATTTAAGATTACTATATTACCCTTGATTTCAATTATGACCACACAATGCAAGTTGTTTTTGATTATTAAATACAATTAATTATGGACCATTGATCAAACTTGATCAATGGTCACTAGAGGGTTTTCAGGGTTTTTCCATTATTTGAGGTTTCCATATTATCCACTCCCTATATATATATATATAATTGTTACATCTAAATTCAGCGTAAATTTGTAATTCTGAAGATCTTTTTAGATAAAAAAAATTATGACATAGGTTTTAAAAAGCGCGAGACGACCTAAGGCGCAGATCCATGCGTCTTGTGTCACACAAGGCGCGTAGTGTACAAAAAGCGCAAGAAAAACCCTTTTTTTTGAAAAAAATCACCTGACGTACGCGCTTTTTGTACATGGGGTGTTTTTGTGTTTCAAAGTGTTTTACATGTAGTTAAAATGGTTGTACATTTATTTAAGTTAAATCATATATAAACCTTATTTATATCTATACTTTGGGTAAAGGATGCTAAAAACATATAGGATATATAAAAAAAATATATAATAGTCTTACGCCTCGTGTACGAAAAGCTCACTGCTTTTGAGCTTTGCGCCTTGGTTTTAGAGCTCATCGCTTTTGTGCGCTTCGCGCTTTTTAAAACCAAGATTATGACACGCTAAACAAACGTCATAAATTTGTGTCATAAAGGTATATGGTAACGCTTGTCATAAAAAATAGTCACAAGTGCGTGTCATAAAGAGATGATGTAAAAATGTGTGTTATGTTAAATTTTTGACATAACCAACAATGATACCTTTTGTGTGTCATAAGCACCATTTTATGACGAACATTACGAGTCAATAAATGTACTTTTTTCTAATAGTATTTTCTTTTAGAAAAGAGAAAAAAAAATTTTATTGTGGAAAAATCAAAGTAAAACATTAACCATTTTGTTCAACACTTGTAGCCTAGTTGGTTGAGGGCCTTAAATTTTCTATGGGAGGGTTGAGTTCAATTCTCATTAGCTACATTTGGAGGACATTGGTGGAGGGGAAATGAGGGATGACCCGGCCATTGGATTGGGTTCGAGTCCTGATCCCGACCGGTTTTACCGATTATTTCACTGTCGTGCCTTCAGGCTGGTGAGTGGTCGGATTTTCCCGGGAATTGGTGGCAATCTGTGGCCCGGGTACTCTAGAGTACCTGATTTGCCAAAAGGGTGCCCGAGAGTGCTCGGAATTGATTCGTTGGCCGTTAAAAAAAAAAAAGAAACAAAAAAAAAAAAAAACATTAACTATTTTTGTAATTTTCCACAAAAATTATTGGCCAAGTGGCAACGAATAGATCCAGCATGTATTGGTCCAGACTCCAAATTGACATTTGCGACTATTTTTTTTACTTTAAATTGAAGACCACTTTATTCTATATATAGCAATTCACAAACGTGAAGAGTACAAAATCATTGTTGGATATTTATGGTGGTAATACACTTGCGTGTTTTTTTTTTTTTTTTTTTTTTTTTTTTTTTTTTTTTTTTGTGGTCCTCACGCAATTTTTGGTTTATATTAAGGCTCCGGATATTTGCACAAGTAGTAATTTTATTCAGACAACCCTATACGGGTCGTAGAGAGCTCTACGGCTCGTAGAGCCACTTTTTTCAGACTTCTACGAGCCGTAGAGGCCTCTACGGCTCGTAGGTACTCATTACCAATGATTGGTAATCATACAATCATTGCTAATGATTGCCTACGAGCCGTAGAGGCCTCTACGGCTCGTAGAAGTAGTCTTAATATTTTTGAGAATGAAGAAGCAGAAGATTGGTGTTTTATGGTGCCTACGGCCCGTATAGGCCCCTACGGGTCGTAGACAAAAAAAAAAACCAAAAACGTTTGGGACGAGGTTCGATCTTAGGCACATTATCACACAATCACACACACAAAGTCTTATTAAGCATATGGGGACCATCTGGGCTACCAGTTCGCTGGTTTCTTAGTTGGAAAGTTTTAATATAACATAAACCAGTCTTAGGCAGCCTCTACGGCCCGTATAGGTCTATACGACCCGTAGATATGGTTTTTTTTTTTTTAAATCATTTTAATTATGTAATAATTAATCCCGAGCATGTAATACATTAACACAAGCATGTAAAACGTGAACACAATTGTTTATAACATAAACCAATATAAACCAACGTCGTCTCGATAAGCGTGTAAAATAAACGTTAACAGAAACGTTCAAAATAAAACTAATCGTTTATATACGCAACAAAATAAAACTAAAAGTTAACAGAAGCGTTCAAAATAAAGATTGTTTAAATACATAAGATGATCAGAAATAAAACATCGTAGAGTCAGTCGGCGGCGCGGTCCCGGGCTCCTGCGAAGACGTGTCGGGCTGCTGGGAGGACGTCACGGGCTCGTGCGTGCTGGTCCCTAAAGTCGGTGGGACACGAGCCTGCATGCCTAGGTGGCGATACATATCCTGCTGGCCAGCAATCAACCAGCGCATCGCGTCGTCCTGCCGATCACGCCACTGACGCGTATCGGCGTCCTGCTGCTGACGCCAGGCGTCCTGCTGCTGACGCCAGGCGTCCTGCTGCTGACACCAGGCGTCCTGCTGCTGACGCCAGGCGTCCTGCTGCTGACACCAGGCGTCCTGCTGCTGACGCCATGCACGCATCTGGACAGCCTCCTCGGCAGCCGCACGAACGTCCGCCCTAACATCAGGAGGCAACCTGAGGGAGTGATAAACGCGCCCCGGTATCTGCAAGTCCTCAGGCTGCTGCTGAGGCATCTCGACGTCCCTAAGACCGCCCCCCTCCTGCTCATGCACAAAAGAATCGCCAAAACTATATAGTTTTTGGCGATTCAAAAGAATCGCCAAAACTAATATAGTTTTGGCGTTTCAAAAGAATCGCCAAAACTATATAGTTTTTGGCGATTCAAAAGAATCGCCAAAACTAATATAGTTTTGGCGATTCAAAAGAAACGCCAAAAACTAATATAGTTTTGGCGTTTCAAAAGAATCGCCAAAACTATATAGTTTTGGCGATTCAAAAGAAACGCCAAAACTATATAGTTTTTGGCGATTCAAAAGAATCGCCAAAACTAATAACATTATACTCGCTAAACCCAATCAACAACAATCAACAACAAAAACCAATCAACAAACCACCACGACGACCCCTAAACCCCTAAATCTGAAAAAAACTGAAAAAAAATGAAAAAAAAAACTAAAATCTAACAATTATCTACAACCATCAACAATAATGTATAACAATTAACTAATTAAAACATAAAAACTAATTATAATTAACTGAAAAAAAAAAAACTAACCTGTTTCGAAAATGGGGGATGGATCCGGGTTGAAAGTAGGGTCTTGATGGTCTTGATGGATGGATTCGGGTTGAAAGTGGTGGGCCGGTCGTGGTGGTGGTGGTTTAGGGTGGTGGTGGTGGTTTAGGGTGGTGGTGGCGATAGAAGAAGAAAGGGGGCAGAGGGGGTTAGGGTTGGGTTTATTGTTGTTGTGGGAGACAATGAACAGATCGATCTGTTTCAAATGGGTTTTAATAACTTATCTACGGCCCGTAGGGGTCTCTACGAGCCGTAGGTAAACAAAATTAACCTGTTTACCTACGGCTCGTAGGGGTCTCTACGAGCCGTAGGTAAACAAAATTAACCTGTTTACCTACGGCTCGTAGTGGTCTCTACGACCCGTAGGTGAACAAAATTAAAAAAAAACGTTTGGGACGTGAATCGATCTTATGCCTATCAAGTATCACACACACACATACACATACACACTTATACACACAATGGGGACCATCTGGGCTACCAGTTCGCTGGTTAATTACCCAGAAAAATTATATATAACATATACCTGAAAACCCATTTTTTTTTTAAAAAAATCCTTGTCTACGGCCCGTAGGGACCTATACGGGTCGTAGACTCCAAATTTTTTTAAAAAACTACTGATTAAGTTTTTATAAACTTTAAAAAATTTTTAGAAATCAAAACTTTATGCCTACGGCTCGTAGAAGCCTCTACGGCTCGTAGGCTCAATGGCCTCTACGAGCCATAGATGGTGTCTACGAGCATTTTCCAGAAGTCTACGGCTCGTAGAGGGCCCTACGACCCGTAGATAAAAATTGCCTACGGCCCATAGGGCCCTCTACGGCCCAATTCAAGTTTTGTTTTTTTTTAATTTTGTTAGTTTTAATTATGTGGTATAGGTTTTTTTTATAAAATAACGTTTTCATTTCATATTGTATATGTAAAATAATAATAAAAAATAAAAAAATGTATTTAATAAATCATTATACATTATAAAAACAAATTTAAACCGAACTATTAGAAGAATCAGGACAGCCTGTTAGGTCAAACCACTCTGGATCTGTTTGAGATAGCCTACGCCCCTCATCAAGACGATCCCTGTATAGTGCTAACCATGGGTTGTGATTTACATCTACCCAACGCCTCCATGCTCCGCTCGGATAAGGCATCGGAGCGTCGTCTGCTAGCTTAAGCATTATGAAGTGGTTGCCGTTCACGAAGGCCATCGAAATGACCCGATGTTGTATCACGCTTTCAGGATGAATGTGAATAGGGAAGAATGTGCACGCTCCAAGAGGACTGAAGAATTGAAGGACCACACCAAATGCCTGAGCAATCACTAATCCAGTCAAAGGCATCTCCATCCATTTTGAGTGTGGTGCATTCCCGAGTCCACTCCAATCTATGGACGAGTATATGCGGGCGAACGCGTTATCGTCGAATCCGTTCAAAATCTCGTACCAGTCCTCATGGTATTGACCCATCAACTCTACTTTAAGAACGTGGCGGATCAAATCCCAGTCTTCCTCCTCCCTATCCAAAGCCACAGCTACAGATCGGAACCCACAGTTACCGTCTGGCTGAACATCTTGAATATGCGTGACAAACCGTCGATACAGGGGATCAATCTGATGCTTAAATGCTCTAAGCACAAATTTATACCTGTCACAGCCAAACATTGGGAAATCATGATTAGGGATGTGTACTGTATATATATGTATGTATGTATGTATAAATAGTTATTTATGTACCTGTCCCCTCTTAAGAGTGGATACTTTTTGCTACACACTCTCATTGTATCTCTACCTGGGTCTGATGGGCGGAGGCAAGTAAAATGACCCCGGTTCTTCTACGTACTCCTCGTTCAAATCGGGCAGCAGGTTCAAATCGGGTAGTGCATTCCCGTCACCATAGCGAACAACGGAGCTAACCTCCTCCTCACCACGTTCCACCACGGCTCCGAAAAGGCTTTCCGAGACGTGAGATAGGCTAAACGAATACTCCCATTCATCCGAACCATTACTGTAGTGACCCGAAGACATCGTGGTAGCTTGGAATCGATCGGATTTTTGTGCACCGCGTTTTTAAATTTTCTTTCGTTAACTGAAGAAAGAAGACAAGGAAGAAGAATATATCTGGACCCTCTACGGCCCGTAGAGGCCTATACGGGCCGTATAGGGTTTAATGCTCCCAACAACCAGGTTTCCTACGGGCCGTATAGCCCTCTACGGCCCGTATAGGTTTAGCTTTTCCAGAGACTTTTCAGACTGACACACTGAATGTCAGACACTTCATTCAATCACCTCGTACCTCGTACTGCCTACGGGCCGTAGAGGTCTCTACGGCCCGTATAGGGTTTAAATGAACCCCACCAAACTCCCCTCTACGGGCCGTATAGGGCTTTACGGGACGTAGAGGGTTGAGCATTTATTACACTGACACCCTCTACGGCCCGTAGAGCCCTATACGGGCCGTAGAGGGCTGTGAAAATTAACTTTTCCTTCTTGTGTAAATAATATCCCCCTATATTAAAACTTGATTGAATGAACTAATAAAATAGTGTTACCCTGTGCTAATGCTAACAAATATCAGGGGTGGCTGGGGAGGACCCCCAGCCCGGGCACGTTTTAAAATTAATCCTATATAGAGAAAAGTATAACGGAGAAGACTTGCGGTGAACGAAAGAGACGTCAAAAATTTGCAGATACTAATGGTGAAGAAGATGCAATATTATAGATGATTAATTTATCTTATTTTTATGTTAGTACAAGTAGGTACTCAATACCTACATTAAAAATTCAACTGACACAAGACTTTAATTGTCATTTTTCCAATTTATTAATTTTCCATACTATCTAACTTTTACATTACTAACTAAAATTTCCATCATTTACGTTTGTGTTTATAGTGGGTTAGCCCGCGCGATACGGCGGGTGTCACCAAGTCTCTTATAGAAAGTGTTTTCTAACTTGATATGTCTTAAACGCTAATTATATTTGGGTACCACGACCACCACTACTATATCTAAATAAGATGATATTAAATTTAAATAATATTTACTTATAAAAATATTAATATTATCATATACAAACATTTAATATTACTAATGGATTAATTATAAAAGCCTAATGCAAAGTCTTTGATATTACTATGATTCATTAACTATAATGTGGTGTAATTAAAGACAACTTTAAAAGACAAATTTACCCCTAAATAGTATATAAGATATGCATTATGTATTGTATGATAAATAAATATACTTGTACCTCTTATTTTTTTAAGAGGACCTTGAGAAATGCTTTATAATGTAGTATAGATTTAAAGTCGTTTACCGTTCAAAAAAAAAATATAGTATAGATTATTTATTTGATTTTTTCTAAATATTTTAATCTATTTACGTGTACATCTTTTAGTTTTATTTGATTTTCAAAAACTTTTAAACTGACTTTCTAACAAAATATAAAATTGGGAAAAAATTCAATTAGTTAGGGATATGTTATTGGGAAAACACTGATAAAAAAAATTCGAACCAAACTATTGATAATAACGTTTAAGGTCTCTTGGTTGAGATTACCATCTACCAATTGTTTGAATATAAAACCCATTTAAAATATAACTTGTAGACTCATTGTATACCTTAAAATTTATAATTAGTTTGCATTATTGAATTTGTTTAGGCATAAGGGGCATATCATTTTTGGCTCGGCCAGGGCACGTGAAGCCTTAAGACCGGCCCTGACAAATATATATGTGTTGCATTCAAACCACCCCGGTTTAAATCTCTTCCAACTCCGTCTTATATGTTTTTCTTCTTTTTTCTCTTTTCTTACTTTTCTTCTTTTGGAATTGTTATTGTTATTAACACTCTCATCATATTAACTTTAATCTTGAATTATGACACCGCCGTGAATCGCGGGGTTAATTTCTAGTTTGTAATAAAATATATTGTAATGAGTGCTAGGATTTAATCTTACCATGCGTATGGATACCCACAAAAGTTGTTTCACAACAACAGACTTAAAACTATCTGATATCACAAGCCTATGAGTCAAATTAAAGAATAGCTGTATTTCTTAGGTTATTTTTTTTTTTAAATAACATAATTGATTAAGAAAAGGAAGTAGGAAGCAGCTTGATAAAACAAAAAAAAAAAAAAAAAATCTCAGTATATTTTGAGACTGATCCACACCATAAAAGTAAACACTATGAGGAAGTCAGTTCTCATCAATAATGCTAAGTTTGCTGCCTTTCATTCAACACACAGTTGGCATGCTTCCATCTATCATTATTGATATGGTTAACTAAAACATAAATATTAAACAACATATGTCTTGTGATCCAGATAGCGTAGCATTATTATGAAACCAATTGAAACCTAATAAATGCTTCTACCATTATTATGACCCCAATGGACGCCATGGTGGCGTTTGTTTGCTTGGAGTAGACATTCATTGGGTGTAGAATAAAATATAGGATAAATTTCGATATGTGTCGGATAAATTTTATTATGTGTAGAGTAAAAGTCCATATCTCTCTACCTTTGTTGATCAAGAGCTTCCGTTTATTGGTGACCCGTACACCTTGGTTGAGAGTTAGTATCTTTGTATTAGATGTGGTGAGGGATATGTTAGTGTTTTGTTTTTTCTTTACTTCCGGTTTCTCTAACCTCTGGTTAGAAAATCTTTGTACTCGCTTATGTTTTGTTTTGTTGTTTTTTTCGTGTAGAATAAAGTATCCACTTCTCTGTTAAAAAAAAATGTATAGAGTAAAGTGTAATTGATCAATTCATAATTAGTCAAAAAGAATAACTAATGAGAAGAATAATAAATTATTCAGCGGTTAACTATTATGTCATTTGTGTTTTTTGTTCTTACAATAAAATTATTCTCAATTGATCGCCCCAATATGGTATAGTAGGTACAAGTATTAAGACAAATTTTGCAAAGTTTCAACACATGGATATAGATCCTCTAACATGTGAAGTTGTGAACCGTTAATTTTTTTATTTGGTTTTCGTGTTTAAGTCATTTGACGCTACTTGCTAGTGTTGATTTAGTCATGAAGTTAATTACACATATAATCCTTGTGGTTTATCAAAAATAACACACACCAAAGTTTTTGGCTTCAAACCCACGCACACCAAATTTGCACTTTTCATGGTTTACCCGATGAAGATCCCCATGCTCATATTGCATATTTTCTCGAAATTTGTGATACTTTCAAGTTGCATAACGTCTCACCCGAAGCTATTCGACTTCACATGATTCCTTTCTCACTAAAGGATCGTGCCAAAGCATGGCTAAAATCGCAACCAGCAGGCTACATTACCACTTGGGCTGATCTCGCCCAAAAGTTTCTCTCAAAATTTTTCCCCTAGCCAAAACCGTAAAATTAAGAAATGACTTCACCACTTTTTGTCAAGAAGATGGAAACTCACTCTACGAGGCTTGGGAGCTATCTAAGAATATGCTAAGAAAATGTCCCCACTATGGACTTGAAATTTGGCTTCAAGTTTCATCTTTTTTACAATGGGTTGACAAATCAAGTAAGGCAAACTCTTGACTCAACTGCAGGAGGAATTTTCGGAACAAAAGGCTGCAAGAAGCGTATGATCTCATCAAAGAAATCGTCGAGAACAGTTATCAGTGGTACAACCCTCAAAGTTGGCCATCAAAGACTGCTCTTTAGAAAGTCGATCACGTGACATCGTTACAAGCTCAAGTCGAAGCTCTATCAACTCGACTGAACCAAATGATCAAAGCACAAGTCAATCCCATCACTACAGCAGAAATTCAGTCGCAAGTAGGGCTATTCATGAGTTGAACCGAGTCGAGCTAGGTCAAGCTCGTGCTCGGCTTGGTTATAAACCGAGCCAGCTCGGCTCATCTCGGCCCGGATTTGAAACCGAGCTAAAAATCAAAGCTCGAGCTCGCTTGGTTTTAAACCGAGCCAACTCGGCTCGGCTTGATTTGGCTCGAATTTAAAAAGAAAAAAGAAGAATCGCTTTCAAAATTCAATAGTTTAAAATATTATTCGATAGTTAAAACTAACACATTTAAAATAAGTTCAAGCTAATACATTACAAGCTAAAATCAAGTTCAATCAAATGGAAAGTAAGTCTCAAATTTCAATGGAATACATTATAAGTTCATTAACATACGAATTAACCCCCTATATATCCAATAGATGTCTGATTGAATTCCTAAATACTGGCCTCTTTGAAATCAAAGCAGTATTGAGTTTGATAACTTGAGTACTTGGACAATTATCATTGTGCTATGGTTTATGTAAATAACTTGAGTACTTAGACAATTATTATTATGCTATAACTTCAATCTCAAACACACAATCTCAATGCTATTATTACGAAATATTAAATATCTAACTTGTTCCCCATATGTTTTTAACATTTTTATATTATATTATATCTAAATAAAAATTTAGATTTATCCGAGCCAAACAGAGCCATATCGAATGAGCTTTTTTCGAGCTAAATCCAAGCGAACTTCGAACAAGCTCCAGGCCATGAGCTTTTTGTACAGCCCTAGTCGCAAGAAGCAATTCTTCCTTCCCCTACTCAAGCAAATGTTGAGTAAGTTGACTTTATTGATACAACTCGCCAACCAAATAACCCATATAGCAACACATATAACCTTGGTTGGCATGATCATCCAAACTTTTGGTGGAAAAAATACCAATAACACACAACCACTCGAATAGCAGTTTGAATCGACGAGAAATTCAACAATGCAGATAAAAGGCTTCAAGGAATCGAGTCCACTATCAGAAACTTGGAGATACAAATGGGTGTAATGCCCAAGTCACTTGTAGAGAGGCCAACATGAAGTCTTCCAAGCAACACAAAGACCAACCCAAAAGCAAATGTGAGTGTTATAACTCTCCGAAGCAGCCGAGTTTATCCCAAACCAGCCATGCCCACTTGAAGAGAAGTTATACCCACCGCACCACCCGAAGAAGAAATTATAACGAACCAACAATAATTGTTCCCAATGCTATCACACCGGATATAAACTCCACTGCCACTTCACCACCACCGGTTAATTAAAGCGCTAGAGAGAACAAAACTACTCCGCCATTTGTGCCTCATCAAGAACCACTATTAAAAGCACCTCCGAGAGAGAACCGGTCTCATGTACCTTATCCCGGTCGTTTGATGAAGCAAAAAACAGACGAGCAATATCAAAAGTTCACCGACCTCCTAAGCCAGATCCATGTTAACTTACCTTTCATAGAAGTCATCCAACAAATGCCCAAATATGCAAAAAATTTGAAGGCCTTCTTGAGAAACAAAAGAAAGCTTGAGGCAGCAATAAAAGGCCACGCATTGGAGTGTGTGTAGTAATCTTGCAGCAAAACATCCCGTCGAAGCTGACCGATCCAGGGAAATTTTCTTTACCTTGCTGTATAGGTAACATGCCTAAGATGTATGCCTTGGCCAATCTTGGCGCGAGCGTGAACGTGATGCCTACTTATATCTACAAGCAACTCAACTTAGGCGATCCACGACCTTTGACGGTCACAATCGAGTTGGCGGATGAAATTTAATGAATGATTACTTTGTTAAAAATGCAAAGTACAATGTCGAGATGTTTAGAAATCGATTCCCTTTATTGAAATATTTATTGTTAAAGATTGTGGGAGACATTGAAGCTCAATTTGAATAGTTTCAACAAGGGTACGTTGGTAGTTTAGATATCGACTTCAAGGAGCCAAACTTACAAGTAACTTAATTTTATTATTTAATTTTTCTTCTAACTTGTATATTATTGTTAATTTTTATTATTGTTTTTTGTTTGTAATTTAATTTGAAAAAAATAGTTGGTGATGGTGTGATTATGTGATGGTCACCTCTAGTAAAATCTGATGAATTGTGATGAAAAGATATGACACAATGAGATTGGTTAGTAATGATATAATGACCACCCTTTATATCCTGTGATACTAGCTAATAGCTATTATAAAACTAGAAGAACACACACGAATTGAATCACAAACGATTGACTCTTTTCTTATTTATCAAAAAAAAAAAAAAAAAAAAAAAAAAAAAATTACAATACATGGAAAACAAATAACCTTAACAACCCAATATATAAGTAAACAATTTGAAAAACAGTGAAAACTTTTAAGTAGAAACATAATCCTACTTAAGTGCTTATTGAAAAATAAACCTCCATAATACTAAACTAATTTTAGATCTATAACTTCAAACCAACCTTTGAGATAGTTCGTACCGCCCATAATTTTCTTCAAGTTTATCCATTTACGAATTCATTATTGCTTTTATTATCACATATGATCAGTGGTCTAATTTCCAAATCAGCAAAGATTTTAGCTCATCTTCATCCATGAAATCAGGGATTTTAGCCACAATATCTTGCAAAGTCATATCCTTAACAGACGATATGCTTGCATGTTGGATTTGTGCTTTCATTTCTCTTAGAGCATCCATTACTTTTCCAGCTTGTATGTCTGCGTTTCCCGATTGTACCCGTATCATAGCATTATTGCCAACGATCTTCACTTCCACTTCTCTCAAACTACTAGTCTTATTTCTTGTTGTGTTGTTGCTAACACTTAATGTTGGCTTAGTAGATAAATGCAAATCACAAGTGGTGTTGTTTTGTTTGTGGCTATCAACCATTTCCACTTTCATTTTCTTTGTTTTCCCTTGGTGGTTGTTGCGATGATGTAATTGAGTTTCAAGACACTTGACTCTTTCTTTCAGTTTGTTGATGTAGCAGACAGCGTCTGTTAGGAGGGATGCCTTGTCCATTCTGGACACGTTTGGGACCACTGATCGGAGGGTGTAGAACCGCTGGTTAAGCTTCTCGCGTCGTTGTCGTTCTGCCTCCACATGGTTCAACGGTGGAAACCGGCTAACAGAAGTTTTTCCTTTCACTACAAAAAGACACAAATTAGTCACGTTTGGTTCTCACAGACTTATGGAAATGTTTAAATCGAGGTGTCTGAAGAAATCCGGATGAACACGTGGATAACAAAATAATAGTATAGTATAAAAACTGTGTGATATAATAGTGGGATTCCCCATCGCAACGGGCTTTCGGTCAGTACCGCTTCAATTCATTACCGTATCTGTACAATACCGGCAATTGTCATAGCGATCATCACATGCTTTTTTTTTCGATTGAAAACCATAAAAAAATATTCATACTAATAGAGGTGTTATTCCCCAATATAGGTTCATTTCGTTACGTACTAGTGTTCATCCTTTTGGAGCCGGGGGTCTCTTATGGAAGCAGCCTCTCCATCCCTAGGGACGGGGGTAAGGTTTGCCTACATCCACCCTCCCCAGACCCTACAAATAGTATCTCTATTTGCGGGATTTACTGGGTACGGTTTGTTGTTTGTTGTTGTTGTTGTTCGTTACGTACTAGTATAGTAACGACACTCGAAATAACTTATGATACCAAACAAATACTTTATTGCGAATACAACTATTGTTCATTGAA
This sequence comes from Ambrosia trifida, assembly GCA_028751855.1. Lineage (NCBI taxonomy): Eukaryota > Viridiplantae > Streptophyta > Magnoliopsida > Asterales > Asteraceae > Ambrosia > Ambrosia trifida. The sequence goes on from CM054131.1 coordinate 110,950,753, forward strand.
TTTTATACCGCCATGTCAAAAAAACCATAAAAATATACAATACTAGTACCAATGTTGTTTGTTCTGTATACGTTCATTTTGTGGAGCATAAAAATTATACACAAAAATGCATAATATAATATAAAAACTATATAAATGTAGAGTTATGAAATGGGTGTTGGTGGTGAATCGACTCGTGGCAACACTCACATGACCTAGTTGATTGTGTAATGTTGGGAACTCGCGAAAACTCTATCTTTCAATTATTAAACTATTGCATCAACCCTAAATTCATTTGAAATTTGAACTCTATAAGTTAAACCCTAAACTTTGAAAAATGAAACCCTAAAAACAAACGTCAAACCCTAGGAAAAAATAGACCCTTAAATCATTTGTTAGGTGATGTTTTCACAAATTTGCTCTATAGGAATGAGTTTTATGTATACTTTTACTGACACATCTTGTGTTTAAACATTAGTAGAAGCAATTTATGTAAGTAGATCACTTTGAATGTGAATATGTTAATAAAAGATCATACCATTGGATGATTTGTTATGTTGTTTCTTCTTATCCTTCGTCATTGAGGAAAGAACCACCTGGCAATCGGAATCCGATTGCTCGGAGGCCGTTTCGGTGTGTGTATCCATCACCGTTGTAGTTGTTATGTTCTTGGACATTTGGTCATCTGATGTTATTGAATCATAGTCTTTATTGTTCGTACCAACTTCTTCGTTATCAGCCATAAGTATCATATCAGCAAAAGAAGCAATATTATGGTCACCTTTGTTGAAGTTCACTAAATTTATAGAACCACCACCGAACAGAATCTGAACTTGATGAGCCAAGTTCCAAGACTCCTCGATGACATGATAAGAACCCATTTCAAGAACACCGTTTGTAGTTGGAATGCAAACAATGGTCTCCAACCCATGGACCTGAGCTTCGTTAGCTCTTTCGCAGTTAAACGCCCGAATTTGGTCCGCCCCACTTAGCCATATCATTGTTTTTGAAGCAAAAGCTGTACCTGGAAGCGACCCGTCTCCAGGAGTAAACGATCGGGTCAATGAGAGGACATAGAACCACTCCACATCGTCATTGGTTTCGGGTCTAAACAGAGACTGGAGTTCTTTGTTGTCTTGTAGGTCCTTTTTGTTTTCGAAATGGCCGTCTCCCCAAGATAAGGAGACACAGCCATTTAAGTCGTCGGGGAAGGCCTGCCAAAAAACGGCGTATGCCCATTGTTGAGGCTGGTTTTGAAGAAGGTTTCGAAGCTTATGCTGGAGGGTATCTGAAGGGGGTGGAGTACTAATTGTAATGGGAAATGATACAATAGAAGAAGATGAAGATTGGGAAACAATTAGGTCATCCATGGCTCAACTTTATTAAAAAGCTTTTTTTGTTTTTCTTTGTTACTAGCTATAAGTGAGTGGAGCGTTCATTTCTGTTGGTATATATAACGAGCGAACCAATAATTATTTTGGATGTTGTGCCGTGTTCCTTTCTTCCTTTCTTTTCTTTTGGTTTATATCTACCGACTTTTCTCAACTTTTATGTTTTTAAAAGGTTTCTTAGAAATATTAAAATCAAAGTCACATGAGAGCCAAACTTTTAGTGTGCACTCCTGTTTCCCACATTTATTCGAAGCATCTTCTATGTTTTTGTTTTTTTTTTAACGGCAAACTAAAGAATTGTCGGTTACTTTCGTATGCGGCCCCCATTGGCAAAGGGAAGCCCACATACTCGGAGCCGAACTTATGAGCCTCACGGCGGTCCAATCTGCACGCACGAGAGCCCCTAGCCCACCCGTGTGCCAGTTCCAGGGAAAACCCGGACCGCATACCTGCCCGAAGACACGACGGTAGCAAACCGGTAAAACCTGACTGGCTCAGAAGTCGAACCCATGACTACAAGGATTAAGTGCCTCTCCCTCATCACCTGATACCACTCCACCACAAGGGTGGGTGGTTCTATGTTTTTGTTTCTTTTTTTAATACTAAAATATGTATGTATGTTGAAGATTTTTTTTACTTCATATCATGCCTCAAATTTACTCATATAACAAAATACCCCTCAAGTTTCAATATAGCACAATTAACCTTTTAAATTTTATTTTACCGCTTTTATTTTAAAAGTGTTAATGCTAAAATTTAATTTTAATTTTTGGGTTTCATCTTTCGATATCATCTTTTTTAGCACACTACGACTTTATTTTTTAGATTTTTATCTTTTGATTGATATACCGAGCGCTGATATCGTTTCCATACCAAGACAAACCGATACCTACTAGATACCCGCTGTGGAAATTTAAATATTATTGTTACCTTGATGTTCTAAAATACACAACCACATATTCTGACAATACCTATGGATAAAAATTGTGTCCCGCTGTGCAGCACGGGTATAAATCCAATTTTTAACTGTTATGGCCTTTATAGTTAAATAGTTGCCAACATGCGTATTTGTAATGCTCTAAATCGTTTTACAGAAAATAAGCAGCGGAAAATACGGACTAGAAAATTTCTTGCTTAATAAAACATTCACAAATGTTTGGAAACATATCTAAGAGTTATTTGTGGTGTTACATCTTCTAATGTTTCTTTTTGCATTCAATACAACTCATCTTTATTTAATTACATGTCTGTGACCACGTACATATTGGAACCTATTATTAGTGTGAAGCCCACAGGCTTGGTTAGCTATCTAGGGTTTCATATAATCTCTATATATTGTAATCATTTATTGAAATAATAATCAATCAGTCTTTTACCATTCTTACATGGTATCACAGCCATCTTAGACTCTCTACCGTCTATGTTGCATCACACACAAATAACCCAACCCTAGCCGTCACCTTTTAAAAAAAATCCTAGACAGGGCGGCGTGCCGCCACTGCCGCCGCCCTGTGCGTCCGCCGTTCGTCTTCGTTTTGTGTTTTCTTTTTCATCTTTCTTATTTCCCATTCTAAATAACGTCTCGGTTTTTGTTATAAATTCAAGCAACTTGTCCAAAATTCTTCTTCGAAAGGGTATTGGTTCTCACCACCTCCATCCGTTTAACTAATCACCAAAACCTCACCATCTTGTGTTGTTAGGCTTTAAATATTTTATTGCTTTCTTATACCATCACACGTGTCGTAGTCTACCACTTAATTGCCTTGGCTTCAGTTAAATAATTGATTGCTATTATTCAATTAGTTAATTGGTTGTTACTTCAATTGAACATAACATTTTATGCATTGAAGTCCATTGCCATCATTAATTTTTCATCATTAAACAACTACACCGATGATGTTACGACATCATATTGTTGTTGGTTCCGCTTCTCCGTTTTGTCGCTCCATGCCGCCTCGCCGCCGCTGCTTGTTAGACTACGGTCCTCCACCGCACAGCCTGCAGGACTATGATCCACCGCCGCGCCGCTATCCGTACAGACCTGTTCATGCGAGTACGAGGTCAGTTCATGCGAGTACGATGCTATCTAACATGATAAACTAGCGAGTAGGGCCGTACTCGCTAGTAGGTTCATGCGAGTAGGGCTATCAAGCATGAATACTGATATGGTATAGGCTATAAATGCGTAAGGCCATTCCCTACTCGCCTGAAGTGTCCCAAACATCCCGAAACGCGTATAAACATCTCCAAACACCCCGAAACACGTCCAAACAATATATATACTAGCCTAGGGACATCATGCACTTACAAACTCCCCCTTGGACCAGGCTAGTATACGTACAAAGATTACGTAAGACATCGTTTATAGCAACTACCAACAACTTTACAGACTCGAAATTGAAAACATACAAAGCAAACATAACATAAACAAAACATGCAGCATCTTCAGACTTCATCAAATCGACATTGTCCCGATCCTAGAAAGTCTTGACCAGTCGCATCCCGCATGAACTTTGTTGGCGTGACAGAAACGAATAACCCATTGATACTTCAATGCTTGATCGGCTTTGGCCTTCAGATGTTGTATGGGATATAGGAACAATGTCTCCCCGTCTTTCTCCGAGCAGTTAATCAGCCACATTGGATCCCATATCCTAATTTTCCTGCACGGTTTTGGTGAGTTGCTCAAGACTATTACGGATTCTGTTGTCTCTGCGTCATAATGCCAGTAATAAAACTTGGAAGAGAAGTCTTGTTCAACCGGAACCAATGGAATCTTCGACGCGGTTTCGGGTGGCTTGATGATGTGCTTCCAAATAGGACTCTTTGTGATGGGATGAATCTTGTTCGTCACGATGGATCTAGGGTACTGTGGTTGGAACTGGTGCCATCCTTCAACACTTTCTCTTCTCATAATATTGTAGAAACCTTGAAGATCAAAGCGACACTCATGATACAAAGGAGGCTGCAATCTAACCAGATCACGAATATGCCAGAAAGGCAGACTGAGGACGTTCGTGTACGGTTGAAAGTAAAGAAGACTATCCTGCCATTTTACTCCCAACATCCTAGCATGCTTTATGTAGGCCCAGCTGATTACACTTCTAACATCTTTACCAACTACTTCTTGAATATTGATGCTTGTATTGGATCTTTCTTCTTCTCAGACTCACCTCCAGATGGAAACCAATCTGGATACTTCTGTCTGATCTTGTCATGTCGTTCTTTCACTTTGTCTGGAACAGGTGTAGGATCAGACTTAAGCTTTTCTTCAGACTGATTAAGCATCTCCTCAGATATCTTAGGTATCCCGGTGCTCGACTCACCAACCACATACTCGGGAGTAGTGACATTGGTTCCATCTTCCATTTCTACTTCATGGTTGTCTGGATGCAGTTCTGGAGCAGTGTGGCCTGCACTGGAAGATTCTCCAGGTGCCAAGCCAAAGATCTTTTCCAAGTCCTCAGGTGTAACCTCAGGAGGTATTTCACCTTCTTCCAAATCATAATCAAAGGACATAGGAGTCACGTACGAGTTACCATCATCATCATAGTCAAAATAGCTGTTCAGAGGCTCGACATCCTCTACAGGAACTATTGCTCACTTTAGTGAGTCTCTGAGTTGCTGAATCTTGCTCTTCCTTGGATCAGGCTCCCCCTGAGCAGAAGAACCTGCTGCGGGATCCTTGCCTTGTTTGTCGTGACTCTTCTTTGTTCGCTGAGATCCAGATCCAGTTGATGATCCGCCACCACCTGTGGCTCCAGGATCACCACCACCACCCTTTCCAACATCATCATCACCATCTGACTCATCATCATCGTCGTCATCATCATCATCATCTTCTTTATCATCATTATCTTCATCATCATCATCATTACCAGCATCAGCCTCTGCTTTTGAACTAGGACCACCGGTGAATCTAGGTTGAGTTCCAGTCAACTCATTTATCCTAGCCCTCAGCTCGGTATTCTCTTTCTCAGTCTTTGTGATCCTTCGCTCATTGTTCACGTTAATCAGGCGAAGCTCGCTGTTTGAGGCCTCTACACCTGCAAGTCTCTCCAAAGTGTTTTGGTTTGTCTGCATCAGCTGCTGATGAGATTCCATCAGGAGCCTATTCGATTCTATGACCTGCTGGTTAGATAATGTGAGCGCATCAACCGTCGATCGCAGCTCTATGTTTGACTGGATAGATTCTTCGATCAGTTCAAGCATTGCGTTCTCATTCTCTTCTATGATTGCATTCTTCGTTCTCAACTCCGCTATATCACGTAATTACGCAGCAATTATGGCAGTTAACTCGCTGATCTTTCTTTGAAGTTGTTCATTTGTAGCAGAAGCTGACGAAGAGGTCTGATCGGTTGACCCGGAAGCTGTGGGTCGGACGTTCTGTCTAATACTCCGGATCCTGTCACTAATAGGATTAGAAACAATCTGTGAGCTTGTCGCTGCCTCGGTAACTGAGACTGGCTCAGTGAAGATTACCGAAGCAGGCATCGACATAGTGACTCTGGCAGGCATAGCTGCACTAACTGTAATAGGATCCGAAGATGTCGTTGCTGCTGTTGTTGTAGCTGCTGCTGCCGCTTGAGAGGATTGAGTGACTGGATCCCCAAAAGCTTCAGGAAGGGTGAATCGTCTATTTCTTGGAGCTTTCACCGCTTGAGGTTTAACAGACATCGTCTTCTTACCTCGAACACTGTCCTTCTTGGCAGTCGTCTTGTGTCTCTTTGCAGGAGGAGAAGAGGCAAGCTCTGCATCTATGTCTGCTATTTGATCCGCCTCCACAACATAGGTGGGATCTTTAGCAAGCTCTCTAATCGCAGCAGTCATAGCTAAATCCTGCGCTGCCTTTCTCTTTGCTCTTAGCTGTTTTCCAGCATCTGTGTCGGGGGAATCACTTTCTGTGTCATCTGAGTCATCATCTGCATCAGTTATGTCAACTGGTGCGTCTTCATCAACATGTGCTTTACCTCTGCCAGACTGAGAGGCATCAGGTTCCTGTGGAGTACCAGAAGGTTCAGAGAAATCTAATACATTCGGATCAAACTCCTCTTCATCACCTTCAGCTGTATCAGAGGTCCTGCCTGGGGCGTTCTCACCCAATTCATCTGTTTCACGTCCTATATTATCCCCCTCTTTGAATACCAACCTGTGGATACGGAAGTCATCCTCTGAATCACTATCTTCGTGTCTCCACCTGTTGCCTGGTGGTGACACATAGTCTTCTCTCTTCAAATGCCCATATGCTCGTCTACTTGGAGGATATTCAGACTTCGGTCGGCCTTTGTAAGTCCTCATCCTGTTCATTTCAACCTGAGTAATATCATCAGTTCCTATATACTCGGCAGGATGCTTCACCAGATCAGGTACTTGACTGTCAATGATCAACTGTAAAAACCAGTGATAAACTATGAAGGACTTCTTTGTCGGCTTCATTAGTATGATCTCTTTCAAGTGGTGCAGAATCATCTTGGAGAAGTTGAATGGCTTGTTGAGTGTCAAAGCGACAATCGCAGAGGCCAATGTGTCTCTAATCGCATCAAAAGCACCTTTTCTTGGACCAAGGCACTTCACGACTACATGTGTAAGATATTTGATCTCAGGCGGAAGCAAACCCTTCATAAGCATCGTCTGTTTGTTGACTTTACCCAAATACTTCATCCTTAGAAAGCCGCCACGTATCAAAATGGCGTCAAACACTATAGGATCAGCATCAGAATCTCCAAACTGTAGTACTTCTCGAATAATCTGTTCGGTGATAATAACATCCTTTCCTTGAATCGAACTAGTAATCACGATCGGATCAGCCTTGGGATCAACCATGGCATTACGGTAGAACTCCAGCAGGATATCCTTGTATGCAACGTGCTGCTTGGATATCGCATAGTGTATTCTCGATCGCTTCAAGAAGTCTATAACGCCCTGAAAGATTTTTCCTTTATCCATAGTAATCGGTCCGAGAAAAGCACAACAGTTGTGCTTGGGCGATGTCTTCCAATTCTCCATCCTGAACACCAAAACACGTAATAAGTATCACACGTTGATCATATATACATAAAACGGACAAAAACGGACAGAAATCGGACAAACTTTGACAAATTTGGTGAATCAACACTACTGGCGATTACACTCATGTAATTGCCTATAATTTTGCACGAGTAGCCTGATTATACGCGATTGGACATCAATTTAGTACTATTCATGCGATTATACAGCACAAATAGCCTAATCGCCTATGCTTCATGCGATTAGGGTAACAAAACAGCCTAATCGCTTACTTTTCATGCGATTAGGGTATCAAGGAGTCCATTCACATCACTATGCACGCGATTAGACGAACATGATGTCCATTCGCTTAAGTGTTCATGCGATTAGACAGTCTAATCGCGTGAACAGTGTTAACGAGCCCAAATTATGTCAAAACTTGAAACTTGTTGATTCGAGTCCGGATTTTTTTCACATTGAAGCCTATAACCCCTAACTAACATAACCCCTAACAATTATCTCACTAACAATACCAATTCAGGGGTCAATTTCACAGTTTTAAAAGTTAGGGTTCTTGAAGCTTCAAATTTGGGGCTTTTAATTTCTTGATGTTATGGGTCAAAATTTTTGCACTAACAGATCCTATAGTGCCGATAATCAAACCCCCATTAACATTTATCATCAAATATAAACACAAATCTCAACCCGATCAACATACTATGAACTAGGGTTTCGGACCTCTAAAACACAGATTAAACCTTATAAACAGGTTATAATGATCTGAAAAACTGAGGATATATTACCTTGATGATGTAGATTAAAGTTTCAAGATCAAAATAAAACGGGCCGGGATCTGTTGATAGACGGGTATGGAGGGACGATAACAGTGAATGATTGTTTGAAAGTATGAAGATAAAAAAATTTTCTAAGGGCTGCTTATATACCCGTCTCTAATCGTGTGACCATGGAAGCGAGTGGGGAAAACAGATGCTCTAATCGCGTGAAATACAAGCGAACAGGTTTGTATTCGCTTAACTGACTAACGAGTAGGTTAAGGTAATCGTGTCTTTCAAAACACTTATAACTTTCTTACTCGCATGAGTTAACTCACGAGTAGAGTTGTACTCGTGTATACCATCACACAAATACCGTTGTATTCGCTTATATTTACGCGATTAGGATTCTAAGTGTGTCCAGTTTTCACAGAAATTACCAAAATGCCCCTGCAGCACCAATTCTCACATTTTTGACCCGTTAAGGTTCAAAACATGCGTTTTTCACCCCGTTTTGACACACGACACTGATGACGACTCATGACTTTGAAAAACTTTCATTTTCGACCCCTGTACTTAAGAGAAAGTTCGGTTTTGATCCGGCAAAAATACAATTTTCAACAAGTTGATTTTCGGCGTTTTATTTTTGAAGAAGTAAGATTACAATGGATTAGGATTCCATCATCGGCAATCAAGAATGATTAATTAAGCTAGACTAAGCATAAATAAAACAAAACGGGAGAACAACTAACTGTACACTATCATATTTTTGCGAGTTTCAACGGTTAGGGAATCATATCAGTGTACGGACTTTATTAGAATCCTTATATTTTCAGTTTTTGCTTAAATTACCAATAAGCATCCTACAACAACAGCCGATATTGTTGTCCACCTAAACTCAAAATCAAGTTTTATCGCTAGGCACTTTAGATACGTTAAGGTAATATTAAGACTGAGATGCAAGGTGTTCCCCGCCACGCGACACATTCCCGTATCAAGTCATGCACAAAGCTTCCTCGTAACCGGTGAGTAAGCTGTTGTCATCCGTATTTTACAAGGAGTGGACTCAGTGGTGATCAGGTCTGCAGAATCGCTACAACAGAGAGACCAGTGAGATCCAAACCAGGGTTCAAGTCAAATACCGTATATTTGATTTTTCACGGTACGATGCTTTAGGTATATGATTTGATACCTTAAAGCGAATTCTCATTGAGAATAGGGTTTTGGCATATATGAATCTTTTTGCTCTTTTAGGACTCCCGGACGTCTCCTGATCAGAATTTATTCTATTTTTTTTGTTTTTTTTTTCAGGAAATGACATAGGGGTGTCTCAGTCGTAGGCTGCGACCCCAACGTACGACAATTGTGCCACTCCTATTTATTCTGAGAGATATCCAGTTCACACCGGATGTACCAACCTCTTAAAGACCATGAAACCTCAGATTTTGGCATGCTATCAAACGAGATTTCGGTACCAAGACCATATGCCAACGCACGTTGATCCACACATGATTCAGTTGATTTAAGTTTATATCACCGTGCCGAACTTGGAAATGATTTTGAGCCTACCGACACATCATTGTAGAGGCTACCTATCAGTTCCAATATTTTTTTTTAAGATGATAAAGGTCCAGACAGTCCGACTGATTGGTTAATATCATCTTCCCTTTTTCACCAAAGAAACTCATTTTTGCATTTTTCAATTTTTTTTTTTGATTTTGGGTTTTCTCAATTTTTTTGAATTTTTTTTTTTTGCATTTTCTGATGTTTTTGTATTTTTCTGAAATTCTCTCCCCCTAAAAATCTAAAAAAATTGTGAAAAGACAATATTTTTGGATTTTTCTGATTTTTAAAGAAAAATATTTACAAAAACGATTACCGATGAGGATCTAATCCTGCTTAACTTTAATGCCGTTTAAGATTAACAAGTTCTCAAAACGAGGACCGTCAAAAGCTTTGGTGAATAAATCGGCACGTTGGTAGTCTGTGTGGATTTTTACCATATCGATAAGTTTCTTTTCATAGCAATCGCGTATGAAATGATACTTAACCAAGATATGTTTCGCCTTGGAATGGTTAACTGAGTCTTTAGCAAGAGCTATAGCGGACTCATTGTCACAGTGAATGGGAGTATTATGAAATTTCAAACCGTAGTCTCTCATTTGTTGCTGTATCCAAAGAACCTGGGAGCAGCAGCTCGATGCTGCTACATATTCCGACTCGCAGGTGGATAAGGCGACTGAGGCTTGCTTCTTGCACTGCCACGAGACTAGTCTTGGTCCCAAAAACTGGCATCCAGCCGATGTGGATTTTATGTCTGTCTTGCATCCACCATAGTCAGCATCACTAAATGCGATGAGGTCAAACTTATCGTCATTAGGGTACCATAGACCTTTGGTCGGACAACCCTTTAGATAACGTAAGATCCTCTTCACAGCAACCAGGTGGGACTGTTTCGGCCTTGACTGGTATCTTGATAGTAGGCATGTCGCGAACATTATGTCAGGTCTTGATGCAGTGAGGTACATGAGTGAGCCTATCATAGCTCGATAGAGAAAAGGATCAACGGTTTGTCCTTTCTCGTCAGGCCCAATCCCGTGATTGGTCTGAATCGGTGTGCCTACTGGAGTAGAGTCTTCCATCTAGAACCGGCTTAAGATGTCAACAACGTATTTTGTCTGGTGGATGAAGATCCTCGACTCTTGTTGTTCTACTTGTAGACCGAGGAAGAATTGCATCTCCCCCATCGAGCTCATCTCAAATTTATCCTGCATAAGCTTTTCGAATTCCCTGCACATGACATCATTAGTAGACCCAAAAATAATATCATCAACATAAACCTGTACCAGAAGACGATCACCACCCTTTTCCTTGGTGAATAAGGTGCAGTCCACGAGTCCACGTTTGAACCCGTTGGATATCAGATAGTTGCTAAGCATTTGGTACCATTCACGCGGTGCCTGATGGAGTCCGTACAACGCTTTGTTCAATTTGTAGACTTTTTCGCGATGAAGCGGATCCTCAAATCCTGGTGGCTGAGCAACATACACCTCTTCCTTCACGACACCATACAGAGAAGCACTTTTCACGTCCATTTGATACACCTTAAACCGTTTGTACGAAGCGTAAGCTAAGAACATCCAGATAGCTTCAAGGCGCGTAACTGGAGCGTATACTTCGTTGTAATCTATTCCTTCGATTTGACGGAAGCCGAGGACAACTAATCGAGCCTTGTTTCTTATAATCACCCCACGGTCATCCCGTTTACACTTGTAGACCTACTTTGTTCCAATTTTCTTTGAGCCTGGAGGTAAGTCAACTAAGTCCCACACTCCTAGCTTTTGGAACTGCTGAAGCTCGGCTTGCATTGCTTCAATCCATGGTTCTTCCCTCAGTGCCTCTTGCACGGTTCTTGGTTCAGTTTGAGAAACATATAAGGTGTAACACCCCAACCGATGGCGGAAACATCGGGATGTCACGTAATGATGATTGTTCAGTAGCTCATGGTGAATAATAAATTCCATTAAATGATTTAAATGAATTACATACAATTGTTCTAGAATTTGTACATCAAATTGAATAAAACTATACACATATCTTCAAGCATCAATTCAAATCTTCAAGCAAATAGAACCTGAAACATGTTAAGTTGAAAATGTTTTCGGTCAACAAAAGTTGGTGAGAATTACATAGGTTTTTGATAATTGAATAAAAATGTTGTGCAATTCATGTGTCATGTCAATCTAGTCCATATGTGAGAACATACTAGAAATAAATCGAGTGCATAATCAACCCTGATGACTGTTATAAAATGATACATACCATACGCTCATGGTCCACTTGAATATGTTATACGATAACAAACACCCACGCTACCTTTGTAGGAGGCACGTATCCGGGTGGGATTGTCAGTCCAATAGATCTATCAATGTATACCGTCGGCTTGTACGGAGTTAATGATTATGCTAGAATGGTGCTTACTCTAATCATGCTCAAGACATAATGCAACATAGAAAACACATAGACACATTGATGATTGAATTGCAATGATAATGTTATAACATGTTTCACCCCAAAAATGGTGATAAATAAAAGGGGCTATGTAAAACTCACCTTGGTAAAATGTTATATCTGTTGAGAAATATGTTGTCCAAATGTATCAAGTATCACCCTAAAATGAGATAATAAATATGTCTAAGTCTATCAAGTCTACAAATGTATAAGTTCTAGGGCTTCGAATTGGGGATAATTGTTCGTTTGGTTAATATTAAAAATATTCGCCAATTGAGAGAAATTTAGTAAATAAATAACCAAAAAATCTTTTTATGAAATTTAAACTTAAGATGGTTACATGAATGTGTTTAGAGTATAAGAATAATTTTTATAAAATTATTTTCTTTAAAATAGATTATTAAATCTATTTATTACAAATTGCCAAAACTTAACTTTAATGTTCAAAAATACTAAATTTAAAGAATTATTATTTTAAAAATCATATTTCTGTTCTAAATATTTAAAAATAAATTGTATAAAATTTTGGTGCAAAAATACCAAAAATTGGATTTATTATGATTTAATTATGATTAAATCTAACAAAAATTGCTTAAAAATATTAAATAAATGATTTTTCAGAAATAAAAATCATTTCTAAATAGCTTAATGTTATAAAAACTTAGGATAATTTTTGTGAAAATTTATAAGATCGTTTTGATATTTTTATAGATTTTTATAAATAAAATAGAATAAACTTGATTTAATTATTATAAATATTAACTAAATAAATTTCAGAAAACTAAAAATTATAAGTGAAACTTTTTCATCAGATTCACCTTAGATAATTTTTGTAGAATAAATAAAAGAGTTTTGATAATTTAAAATGAATTTATAAAATTATATGTATAATATATGCTTATTTGTAAAAAAAAAAAAGAAAAGGAACAAAAATAATCCAACGCTGGGACTCGAACCCGCGTGGATTGAGGAGGGAACACCAGACATAACCAGCTGGTCCAGCCAATGGTTGTGTTATTTCTTGTTTTTAAAAGAAATAAATATCATAAGTGATTATCATGTTCTTCCCCAAATAATTTCAATCGAGCCCTAGCTTTCAAATTGATCAATCCACACATTTTGAACCCGATTAATGTTAGGGTTTTTATTGTATGATTGCCGACTAATAAAACCCACAAAAACAATTGGACTCACAGTGTTGTTTCGTTGATGAATGCCCGGTCAAAGCCAAAAGTCAAACAACGAGGAGAATGATAATAACAGTGAGATTGGAGAAGAATTGAAGGTGGAGAAGAGAGTGTGAGCGAGTTGTGAAGATTTGGAGCTGTTCAATTTATAGTATGGATGTCTAGAACGATCATTAGGTAAGGTTGACCACGTATTGAATACAATACGCGAATGTGACTAATTGATTATCAATCAATGGATAATTAACGTGTTTTCCTAGTCAGAAGGGCCGAAGACTTGATTCCCATAATAATTTCTTCCAAAATCGCGTGTATTAATGTAATTAAGTTGGTCAAAGAGGAAGATTTCTTGCCATATCTGTTGCTGCGTGCCATCAGGGAAGAAGGAAAGGAGAGACAAAAAGGGGTTAAATGGTTTACTGGTTGGAATTAAATCAAGAAGTCAATGTGGCTCAGGTGGTTAGTGGTGTGTGTTGCGTGATGTTGGTCTCCGGTTCGATCCCTGGTGAGGGCATATATTTTTTTTTTTGATTAAAATGGAATAAGGGAGGTGGGTTAGGCCGGGTCTTGTACTGGGCTGCTTGTTTGTGTGGGCTACAACATTCAAGGGAAAAGGGAGGGGTTTGGGCTTCCAGAATTTAAAAGGAGTGGGCTGGATGGTTAATAAAGCTGATTTTTTTTTTAGACTAATAATTATTATTATTATTATTATTATTATTATATATATATATATGTATATATATATATATAAGTTGTGTGATCGTGAAATAAAACTTAGGCACATTGTGAATGATAGAAGAAAAATAATATTAAAATTTGAAAAATTTTTGCGATGTTACATAAGGCGAAGGACCAATCGTTCTGATGACCTGCTTTCCTGATTTCCGAATAAAGTGCCAAAGTACCTGTATTGTCACTTGGACTAGCATTTCTGAGCTGACTGCGCGTCATGACTCTGCTAGCCGGATCACCAATCACATTCTGCATCGGATGAGTGTCGTGAATCCGAGATTCCGGATGTGCCGGCACTGGATCATCCGAATGCAAATTAAGGTTCTCCAAACCTTGAGATAGATTTATCTCTGCAGCGCTTGAGCTAGAGGGAGCAGCGGGTTGCATATTAAAACCGGAGAGATCGATCCGAAGACCTATCCCTGGAGCTGCTAAAGAAGAAGTACCAGCTTGATTGTTTCCTGTCGGATTAACTGGAGCTGTGGTGGTAGATTCACCATTTCCAGCTTGTTCCTCAGTGAGAGTTTCATGAGACTCTGCAAAATCGTCATCTGAAGATGAAGATTCGAGAACCTCTGCTGACGCTTCCTGAAAGACTTCCTCAACTTCTGCTGCTGCGGTTCTACCAGGGGGACCCGTGGATGCAGAGGCATCAGATGGAGCAGGCGCAGGTGCATTCACCACGATCGGACGCATTAGCGGAGAGCTAGCTGCGTTTTCACATTCGTAATACATTTGTGCTACAGCATCATCCACCAGATTCTCCACGTTGAAGGAATCAAATAGACTCTTATAGTCGAACAACCAATCAGGTCCAACACCAGGTGCATTGGCAGTATAACGTTGAATATCGACATTTAGCCACTCTTCAACGTTGTTGGTTCTTTTGTTGTACACTCTTTTATTGGGAGTGCTGTAGCCAACAAAGAAACCTTCTTCTGCCTTTGCACCAAACTTCCCATCGGGATGTATCATGGTGCATGGAGCTCCGAAAGGTTCCAGAAACTCTAAGTTCGGTTTCCTTCGGTTCAGAAGCTCGTAAGAAGTCTTACCAAGCTTCTTTACCGTTAGAACCCTATTCAGAGTATAACACGCGCAGTGAACTGCCTCATTCCAGAAGATCACAGGAAAATTCGAGTCTGCGAGCATAGTTCTGGCTGCCTCAATAAGAGTCCGATTCTTTCTTTCTGCAACCCCGTTTTGCTGAGGAGTCTATGGCGCTGTGAATTCATGATGAATACCTTTTTCTACACATAACGCCTCCATAGCGTGATTCTTGAACTCTGTTCCGTTATCGCTTCTGATCCTACGGATCTTTAGCTGATATAGATTTTCCAGTTTAGTAAACAGATTATTCAAGTAATCAAAAGTTTCACTCTTGTGCTTCATGCACACAACCTAAGAAAACCTAGAATAATCATCCGTAACCACTAAGCAGTATAAGTCACCGTTCTTGCTCTTCCGATTGACCGGGCCAAACAGGTCCATGTGCAGTCGTTCGAGAGGTAGACTAACTGAATTTGTCTTCTTAGGCTTGTGAGACTTCCTTTTCTGCTTCCCTTTCTTGCATGAGACACAGACGTCGTTTAAATGAAAATTCTTAACAGAAACACCTTCCACCAGTTGATTCTGAACCAAATGGTTCATTTTCCTCAAGTGGATGTGCCCCATTCGTCTGTGCCACATTATCGATTCCATTTCTGTCACCTTTGACAGAAAACAAGTGACTTGACCTTTCGCTGTCATAGCTCGGCTTATATCTAGGACGTATAAGTTGTTGACCCTGGGAGCTGAGATCATGACCCATTCTTTCGGTATTTTGAATCCAGGCTTCAGAGTGAAGCATGCATTGTCATCAAAGAACACAGTGAACTTCTTGTCACATATCTGCGAAACGCTCAGCAAGTTGTGGTCTATCTGTTTGACAAAGCTTATCTTTTCAAAGCTTACAATACCGTTGCTCATACTTCCTTCTTTTGTAATATAACCCCCTTTATTACCAGCAAAGGCAACATACCCCCCGTTGCTATTCTTTATGTCAAAAAGCAGGGATAAGTCGCCTGTCATGTGCCCTGAAGCTCCACTATCAACAATCCATAGGCTGCTGATAAGGCCCTGTGGAACTCCCTGCACAAACACTCAAAGTTTAGTGGTTAAGGGGGACCCAAGCCTTCACGGTCTTGGGTCTACCATCTTCATCTAATGTCGGAAAGTCAACCCATCTTCCATTTGGAGTTGGTGTTGTTTCCGATGGTACGACATTGCTTTCTCCAGCAGATGATTCTCCAGCTTTTGTTGGTGACTTGGGTCTCCAAACCTGTTCAGGTTTCTTTGGCTTGGGCTTCTTCTTCGCTTGTGGGCTAGAAGGTCCAGCCTTGGATTCCTTTGGGGGAACAGATTTTAGATCCACTTCAGACTTAACTGTACGTAGAACAGCTTTGGGATTGCCCTGTGGTTTAGCTGCAGCCTTTGCTGGTGGCTTAGGCGCTGCTTCAACCTTTGTGGGAACAGTGCTCCCCCTCAGCTGTGGACCCCTGCCATCAACTGGCTTTTGGTTCATAGCAATCTTGTTGCGGTTATCATAAACGACCTGCTTCCCCTTTTGTTTCTCAGAGAGTTTAGGGGAAACAGGTTGCTTAAGTTTGCTAGAACTGGAAGGATCATCCACCTTGATCCTTTCTCGTCTCAATTCAGGGCACACAGCAACTAAATGCCCACGTTCCCCGCACTTGTGACAGGATCTATATTCTTCAAATCTAGGAGATACGGATTTGGTCTCCTTTTTGTTCTTTTTGCTAGATGGGCCGGCAAATGAGTTTTTGTGTTTTAGATCCTCAAGACATCTTCTTTGCTGATCGACTTGAGGATCGTCGTTTCTTTCATTGCCGCTCGATCTAACGAACTCAGTTACATGCTTCTTCGGACTTTTTCTTTGAGCATGATTTTGAGGATTAACGGTGTTTGTCTTTTGATTTTTCTTGTTATTCTCATTAGGCTGATTACCCTGATCCTTTCTACCCTTACCCTTACCCTTCTTTTTATTCCAGGTTTCCTTTTCCACGGTAATGACAGATTCTTGCCAAATTTTGGCAACTAGACCAGGGGCGATACATTTGAGAGGGACTTCCTCATCAGCATGCACCCTTTCAGACCCTTTTAGTTTATAAAACACCTTAATCCTCCCGCCATCCTCGATTTGCACTTTCGGTTCCAGTTCACTCAAGGTTTCAGTGGTAATGATATGATTTTCAAGAGGAAGATCTTTGGTTTTGACCGGTGCATATCTAGGAGGCTCATCGAGCTCATCATCCGAAGAGTCAGTGTCATATACACTGATATCATCAGCTTTCTCACACAGATTGACAGCTTTAGCAGGAGTAGCAGCCTTAGTAACCTCAGCAGGTTTAGCTGCTTCAGTAACTTTGGCCACCTCTGCAGCTTTTGCTGCCTCGGCTGCCACGTCCACTAGTTCCTCCTTCGGCAAGACATCAAAATTATGATTTTCGAATCTCACCGGAGGTGGACATTGAGAGTATTTGGGACTGGTGGAGAAGCCTTCCTTTTCAGAGTGTTCTACTTTGTGATCAAGGACATACTTGCAGTTTAAGTAACTCTCAAGCTTCTTCCTGATCTTTTCATAGTCACAGTTAACAATGGCCAATTGTTTCTTAGTGTCTTCGACCTTATTGATGTAATTATTTATAGCAATTTGCTTGTTAGCTAAGGTTTTTGACAGTTCAGAAACATCTTTCTTATAATTTTCAATTGTACTAAGAAAATTTTTCTCCTTTTGTCTTAAGGAATCAATTGACCTTTGCAACGGACCAACATCAGCTTTTAAATTCAGATTTTCTTCAGTTAATTCCTTAATTCTGAATTTTAGCTGATTACACTCTACACAATCTAATTTAGAATCAGAAGAAGAACTTACCTTGTTAGACGATTCAGTAATGGCCATCAATGCATAATGAGCTGCTGTCTTCTGAGCTCCAAAGAATTCGCCAAAGTTCTTCTCTGTGCAGTCAACATCCACAAGAAATGATCTTCTACCGATCAGCGCATCTGCTTCAGCTAATAGATCCTCCAAATCTTCTCCCATATCAGAATCGCACTCCGAGTCACAGTCAGACGCTTCGGTTTCAGAAGTAATGATGTCAGACTGACTCGAAGTTTCTTCAACTTCGGCTGGTGCTTTAGACGCTTGTTGAGCAAAACAGGCTGCACCACCTTGAGGAGCTTCTTCTCCAATGATCAGATGGTTCCAGTTAAAACCTTCATCAGCTTGA
Organism: Ambrosia trifida; assembly: GCA_028751855.1. NCBI lineage: Eukaryota > Viridiplantae > Streptophyta > Magnoliopsida > Asterales > Asteraceae > Ambrosia > Ambrosia trifida. The sequence continues at coordinate 110,969,097 of CM054131.1, forward strand.
ATAACCAGGGCTTAACCTTGATTGTTGTTTGCAGGAGGCCTCTTGTTCTGGTTCTGGTTATTGACTGGGACAATAGCACGCTCAGTATTTGGTTGTGCCTGAGCTTGCTGCCTCTGATTCTGATTCGCTCTGTTGTTGTTGAAGGGATTCTGATGTCCTTGCTGCTTAGGTCGGTCACATTCCCTTGCAAGATGCCCTTTTGTGCCACAGTTGTAGCATGTGACCATTGTTTTGTCGAACCCAAACTTGGTGTTGTTATTGATTAGAACATCTCTCCTTCCCGTCCTGTCCATATACTCCTTTGCCCTTCTCACCACACTTGCGAAGTGCCATTGTATGTCTATCAGATCCATGTCGTCTTTATCGATCTGTGAGTAATCCTCCTGTGTAAGATGAGGATTCCCGATCTGTCCAGCAACCAGTCCACTATAGGAGTTTACCAAGGTCGACAATAGAGCCATGTGTTCTTGAGCTAGCTCTACAGTCACATTTTCTAAACCCGCGGTGTTCGGCTGCTCTGGAACTGGGTTGGTCCGATAGACACCTTGATTAGAAGTCGAAGCACCTCCATAACCACCATAACTTGTAGTCGTAGCCCCGCCAAAGCCTGAAGGAGAAGGTCCACTAAAGTTTGCAGTTGCATGCGCTGGTGCTACAAGATGAAAAAATGGGTTAACACCAAACTGGTTAGTATTAAAATTCAAAGGATACTGGTTTGGTCCAAAAGGATATGTAGGAGGAGGAACATCAGCTGGGGGACCATAATTGTCAAAAGCATAAACCGGGTCCGGGTTAACCACAAAAGCAGTCTGTGGTTTGGTACCACCCACACTGGTGTCCTGAAGAGGATTCCCATAATAGATGCTGGGATTCTGTGGAATGAGCGCCTTGTTTGCTCTCCTGATTTCCTCTATCTCCTTGTTCTCCAGCTCGGTAATGAACTCGTTGATGGAGAGAGTCTGATATGCATTGCTTGACTTTAGAATATCCAACCATTGATGCCAATGAGGAGGTAGCGCCTCAGCAAATCTTTCTACAAGGTCCGCAGATGAATATAAGACCCCGTACTGATACATTTCAGACATCAGATGGTAGTATCTAGCAGTCAAGTCCCTCAGTGATTCGTTCCCGATAGCATTGAAGTTCTCAAACTCCTTCTTAAGTTGATCCATTTTAACCTCCCGCGTCTTCAGATTTCCTTCATTTCGCTCAGCAAGTGCTAGCCAAAGCATTTGTGATGTAGTGCACTGAGCAAATTGATGAAGTATATCCTTGGGAAGAGCTTGCTTCAATGCTGCCATCGCCTTCTTTTCATAATTATACTTCTTCCTCTGATCTTCATTCATGTCTTCAATTGAGATCGGAGTAGTGGAGTTCTCAACCATAGGTCTACTATACCCGGTCTCTATCGCTGACCACACGAGACCATCAATACCCTCAACATACATCTGAAATCTGCCCTTCCAACCATGGTAGTCGGACATGTATTGCAATTTCGGCGCCCTATTCGAACTACCCGTCTCTAAGTCACTCATGAGAACGGAAGACAGATGATTCGTCTGTGAGTTTGCAGCAGCCGCGAATGCCCAAGGATTTGCATTCATTGCCTGTTGTTGAGCCGCTAGCGCCCACGGATTGATTCCGGCAACATTCGCTTGCATCTGCGCTTGTTGCATCCGTTGCGCGTTTCGCTCGGCTGAGTATTGCCAAGGGTTTGTGGGTATGTTCGTTTGATTGTTCATTTGTTGGTTATTAGGTTTCCTAGGTTGGTTCAGATGACCCCATGGGTTTGCCATATGTCAATGTTCGTTAAAAGTCCGATACTTAGTCAAATTTTCCAGTTTCAGGTCCTTTCAGGCGAGTAGGAACTCTATTCTTGTGTTTATAGGCGATTAGGGATTTGTTGGGGCGAGTACGGTTGTAATCACTAGTATTACGCGCGATTAGGGTGTAAATGCTAGTGAATGGGGACCTTTCACGCGATTAGGGGCTATACCACACGAGTAGGTGGCGAGTAGGCCTCTAATCGCTAGTATTAGAGGCGAGTAGGCTGTAAATGTGTGAATGGAACTTGTACTCGCCTAAGTTATAGGCGAATAGCAGCTAAATGTGTGAAGAATCTTGTACTCGCCTAAGGTATAGGCGAATAGGATGCTACTCTTGTCAAACTTCTTGTAATCGCCTATATAGAGGCGAGTAGGGTTTTGTAAATGCTAGAAGGTCTGCGTATTCGCGTGAACTGATCTGTAACCTCACTTTTGCTCAAAAACCACCGTTTTTGCCTCAAAATCTTATCCAAAACAATGTGTTTAAACCCCAAATGATTGGAAAAGTTTCCAAAACACTTTTAGAACAAAACCTAATAAAAAACACACGTTTTTATCCATAAACACACCAAGAATTTGAAAATAAGGGTTTTTTTTATCAAAAACTCAAAGTTTCAAACTTCAAAACAGGTTTTTGCTCAAAAATCACAACTTTCCCATAAAAACCTACCTGTTTTTGCTCGTTTTTGCTATCAAAACACTCGTGATAAGAGCCTCGGCTCTGATACCACTTGTAGGATCGACTAACGGGTCACCCGACAATCACGAGCTTGATATTCAGAGTGCGGAATCCTCTAAATATGTTCTAATAGCAGTAACGAATATGAAACAATGATATACGAGTAATTAACACACACAAATGGGTCAAAAGATTAAAGATTTATCACTAAAACAGAGCTCGAGTGTTTACAATGATCAAATCAGACCTTACAGACCAGGGGAGGGTGTTTGGAGAGTGTGTGTGGCAAGAACTAATCATTAGGGCAATGATTGGGACTATTTATACCTCCCGTACTCGTACAGACCTGTTCATGCGAGTACGAGGTCAGTTCATGCGAGTACGGTGCTATCTAACATGATAAACTAGCGAGTAGGGCCGTACTCGCTAGTAGGTTCATGCGAGTAGGGCTATCAAGCATGAATACTGATATGGTATAGGCTGTAAATGCCTAAGGCCATTCCCTACTCGCCTGAAGTGTCCCAAACATCCCGAAACGCGTATAAACATCTCCAAACACCCCGAAACACGTCCAAACAATATATATACTAGCCTAGGGACATCATGCACTTACAATATTATAATATCATACTCGTCACATATATACATTAGGGTATATACACAAAAGATTCATATTTGAGTAACACAATTAATGTACAACAATGTATAATATATGTATATAATAATATCATACTCGTCAGATTATAATATAAGAGTTTCATATTTGTATATCATACATTATTATCAATAAGTGTATTTAACTTTTTGTAAAACAATATACACATTGCTATACATCAATTTATACCTAACATACTCCATTCAATAGTGTATATATATCTACTTATATGTATACATCAGTGTATATTCAGTGTCATATATGTAACAATGAATAATATCAAAAACAAGAACTGATAATTTAAAAAAAAACCAACCGTACTTTTATTGAAATAAGCAAATACATAATAAAGAAAAAAATTTGACATCGAAATAGTTGACCAAACGACATTTCATTGAAATAACAAAAACAAATTATTTATTTGGGCAGTGTCGGGCATCATGATATCCCAAACGACCACATTTGGTACAGTAACGTGGATTCCTAGTCATGTACGAGTAAACAAAATTGTAATCTCCATTTCCAAAAAATAAATCTCCATGTCCAAAATTAAAATCTCCATGTCCAAATATGAAACCACAAGCATTAGTGTATTCACTTGACGTCAACTTGACCTTGTATCCAAAACCTAAATAAAATTAAAAAAAATACATAATTAAAACGAGTAGCTACATAAGATTTCGCCATTAAATACACCAAAATAATAACTACATTCTACTTATCACTATTATTCATAATGTCTCTTATATACACCATAGTATAGTATACACTAGTGTCACACATTTATAGTATACACTAGTGTCAAACATTTATAACTTGTGGCACACATTTATTAGTGTTTATAAATGTGATATACATCCATGTAAGACCTTCTGTAATGGAGAAACAATATAGCACCCCCTCTCCTTTTTTATTGGTTGAAATTTAGTGGCATACCCGCTAAAAAAATTGGCGTTATACATATAGTGCCTGACACCTATTTTTTCAATTTTAAAGCAATACAGCGCCCCATAAAGCCCCCCCGTAGCGGTGTTTGGGCGCTATTTTTCAATTTCAAGCCCCAATAACGCCCCACTACACATGGTCTAATAAACACTACATTCTGCTTATCACTATTATTCATAGTGTCTTTTATATACACCATAGTATAGTATACACTAGTGTATACTCAACTTATACCAACATTGATTCTCCTTCAGTTTTTATCCTGACAATCTTTAATTAGGGTTTCATCGATGGATCAATTACCTTTATTTATAAATAAACACCAATGTATATTATTTAAACTGTACAATCTACATGTATGACACAAAAGCAGTTTTCCAGAACTAACAATGAAATTAAAACAATCAATAAACATATTTTGATCATATTTATGAATCACGGTTTATATTGAATGTACATTTCGATCAAAGAAAATAAAAAATATAAAAAAAACAATTACTCATGAGAAATTACTAAAAATTAAGAATAAGAAAGAAAGATTGAATATTCATACATACCTGTATACGAATTCTTGATCTTCATTAGTTTTCTGATATGTTTTTCGTAGGTTTTTGATGTATACATATGTATGATCTGAGAATTTTGTGGTGTAGTCAGTTACAATGCATACATAATAACCTATTAATAATCATATAATAAAAGTCAATAATACCCCTTAATTTAAATAAAGAAATAATTAATGTTTTACTTATTTACAATCATGTCATTAGAGATCAATGACTAAGATTGGTTCCTATGGTCCTACTTAAGGTGTGGTTCCTATTTGAACCCTACCCTATATATATATATATATATATATATATATATATATATATATATATATATTACGAACATCAAATAATCAAATCAAAATCTCTCAAAACCTAAATTCCATAACTCGTTTATGTAGGAATTCATCCAACAAACTGTTGAGATTCAAACGCATCAGTCACGCCGCAACTCCGAAATCCAGAGACGATATTAGAGAAAGGGAAAAGGTTTGATTAATGGATCTATTATGGAGAAAACTAGGGGAGGAGACAAGGAAGAATATTGTGAAGATTAGTGTTGTGATTAGGAGATCTGCCATTGATCCATTGATGTGTGAAAGGGGTTCATATGGTAGATGTTGTGATGTTTGATGGTTGTGAAGAGAAACAGAGTATTAAGGCTATACAGAGTATGAGTGTTTTTTGGAAGAAAGATAGGATTTTTAATAAACGCACATTTATATTCCACTAAAATAAAGGTGCGTCTTTAATTATACTCTTTAATTAAACGTACGTTTTTAATAGTATTATATAAATTATATACAAAATATAAAGTGCATTTATTGTACATGGTCTTAATGTTCAAGTGCGTTTCTGTAATTGTTTTGTTTTAAACGCACGACGTTTTTTTACAAACGCACGATATTAATGTTTAAAACGCAGCACTTATAAACCTTTTAAACGCACTTTCTAAACTATTAAACTTATTCGTATTTTTACAAAGATATGTGTAAAAACTATTAAACTTAATGGTATTTTAAACGGACGAACTTGTGTAACTAATCAAAATCAATAAAAACACACTTCATATGTCTTCTCCTTCTTCATCATCTTACCGATCATGAAAAATCTTCTTCTTCTTCTTCTTCTTCTTCTTCTTCTTCGTTCTCTACAGTACCTCCATGATCGTTGTTTTTCAGTAATCGGATATAATCAACAAGTAAAACTAACTCACTCATAGGATCAACACTCGTTATCAATCGTGAACAAAGACTATAAAATTGAATGAAAAAACAGAGCATCACATAATTCTCGAGAACTATTTTTATTTACTAGAGTGTCGTTAAAATTATTCAATCGAAAATCGAATATGATTACGTCGTAATTGAAATAAATATTGCTATATTTGAATTTGAATCATAGGTTAAAGAAGCAAAAATGTCTAAATTATCCTTTTAATCAACCGGGATTCAGTTTATTAACCTTAACTATGGTTTACAGTTGTCATCATATTGTGGCTTCCTATACTTCCTATGTTAAAGAACATTCTACCGTATACTTTCTCAAATCTAAAATAAAAGGTTTATATATGCTAAAACAGCCGTTCTTAACTATCTTCTTCACGACATTTTGCTCACCATTCACCTTCAACTAATCTGCCTTTTCAAATTGAAATCGAAGTCGAAAAAGGAAATTAAATCTACATATTTGTTACTTCTCTCTACAATATCCTATATTGACTTCAATTTCATGGAGACCGATGTCAAAATTTTAAGGGGAGCGCTTGGGATTTTCATGTACGTATAACACTAATTTATTTTTTTTTCAAGGTGGGCGGCCGCCCCTTTACAATGGTTGTGGGTCCGCCCCTAGGTCTCTCTATCCCCTAGGATGTGGGTAAGACTTACTTACGTCACATCTTTCTCAGACCCTATCAATAGTTCGGCTATATGTGGAATTATACGAGGTACGATTGTTGTTTTGTTGTTCGGTGCACATTTTTCATATTTTGTTATTTTAAAAAAACAAATGAGATGACATAAATATAAAAAAAATGATACGATAGAAATTATATAATTGGTTTTAGTTTTGTAGATACATCATATACACAGGTTTATTCTGTTCTTAATATATATAGTGATTCTAAAAATGAAAGTGTTGATATCTATAAGTAACTAATAAATCTATATTTCCATAAAAAATATTCTATATATAATTTGGTTTGCTACGACACTAGTAGTCTGTATTGTTTACAATACGAAGAAAAATATTATTTGCATTGGTTCAATAAGCAACCGTTGTTTGATGTAACAGAAAAATTGAACTCTTGTAACCGAACAAGTAAATTCGTGTTTTTCAATTATCGAAAACCTTAAAAACGAATGAAAGTTAAACAAATTCAAATTGACAAAAATTTAAATAGGTTAAAAATGTATATTGGGTGTAGTATAAATAAGATTGAAATATTAAAATAAATAATTTAGAAGAAAAAGAAAAAAAATGTCACATGGCATGTTGTACGTGGGACTATTACTTAGGGCTGAGCAAAGTCATGAAACCGGATCAAACCGGGTTGAACCCAACTCGACCCGAGACCGAAATATGTGTAGAATCCACAACCGGGGACTATACCTCTATTCTCATTTAGGTTTCGGTTTGACATAGTTTCGATGTTTCGGTTTATAATATAAGACTGTGACCGAAATGAATAATGATGTTCACAGCTAACTCTGATGTAAAAAGACTTCAGTTACATGGTAGGTCAAGTTTTCTATTTGAATACAGAGTAAATACGATTAGCATGAAAAGATTTGCTTGCAAGACAATCTCAAACCTTTTAAACCAATATTCAACACACATCTAGTAGTTGAGAAAGACAAAATGTGCAAAAGAGTGGAGATGAAGGAAAACAACTAAGTTCAAAAAGTTTTATAGGTTGGTTGAAGAGGATAAGCAAGAGAGATAAAGAAGACCTATATGAAAACTAGGCTTGCAAATCAGTGTAAAGGGTTTAGGGAGAAGAGTGATAGTGTGTCTTCCCAAATTCTCATACTCGTCGTTACACCATGCGTAGTGGGGGGCTTTATATATAAAGCCCCCCTTCCTGATTGGTTCACGTGGCAGCTGAGTCAGCATGGAGAGAGAAACTGAAAAAGGGTGTAGTGGTAGGGGCTTTATAAATAAAGCCCCTATTAATATTTTATTATATTTTTTAAAATAAAAAAAATAATAAGAGAGAGAGTGTATAATGTGGCATGATGTGATTGGGTGGGGGAATATTGCACCGGCGCCATTTCCTTAACGCCAAAACAACTTTTTGAAAAATAGAGCCCCCCGTAGCGGTGTTGGGGGCTCCATTTTTGTGTATAGCGCCCAATATTTTGCCCACTACGGTGGGTCTTAGGAATACATTTTAATATTTAATCTATAGACGTTTAGATAGAAAATGTAAAAATTATGTTATTTAACAACCGTAAAGTTTAAAGAATAAATCATATAAATATTTAACCTGATTATTGATTAAATTATAATAATATCAACCATGTATGAATGTAGTATATAAATTCATCTTTATGAAAGTATATCTCATATTTTATGAACGTATTATAATAATATTTTATATTGATACATACAAATAGAAAATACAAACTATATATACATGTTTTTTTTTTTTTGGTTCTATATACATGTTGATACACGTTTTAGCATTTAATATACTGCACATCTGGACAGGATTCAATCTCGTCATGCATATCGATAGCCATCCATACGAAATCACATGCCTATAAGTCAAAAGCATGGTCGTCTTTTGTTTCCTTTCTAACAAACACTATTATAATCTATAACTATATAGACGGGGCGCTAGAATTGGTCACGGGTATCACACTACCAGCACACTAACACTACCGTTACCCATGCTAGTAGTGGTCCTGTAAACCAAATTCTGGTTCTAATTAACGGGGTGGTAACAATTATTTATTAAAGCAACGGTCGAATTTAAATGTTTTTTAATTCCCAATTTGACCGTTTATTTCAATTTTAACCGTTTTAAAATTTGTAAATATTTCAAACGGTCATGTTTTTTGACCATTTTTTTTAAATGGTTAAATATACAAAACATGTCCACAATTTTAGATCAACAAAAAAATAGAAATAATCTTATATTTTGCTCCATACTTTTAATAAAAATGAGTAACGTTGAAGATGATCATTTTTTCATTCCCCCACTCGAAGTGCACCCGATTTTAAATTCAACCGATAGTAGCCTTAAGTTTATCATGGACCTTGCCAAGCGAGCTGCAAAGGAAGACACAACAACATCTAAAAAAAGATATGTGTCATGTGATCGCGAGGGAAGCAATATTCGGTTAATGGATGATTATTTTGCCGACGTACCAAAATACACCAAGGTACAGTTTCAAATAAGGTATCGCATGTCGAGACGTCTATTTAAATTATAGTTAAACTTGTTTCCCCTTATTTTATTCAAACAATCCCTCATGATTTTTAAATAGTCATAAATTTTTTTCATACGTTGATATTTTTATAAAAACTTACGTCATAATAATGAGCATTTTATTATCTTTAATTTGAGTATAGTATTGCTGTTTTTTTAATTTAATTTTTTTTATGTGCTATGTCAGAGCCGGCCGCACGGGTGGGCGAGCCGCACTTCCGGCCGAGGCCCGTTTTCCCCTGGGGCACTTATTTATAAATTTATAAATCAGTGGTCAAACTTCCGTTATTAGTAGTTGAGATGAAATAGGAGAATGAACATGGAATGATCTGAATGTTTTTCGAGAGACGGTGGGTACGAGTGGCGCAGCTCCCTGTTCCAACTTCCAAGATACAAACTTACAAAATGAAGAAGATGAGTGATAAGTCATAACCTAATGCTGGTGAAGTGGTACCAACTAGTGAAGGCCTCCTTTTAAAAACCAACCCAATATAGTTTTTATATTATTTTGAACCAACAACTCCATAAGTTAGTCAAACTTTGAACAGTTAAAACTATTTTAGCTATTTTGCCTTTATTTTTTGTTTGACTTAATATACAACGATGTTAACAATTTGTTTGCTTTTTAACCTTTTTAATGAAGTTCCTTCACGGTTTTCGTTTTGAAGACTTGTTTTTAATGAAGTTCACCCATAAAAAAAAACTAACTTTTACTTAGTTTGTTGTTAATACCATTTTTGTTACCAAAAAAACGTCTTTATCTTTATGTAAAATATTTGAATAAAAGATAAAACAAGCTCGCAATGGTTCACATGTTTGTAATATACTGATTGTGGAAAAAAGTAAACGACATACGCTTATGAATTGGACCCTTTGTTAATGTATTTTGGTTCGCCATTGGTTATATATATATTCGTAGTTTATTGCTATAACGTTAATCACCGTTTTGAAAAGTTGGTTTATATGATTCGTGGGCCTTAGGGGCCTTTTTTTTCAATTCGTACAAGGCACTTGAATTCTCAAGACCGGCTCTGTGCTACGTGATTAACAATATGTAGAAGTGAGCAATAAATAAACCGTTCAACGAAACCAAAACCAAAAAATAGCAAAACTGAACCAAAATCAATTGAAATGAAATAACCAACATCCGATTTAACTTAAAATCAGTTATCGTTTTCTTTTTCTACCATTAGTTAATAGAAATCAGTCAAACTGAAACGGAACCATTTATATATTCAAAACAGCGTGGTAGTGCGATGTAGTAGGGAACACAGACACTTATAATGGTGCATTGTTGGGTTCGGTTATAAGCCTCAACCGAAAAAAATCGACATTATCGGTTTATTCATCTTATCAACCAACCGGTCAATTGGTTCAGTCTATTTGGTTAGACTGCCGTTTTTAGTTCTGTTTAGTTAGTTTTGGTTAATAATCAAAACCAAACTTTATTTAAAATTTTTGCTTAGAAGTACATGAAATAGAGGTATAAATGCATGGAATAGATGTATAAAAGATATAAATATATGAATGATTAAGTTTCGGTTTGTTAATTTTGATTAACTTAGGGTACAAAAAACCGATATTAGGTTAACTCGATTTTTGGTTAATTTTTGGTTCGCTTTGTATGTTTTTAGTTCGATTTCAGTTGAAGGTTCAATTATTGTTCCTAGATATTATGAATCACGTAAAAAATTATTTTTTTTTAATTAAAAGTATATACGTAATTATATTCCTAATATGGTTTGAAGTTGAGTATAGGGGTTTTTGAATTGTAGTGGCGGGAGAATAGAGGGGATTTTAAATTTTAAACTTTGAAATTTAAATCATTTATTCTCGCCACTTATTTTGGAATATTTTCTCTCTATTTCTTCAAAATCATCTTCTTTCTCTTTGGCTTCACGCAAACTCTATGCTTCGCTATAAAGTTCATGGATTCTATTAAATAGTAATCTTTCACAGGCGATTCTTAAGTGTTTGGATTTGATGTGAACAAGTTATTATATGGTTAATTTCCAGCTTATATGTCATTTTTGTCTTTGTATTTTTTTTAGACCACATTCCATTGAATAGTGATTTCAATACATCATCACCAAGCTTACTTCTCTCCTGTTCCATCAGTGTAACCACAACATCATAATTGTCAATTGTCAGTCGTTAGGAGCTGTCGACTGCATGCTTTTTCGTCTCCGAAAATATACAACACACAGGAGAACAACACGTTCTTAAGTAAGTCTTTTCATTTATTTTTTGTGTTGATAAAATCTTTATGCTATTGATTCTCCTATGTTTAATATTATAACTGTTTGAGATACTTGTGATTTCCTATTATATGAATCTTTATGAACTTGCGAGATTAGACTTACAAAAGTTGCATTTTTTTACGGTTAAGAATGTGTATATTCATCTTGATCGTTGATTTTTTGTTCTAATCTCTTTGTTTAAATTTGAAGGCTTCTAAAAAGAGCCAATTTGGTTGGATTAACATGTTGATGGAATTATAAAGTTTTAACATCATTTTTACAAAGTTAATTTAGTAAGATTACATGTAATTTGTAGAATATGGTTGATTACTTACCACTTTTTAAGCTAGGAAAATACTTCTATTTCATGTATTTATACCTCCATTTAGGGCTGTAAACGAACCGAACGAACACAAACAAGGCCTTGTGTCGTGTTCGTTTGTTAAGTAAATTATGTTCACGAGCAGTTCATGAACACTTACCGAACGAGATTTTCTGTTCGTGTTCATTTGTTAAGACAACACTCGTGTTCGTTTGTTAATTTTGTTCATAAACACTCACGAACACATCGAACATTAATGAACACAAACAGGTGTGCATGAATATAAAGTGCTCATGAGGGAAACAAACACAAAGGAACATATACCGACCTCCAAATAATATCGAATTCACTTATACTAAGAAATTAACTAGATCTACCCAAAATATAATATAGTTATACAAACATACTTAGTAGTTAACATAACATTAGTAAACATAATAAATTAGTGTATAAAAAAACTAAGCTCACATCTTAAACTTGAAGTGTTCATTAATTGGTTATTAAAACTTGAACTCTTTATTAATTATTCATATAATGATTATACTAAAAGTAGGGTTTGTTAATCTTGTATAGCAGGATACTTACCTCACATAAATTATTTACTTATTTGGGTAAAATAAATAAAAATTAAAGAATGTAAAAAACATTATAAAAATTAAAAACCTATTAAACATAAATGAACTTAAACGAACATATTACTGAACGTTCACGAACATAAACGAACACGTCACCAAACGTTCACGAACATAATCGAACATGTCACCGAATGCTCACGAACATAAACGAACGAACACGACCTTTGTTCATGTTCGTTCGTTTAACTAAACGAATACAAATGAACACAAACGAACTTCCCGCCGAACGGTTCGTGTACAGTTCGCTGAAAGTTCAGTTTGTTTGCAGCCCTACCTCCATTTCATGTAATTGTAGGAAAAAAAAATTTAGCCAAAGTTTGGTTATGTTATTACCCAAATTTAACTAAACAGGACTAAAAAATGATATCTAACCGTATAAACCGAACCAAGTAACCAATTGTTTAATAAGATCGATTAACTAATGACTTTATTTTTAGTTTCGGTAGAGGCTAATAATCGAACTGAACCGAACCATACACACTCTTAGAAGTATTTGCGTTTCACGCTATATCGCGCGGGCACCCTACTAGTTGACTTAAATATGTGATAAATAAGTGGAACAATCATTATACATGCATACAACTAGGTTATATCCCAAGAGTTTTTCCGTATAAATAAATCTAATATGAAATCGTAAAATGGGTGTTACAATATAACAAAGAAATTAATGCATTATAATATGAGAAAGCAACAATTTCAATCATGCGAGGAATCAGAATGAAAATGTATTTTAAAGAAAAACTGCACGTTTCGATGAGGAGCAGATGCAGAAGCAACCATAGCAAGGCGTGATTGGGGCGGTGTTCTTGAATGTGTTGCTTTTTTAAAAATGACTCTTTTGACATATTCTGCTATGGATGAAAACATAACTATTATTTACTATTTCATTTAGTGTAAAAGTTTATTAGAAACTTGTATATCCCAGGCGTTATAACATTTTTTTTTCTATTTATTATTTGGTGTGAAAATTTAATATTATTTGAGGTTGGATCAATAAAATATTAATGAAAAAGAATCAGTTAAAAAATGAATATTAAATAAATATTAGAGAAACATGAAATAATGATTTAATAATATTATTCATATGAGGAAAATTGAGATAATGATAAGATTCTTATTTATTATTGAAACGTTCCGCATTTTCATTGTATTTTGTTATATTGTAATATTTCAATTTCAATCATTGTAAATCCAAGACTTTAATCATGGTGGAAATCGTATTTTTTATCAAACTTACACAATATATAATCGACCACAAATACGCGTTTTTATACCACACCGAACCATAATTTAAGTTTATAATCACTTTGGAATATGATCATACATTTTAATCGTTACACACACTTGCATTCACTTATTCATAATTATGAGTTTTTAACATAAAATAATAAGTAGATCAAACTCTAGGGATTAAATTGAAAATACAAATTATATTAACTCCGAACCACCTCCTAACTCCTAACCACCTTCTTTATTACCCCAACCCCCATCCTCCTTATGAATACCAACCTCCACCACCTCCTAAACACTTTCCACACTCTCTAATCACTCCCAAATCTCTCTAATCTTCAAGAATATCAAGCAAATTTTAAGCTCAAAATTAATGAGTTCTAAAACTTTAATCTTCACTTTTCTTCCACTTCTCATATTCTTCTAACCCATTTAGAAAACCTATAGGACCTTGCTCTTGTATGCTAAGGCAAATAAACATGACTGGGACACCAATTTGAGGCCTCGAAGGTGGTTATCTTCTATTATTTTTTTATGCACCAGGATGTTAGTTGTAGTGATACCAACCGAGTTCACCCACAACTTAATGTTGAATGGACTTGTGTTATGGTTAATGGTTTGCAAAGGAAAGCCAATGCTCATCCAAACTAAGTCACCATACTCTACTTTGATTTCCTAGTTATACTATGTAATACTAAGTAATACTAATATATACTTTCAAAACCTTCATCCTACAACTATTTGTTGGAAATTTAATAAGTGAATGTGAGTTGGTTGTGTCTCACATTGGTGGGGAGATGAAAATTGGATAAGCTTATAAGGTGAAGCTTGAGTGGAATAATTAAAATGTTAAGTCATACTATACTCTGGGACCTACCCGCGCGTAGGGGGGTGTAAAAATGGGTTCTGGCTCGAGAAAATTCTTGAACCAATGCGACGCCCGCACGACCTGCGGACACGCATGCATCTCGAAAAACCTGGGTCCGCGTGACACTGGTTTTTGCTACCCATTTTATTTTTTATGTTGTGACTTTAAGAAAGCTTCCAGGAGACAGTTTCAAGTCTCCTGGTCTTCAGCCTTCCTGGTCTTTAGCTGCAGCAATTAGGAGACTAATAACAACCAATTAAATAGCAATTTTAAATGGTTTAATTGTAGCAGACTGTTTCATCTTTTGGTATTCTTGGAGTATATAAAGGCTTGAGTAGTTTTATGCAAAACACACACAGAATACTAAGCATTCACAGAAATTACATTCGCATTAAAGCAGCAGCAGCTTTCCGGTTTCTTTTCAGTAATGGAGAACACATCCCAGCCCTTTTTTCTTCTGCTCCTCTCACGAGTTCCAGTGTTGTTGGACTCTTTACAGTGTCCACATCTGCATTTGCTGTTACCGCTGCCTTGGTGATGCCTTTGCCTGCTGCGGTGGCAAGCCACGCGGAAAACCCGAGATGTTTGCTAGTGTAAACTTCAAACGGTGGCAGCAAAAGATGTTTTATTTAACAACATTGAACCTTGCGAGGTTCTTGATAGAAACCGCTCCTCATGTTGTTGAAGAGGATATGAATGCTCAAACTGTGAGCGTGGTTCAGGCTTGGAATCATTTTGATTTCTTGTGCAGAAACTATATCCTGAATGGAATGGTTGACTTGCTCTACAATGTGTATTGCAAAGCTGTTACTCCCAAAGAGTTATGGGAATCTTTGGAACGCAAATACAAAACTGAAGATGCGGGCACTAAGAAGTTTGTAGTGGCGAAATTCTAGGACTTTGCATTGATTGACTCAAAAACTGTTATGAGTCATGTTCAAGAATTCCAGGTGATTCTTCATGATATTCATGCCGAAGGAATGATGCTGGGCGAGACATTCCAAGTTGCGGCTATCATTGAAAAATTACCACCAAGTTGGATTGATTTCAAGAACTACTTGAAGCATAAGCGAAAGAAAATGACAGTTGAAGATTTGGTTGTGCATCTTCGTATTGAAGAAGACAACAAGGTTGCTCAAAAGAAGAAATTCATTCCTGAAACCGCTAAAGCTAATGTGGTTGAACATGGTCAATCATCTAAGGGTAACAAAAGCAACAAAAGCAACAAACGGGTTGTGTTTAAGAAAACCAACGGGAAGAGCTCCCACATTGGACCTAAAGGTGGGGTTGGGAAGAAGAAGTTCAATGGAACGTGTTGTAATTGTGAAAAACTGGGGCATAAAGTAAGTGAATGCAAGCTTCCCAAGAAGGAAAATGCCCAACAAGCAAACATGATTGATAAGCTTGTTGCTATGATTTCTAATTTGTCAATGATGGTGACAGAAGCAAACCTGGTTGGTACGGATGCCAAGGATTGGTGGGTTGATACCGGGGCAACCCGGCATGTGTGCTTTGATAAGAGCTTGTTCAACACCTTCAAGGAAGTTACTTGTGAAAAGCTCTTTATGGGAAATTCCGCAACTGCTGATGTCAAAGGGGAAGGAAATGTGATCTTAAAGATGACTTCGGGAAAGGAACTTACTTTGTCAAATGTGTTGTATGTTCTTGAGATTTGTAAGAATCTCGTGTCTGGTTGGCAGCTGAACAAGTTTGGTTTTAAAATGGTGTTTGAGTCTGATAAGGTCGTGTGGACAAAAAATGGTATGTATGTTGGTAAGGGCTATGTCCTTAATGGTATGTTCAAAGTTGAATGTAATCGTCATGAATGGAATGAATAACGCTAGTTCTGCTTACTTGCTTGAGTCTTCTATGTGTGGCATGGTAGACTAGGTCATGTGAACTTTAATTCTATTTGTCACTTGATTAAATTGAATAGCATACCAAAAATTGATATTGACTCAAACTATAAATGTGAAACTTGTGTCGAAGCAAAACAAACACGAACGTTATTCAAAACGGTTAAACGAATCACTAGTCCCCTTGATTTGATCCATACAGATTTGTGTGATTTGGAAGCTATTCCTACTAGAGGTGGGAACAAGTATTTCATAACGGCACTATATTAGAGTCTAAGGACGCTTCTTGGTTTGAGCACATATTCCCATTCTTGTATAGGGCTAAATTGGGTTCACCAAACCCATTTGATGAGAGTGTTCTAGATGATGAATCGGACCCATCAAACCCAACTAGGGAAAGTGTTTCAAGAGAAGAGGTTGTAAACAATGAACCTCAAATCGACGAAAAAGAAATCCGAAGGAGTAAAAGACAAAGGACTGGAAAATCCTTTGGTCCAGATTTCCTCACCTATGTAGTCGAGGAGGAACCACAAACTTACCAACAAGCGGTAAATTCCTAGGATGGACCTCAGTGGAAGGAGGCCATAAAATGTGAAATAGAGTCTATTTTACAAAACCACACCTGGGAATTAGTGGATCTTCCTATGGGATGCAAACCACTAGGATATCGATGGATCTTCAAGAAAAAGAAAAAGCCAGATGGCACCATTGATAAATACAAGGCAAGATTGGTGATCAAAGGATATAAACAGTGAGAAGGCTTGGATTATTTTTACACATATTCGCCTATTACGCGAATAACATACATCATGATGGTTCTTACCATTGCAACCATTATAAATTTGGAAGTTCACCAAATGGATGTAAAAACGGCTTTCTTAAATGGAAATCTAGAGGAAGAGATTTACATGGAACAACCCGAGGGCTTCGTAGCCAAGGGACAAGAAAAGAAAGTATGCAAGCTTGTAAAATCTTTATATGGTTTGAAATAAGCTCCAAAACAATGGCATCAAAAGTTTGATCATGTCATGCTTGATTCTGGGTTCAAAATCAACGAATGTGACAAGTGTGTTTATGTGAATGAAGAAACATGAATCCTGGATAACCGCGCAAGCGCTGATCTTGGTAGTGATTCTACGGGGTTTTATAAAATAGTGTGTTTATAAAAGTGTGTTGCTCTTAGGACAAGAGCAAGGAGTTTAAGAGACTACCGATTAGAAGACCCGAGCCTCTAAATGTTAGTATAATAAACAAGGGGTTGAAAAAGGTACGAAAGAGTTCGTAGTCTTTTTGATGAAAGTTTTGGTGAATATCGGATGTCGACAAACGGAGAAGGAACTCCTTTTGTAGTACCTCGACATACAACTTTCTCAGCCCATCCTCTACCCTTAATGAAGCCCGGCCCAGGTAGAGGTGTCTATAAGTTTCTGGCCCAAGTCCCTAAGCCCAATGGTGCAAGTGGGTTTGGTAAAAAGACAGAGTAAAGGGGAGATGTTACCGTCCTGACTAGAGTACTCGTGGAGTCCGTTGAGTGGACGCTGGTGAGCAGTGGACACGTGGCGTCCGCCCACTGGCTAATCCAGGGCGGTGGGTAATCATCCTCTTTCTTGAAACCCGAGACTAGTTGAAGGGTTGAGAAAGTCTTCTGTCAGAGAGATATCTTGGCTGGGAGGCCGCCACGTCGTCGTCCTTTCTGAGTGTCAGACTGAGAGCAGCCTTTGATTGGTCGGGAACTCTGATGGGCAGCCTGTAGCGTCAGGAACAGTGGCCTGGGGCAGGAGCGTGTGTCTCGAGGCTGCCCCGGAAGGCATCTTCTTGTCGTGCTGACGAAGCTTGATCTAACTTGTTGAAGAAGCTTTGAAGTGTACCCGACCCGCTGACGTATAATGGGCGGGTGAGTCTGCGTCCGTCGCCTGATGGACGCTTGACGTTCCGCTGACGTAAAACAGGCGGGTGAGTCTGCGTCCATCGGCTGATGGACGCTTGACGTTCCGCTGACGTAAAATGGGCGGGTAAGTCTGCGTCCGTTGTCTGATGGACGCTTGACGTTCCGCTGACGTCAAATGGGCGATTGAGTCTGTGTCCGTTTGTGTTTGTGGGTTTGTGATATGGTATTTGCTAGTGTTTTGGTACCATATCTCTTCAAGTCCCCCACTCCAGTGCTTTCGTGTTGCTCTGTCAGGGGAGTGCTGGAATGGAGTTCACATGTGTACTTTGAGTTACATCCAATCGTCACTGGGTTTTCATGTAACAAAGTGTACATGTTTTTATTATAACCTCGGCAATTGGTGCGCGCACAGTGATCAAGCTGTGGGCGTATGACGAAATAAGCGTTTGTTGCGGGACTTGATAGTTGGTCCGAGCAAACAAGAATGAAGGAGATTGATCCTTTTTGTGTAAAGCTTAAAGCAAGATGAAGAGGATCAATTCTTCATGTGTAAGGCGTGGGGACTGAGAAGGCGTCGGGCTTGATTGCGCATCCCCAGGATGTGAATAAAGGAAATCCTGAAATTTTTTACTTTTGTACGCAGGCGTGGGGCATGAGGAGGCGCCGGGCCTGATTGCGCATCCTAAAGATGTGAATTAAGGAAATCCTGAAATTTTTGGCTTTGTGCGCAGGCGTGGGTCCTGAGAAGGTGTCGGGCTTGATTGCGCATCCCAAAGATGTGAATTAAGGAAATCCTGAAATTTTTGGCTTTGTGCGCAGGCGTGGGGCCTGAGGAGTCATCGTGACTGATTGTGCATCCCAAAGATGTGAATTATGGAAATCCTGAAATTTATGGCTTTGTGCGCAGGCATGGGGCATGAGAAGGCGTCGGGCCTGATTGGGCATCCCAAAGATATGGAAAAGGTATTTCTTGTCCGATCCTGCGTCTTCCAGAGTGTAGTTATTGCGTATTGAATTTGTCTTTTGAAATTCTATGTGAATTAAATGGTGGGAATGTTTTGGATATGAAGGGACTAGTCTGACGGTTGGTACACCTGCTTTAGAGAACGTGTCTGACAGTTGCTGTGGCTGGGGAGTTAGTAGGATGCCACGTGTCTTGCATCTGTTGTGTGTGGACAGCTGGTAGTGATATGTTTGAATGTGGGCGTACACGTATCGATCATCGGTTCCATATGACAGCTGTTGGGCACTGTAATTGTCGGGCGAGTGGTGCACGTGCGGCGCGTGGGCCGTTTGTCACGTGGGCTTCCTGACGTGTTGTCTGGTGATTGGGCCTCCATCAGAACTTTTCGTCTGTGATGATTACTCTTGTTCCCATCATAATTAATACGATGGGTATATATGAGAGTTCTCTTCTTGGGCTTTTTTACACACCTCATTCTCTTGATTTTGCTTCAGTGATTTGCTCTCGAATGCCGGTGAAAAAAGTTTCCAAAAAACCTTTGTTCATTCTTCTTTTCTTTCTCTGTAATTATGTCTTTAGATGACAAGAAAGCTGAGCTGGCAATGGTGGAGGCTCAGGTAAGCTTTTCGAGGGAAAAGTATGGAGGTTTGTTGCAGAAGTACAATATTCTCCCGGAGTGGGAGCCGGAGTTGCCGGAGAAGAGCAAGACTCTAATGGACTGTCCGGCGGGAAAACTCTGTCTGTATGAGGCCTTTTTAACGAAGAGTCTCTTACGGCTTCCTGTGTCTAGATTCTTGATCTCTGTGCTTCAGCAATATGGCATGCATATCTCTCAGATGAGCCCCTTTGGGGTGATGCATTTTGAAGCTACTTGTAGAGCCTTAAGGATGGAGCCGTTGTTTGAACGTTTCAATGTTTTCTATAGACTGGAGGTGAAGGAGAGTGGGTGGATGTCGTTCACCGAGAGGTCCATGTCGGTGGTTGTTGTGACTCCGAAGAGCTCGCCGAAGTGCCTTCGTGACTGGAAACAGTGCTTCTTCTATCTGAGGAAGGAGGCCATTCCAGTAGAGATAGAGTGGATGAATCTGAGGGCCGGTCAGAAGCCTCCGTCCTTTGAGCTGATGAAAGATTTCCAGGAGGAGGAGTGGTTCAAGCTGTTGTGTGCGCATCAGACCCGTCTGGACGACTTGGAGAAATGTGACGAGGGTATGTTGAGATTGCTGGGAGTTAGCCGTTTGGGGCTTAAAGGGGGGGGGGGGGGTATGATGTGCTTCCCCTTGGCGACGGAGGTATGCAGTTGGTTGAAGGTAACTGCTTTTGGTTTTTTTTCTTGTTTTTCCTTTGTCGTTTGCTGTGACGCTGGTCAATTTGTGTGTTCGTTTTTTTCCAGGTGAAAGGCTGTTTGACTTATTTGTTGCGCGTGTGTTTGTTTTTGTTCTAGGCTCCGTTTCTTCTGCTGTTAAGCATTTGCAGGAGGAAAGGAGAAAGAAGCTACAAGAAGAGGAGCGGACTAAGGTTGAGGCTCGTCTTTCGGAGGAGAAGGCCGCGCAGGCCTCGCTGGATGAGGAGATTACGCGGGTAAATGCTGAAAAGGAGCGTGCTGCTGAAGCCGCTATGAAGAAGAAGGAGGAAGAAGCGCGTGCCTTAGAGGTCGAGCTTTAGAAGAAGCTTGCAGAGGATGCCCGTTTGGTCGCCCTTGCCGCGAAGGAGAAAGAGTTGGAGGAGGTCCGTCGCCTTGAGCTCCTAAAGCAGCATGAGGCTCTTGAGATGGTTAAGAAAGAGCAAGCCAAAACATTGGGTGCTCAAGGGTTGGTGGTGCAAACGGAGCCGATCTTTGTTGATTTGGAGACTTCGGAGGCTCCGGTGGGTCTGTTGGGTAGTGGTGGTGTAGGAGGGCCACACTTGAAAAAATTTGAAGGTGGTGGGGCGTAAACTAGTGGCCCCACCATTAAACTTGTCGCTCCGGTGTACGCCCCCAAATGGCGTATTACTGAGAGCTGTCGTTTCCTCTGTCCCTTCGTGGCTGATGAATTCGTGGATTTCGCGCTTCCGCCGGCGGAGCGTAGCCACCAACGTGGCCAGGACTGGGGTACGCTGTTGTCTGAGTTGTGCTCCAATCTAACGCTGGCGTTGGGAAATGTGTATGGCATCCGCCGGGCAGAAGATGAGTTTGTCGATGAGCAGACTACTGTTGCGCATGAAGCCGAGCGTCTGGCTCGCGAGAAAAGCGTTTTTGAAACCGCTCGGATGTGGCTGGTTGAGCAGGTCCGGAAGTTGGAGGGGGAAGTCCGGCAGAAGGATCTGGAGGCAACTGAGAAACAGAAGGCTTGGGTGGAGTCTTCTGCCACTGTAAATAAGGAGCTTGAGCGCCGCCGTCTGTTGGTGCAGAAAGCTAAGCAAGAGCTCGCCAACCAGATAAAGGTTGAGGCTGCTAATGCTAAGGAGTTGGATGAGCTAACCTCCAAGTATGCTGACGTCCTTGCTCAGCTAAAGAGTAAGGACGAGGATGTTGTTAGGGCGGCCACTCGTATTTCCGAACTAGAAAGGGAGGTTGCTGCCCTTGTCAGGGAAAAAAAGGAGTGGGCTGAGGAAAAGACCGCTTTATTGGCTTCAAAAAGGACATCTGATGAGGACGCTATCTGGATGGTGACCGATGGGGTTTCCGGGGTAAGTGAATTTCCAACTTATGTGTATGTTTTTCCTTTTGACTTTGTTTTTCCTTATATGTTTTTGTGTTTTGCAGATCTTTAGGCGCATCTGGAATGAGCCCAAGATGGGGGAGCAAGTGGCGGAGATTGTGAACGCTACGCGTGTTGCTGGGCTGCACGGCGGCTGGGTGGAGGGTTATCTTATGGCTAAGGACGGTGCCCCAATTTCTGATGAGCCCTTCCAGGATGTTGATACGGAAACAGAAAAAACTGATCAGCTGGAGAAGCTTGGCATGATGGAGTTTCCTGTGATGGGTACCGTTCAGAAGTGCCTTGCGGATCCGGATCCCATTAGTCGATTTAAGTACTGCATGGGGGAGTCTGATCGGATCGGGCGGGAACAGGCCGAGAAGACGGCTGTTGATAAGGCCGTGTTAGAGGCGGGTGGTTCCGGGACGGCACATGACCCTTCCGAGTAATTGTTGTACTTGTCTTTCTTTAAGAATTTTGAAAATGTTTGCTTTTAAATGAATGAAGTTACTTTTATGAATTCTGCATGTGCGTGCCCCTTGGTGATCTTGAATCTAATAGGTGTTGTGGGTGAAAATCCTCATGATGATTTTACCTCACATCCCTAACGTACCTTCCCTAGGATGCTGAAGGGCTCAACTGACTTCAGGATATAACTATATTTCAGCATGTGCACATCCTGAAGATATACTAATGAACTATCTTATTGTTATATGAATGCAGGATGATTTTACCTCACACTCTCTGAGTAATATCCTCAGAATGGTAAAGGACTAAGCAGGGTTCAGGATGTAACAATGTTCTGACATCTGTGCATCCTGAGGATGGACTAACGAATTATCTTATTATGATGTTATTGTAGGTAAACTTAATCAATATTAAGGCTTGTAACTCCTCCCTAACGACTATATTGAATCATTTAAGCCAGAGGAGCTGATCATTGAAGAGCTATGCGTGTGGAACAAGTCCAAACTCAAAGAAGAAGTCAAACTTGTAACCGACAAGCATTAAATATAGGAGAAAACAGCCATATAACCACTATATTTAGTTGAAACAGCCATACAACGGTCATATTCAGTTTATACCTTTAAAACGGTCACCTGAAGCCATTGAAGGACTTAACTAACTAGCGGATTATGTGGGATCTTCTATTTACTTTTCGTGTAAACTATAAAGAGGGAATGATCGACGAGTATAGGACACATCACATTCACCTGAATACCACTTGATACTCTGAGACTTACACACACACAAAGCACTTATCATTGTATTCATAGAACACTTGTCCATCATTCATCCAAAGTTGTACTATTTTTACCTTATTAATATTAACAAACAAGGCAGGGGCTTAGACTCCTCCCGAGGTTTTGTGCCGGCGATCATCAACTGATCAAGGGCTTTCCTCGTAGATCGAGTGTTGTTCTTTGTGTTTTACTACTTTATATGTTCATTATAAACAGTTCCATCCCGAGGATATAACTGTCCATCCCAAAGCAAACCTAAGCCATCCCGAGCATAGTTGTCACTTATTTACTTCTTTTTGCATCTTGACTAAGTATTTTCAGAATACAACTGACTTTTTAACATATTTCACACATTTAGCACTCTACCTCACTTTTACTAATTTGGAATACAAAATTATTTCTACTAGGTAATTTTTGACCAAAACATTTTGGCGCCCACCGTGGGGCAAGTGGTGCTATTTTTAATAAAAGCCTTTGTTAAAACTCTTTCCTAATCGATTTATCTCAAAAATCTTGACAACTATGGCCTCAAACCCAAAATCTGTGTCTTCTTCCACACCATCCACAACCTCTGCCAAAAATGTGATTCTACTACATCCTCCTACCTTTCCCAAGAGGTCTGCACAAATTGCTAGGAGTGTTGCTCCTAATACTGCCAGATCTGGGATGGCAACATCTGGATCCACTCTTCCTGTTTTCGTGTCAAATGATGAGTTCCTTTCCATGTTTGCAATGGTGAAGGATCAAATAAAGAAACAACATGATACCAACCAGATGCTGATGAGAAAAATTCAATCTCTCAAAATATCCTCAAAGAGACCAGCTGAAGACATGGGGACACCATTGTAGCCTAGAGTGTTGGATTTCAATTCTGACATCTCCAAAGGCATTTATAAAGGAGATTTCATCCCCATTAGCACTGGATTCTCTACACTAGAAACAGTTTCAGCACCCAGGCTGGCTACAACTAGAGATGAAGGATACACTACTGAGCCATCTTGAGGATATGCTGTGGAGCCATCTCGAGGATATACCACCGAACCATCCCGAGGATACAACAATGGTAACAATTTAAGTTCCAGTACTTTTGCTACTAACGATGTTGCTTCTTTGCAGGATACAGGTATAAGTCCACAGTTTGCAAGAGAGCTTCAAAAAATCAAGGATATGGTTTCTTATGTGCCAGGGATAATGCAGCCCATCCCTGAGGTATCTTTAGCATGTCACAGGGTGTCTCGCTTTGCACCTCCAATATGTGATGCTGAGATTCCAAAGAGATTCCAGACTCCAAGCATGAAGCTTTATGATGGATCTACTGATCCTGAAAGAGCATGTAGCACAATACAGGGAAAGGATGGAAATAAATCCCATTCCAGCAAACTTGAAAGAAGCATGCTTATGCAAAGGATTTGGTTCTACCCTCACTGGTCCAGCCTTAAAATGGATACTAAGTGTTCCTCCCTATTCTATTACTTCTTTTGCTTATTTAGTTAACATGTTTAACAATAAATTTTCTTGCAGTAAAAAAATTGAACGTTTGACAAGTGATTTGTATAGGGTGACACAGCCACAGGGAGAATCATTAAGGGAATATATCACAAGGTTTGGGAAGGAAGCACTTGACATCCCAAACCTAGATGTCACGACAGTAGTGCAAGCCTTCAAGATGGGACTACAGAAGGATTCGCTTTTCTATAAGAATTAGTGATGAACCCTTGTAGGAATCTCGATGAAGTTCGGAACAGAGCTTTAAGATTCATCCGTCTTGAAGACGACAAGAAGATACAGGAGAGGATAGAGACATCCTCAGGATACAACGATCCCAATCGGAAGTCCACTTCCACATACGAACCTTACAAACATGAACCATATGCTAGACCCAATAATAAAAAGGTTAATGTGGTTGAGGATAACGATCAAGAGGATTGTCCTAAATTGTCGGACTATTTTTTTCTGTGGATGTAACAGGTTTTTAATGTATGCTATAAAGGATCTTGGAGACAAAGCAAGATGGCCAAGGAATGATAACAAGTCAGGATGGAAGGACAAATCCAAATGGTGTGCTTTCCATGAAGATTTTGGACATGTTACTGAAGATTGCATTGCTTTGAGAAAAGAAATAGCATATCTCCTAAGAAAGGGCCATCTTAAGGATCTGCCAAGCAGAAAGAAGTCAAAGATTCAGGATAGCACCGGCATCCCAGAAAGGGCAGCATCTCCATCCAAGGATGCTGGCATCATTAATTTTATTTCAAGAGAATCGAGAAAATGTTCTAGAGCGTCACCATGATGGTTTGGTCATTACTTTATATATTGCTAACCATTTTGTTCGCAGGATATAAATAGATGGGTGGAGTTCAGTTAACATAATACAGCTGGAAGCCCTCAAAAGGATGAACATCCCTGAGACCGAGATAGTGGCTAGATCATCCATCTTGGTTAGCTTCAGTGGGGAGTCATCAAAGTCAACAGTGACCAAACAAGAAGCAAAGGATTGCTACCCAACGTCAATGAAGGCTTCATCCCAGTCGAAACAAGCATAGCAATTAAAGCAAGATGCATAGTGCCATCCTCAGAATGTCAAAGCACATTCTGACCAAGATGTCAAATCAGTCTGCCTTGATGAAAACAACGAGGATATAATTGTGCAGATCGGTAAGAACATTCCTAATTATATTAAACAATATCTAATTTCGTTTTTAATGCAGGCATAACATACCAAAGGTTGGGCAACATGATGTCCAAATAAAAGATTGGGGACACAATGGAAGTCTATATCAATGACATGGGAGTGAAGTCCAAGAAAGCTGAAGACCATCTTCAGGATATCAAAGAAGCCTTTGATATCCTGGATGCCTATAATATGAAGATGAATCCTACTATGTGCAACTTTGGAGTCGGTACTGGCAAATTTCTTGGATACTTAGTAACCAAGAGAGGCATTGAAGCTAGTCCAGAACAAATCAAAAGCCATCTTTGATTTAAAGTCTTCAACCAACGTCATCTTAAAGTCCTCAGAAAAATGCAAGGAGTTCTATGACATCCTAAAGAAGAACAACAAATACAACTGGGGACAAAAGCACGAGGATGCATTGAAAATATTGAAAGAATATCTTGCAGCAGCTCCACTCCTTATGAAATCTGAGGATGGCAAACCTCTCAAGTTATACCTTGCAATTTCTGGGAATGCTATAAGTGCAGTATTGGTAAGAGACTTCGAGGGAACAACATCCTGCCTACTATGTAAGTAAAACTCTACTAGATGCTGAGACCAGGTATTCTCATCTCGAAAAACTTGTTTTAGCTTTGATAATGGCATCCACTAAGTTAAGGCGTTACTTTGAAACACATAGGATACACGTACAAACTAACTATCCCATAAAAAATGTATTTAGAAAACCAGAAATGTCAGGTAGAATGGCTAAATGGTCAGTAAAATTAAGTGCCTTTGACTTAGTATACGAGCCTAGAAATGCAATCAAATCTCAGGCTCTAGCTGATTTTGTGGCTGATTTCAATAATGACATCCTAAGTGAGATTGAAAAAGAAGTATAACAAGTAAATGAAAACTTAGGAAAATGGATTTTATATAATGATGGTGCTTCAAATATGAGAGGCACAGGGTTAGGATTACTACTAAAATCGCCACAAGGGGTCAAAATACCCCATGCGATTAGATGTGCATTTCAATCAACCAATAATGAAGCTGAATATGAAGCTCTCATTGCTGGCTTACAACTTGCTAAGGATATGCATGTTTCAAATTTAGAAGTGTTTGTTGATTCCTTGTTAATTACTAACCATTTTAACGGTTCTTATGCAGTCAAAGGTAATATCTTGAAATAGTCAAGAAATTAGCATCTTGTTTTGCAGAATTTACACTAACACAGGTACCTAGGGAAGAAAATGTTGAAGCTGATGCCTTGGCAAATTTAGAACTGCATCCTGAAGTCACCAACTGTAGAACTGCATCCTGAGGATACATCCTAAGGATAACACTGCTCTAACTGCTCGGAATCAAAATGATAACATCAACACCTGTCCATCCTCAAGCTAATGGACAAGCAGAATCCTTTAATAAGATCATCATCAACAACTCAAAGAAGAGGCTTGGAGAAAAGAAAGGAAAATGGGCAGAAGAAAACCACTTTCAAGAATGCAACTAGCCAAACACCTTTCTCCTTGGTCTTTAGAATAGAAGCCATGCTCCCAACCAAGATGGTAATGCCAGCAGCAAGATGATATCTTCAGGATGCAACTACCAATTCAGAAGTATTGCTTCAAGATCTTGAAACAGTGGATGAAGTTAGGGATACAGCCAGATTAAGGATGGAACCTTATCAACAAAGGATAACTAAAACCTACAACAGGAATATAAGGATAAGAATATTCCAGGTGGGAGATTTGGTCTTAAGAAAATTCTTCCAAAATACCACCAAGCCAAGTAATGGGAAGTTAGCTCCTAATAGGTAGGAAGGACCTTACTTGATCGATTATGACTATGGAAGACGAAATTCTACCAAGATCCTGGAATGCAATTCACTTAAAATGCTATAATATATGAAAACTCATAAGACTGATCTCTATGGAAGAGAATCCGTGGTTCAGATTACTGGTAAGATGAAGGTGAATGCTGACAGAGATGAATCATCTACGTATGTAAGTACTTATTCCTAACCTATTTCAATTATTTATATTTTTACTAAACATGGTCTAGAAATAGTCCATCCTGAGAATTTTGCAGTACCATCCTGAAGATGGAATGCTTAGAAGACTAGGGGGCTGGTCACCCTCTCCTCCGTTAAGGTGTCCGACACCTTCCTAAGGTTTAAAGGTTTTCACCTTTCACATTGGGTTAGCAACCCTCGCCTGGTGCGCACGATGCCCATGTATATTCTCGGGATGGTGGGACCAGTCTATGTAAAAGTGGCTGACAATTTCATTATCTTTAAGATATACGATGGAGCTCCTAAGGTTTAGACATTTTTCAATGTCTCTAATGGTTAGAAGTTTTTCAACGTCTCTTTGGGCCTTGTCGCCAGTTATTCCTAAGGGCCTTGTCGCCAGTTATTACTAAAGGCCTTGTTGCCAGTTATTCTCAAGATGATACATAATGGTTTTATCACCAAAATAAAAGAAAAGGGTTTTTGATCCCAGATTATGTTGGGTCTGCTGACTCGAAGAAGAACAGATGATTGAAAAGTCAAAACATGCTAACAGTTGATCCACACAATAAACAGTCCTTACAACATACTTCTCCCAAAAGACTGCCGACTCTAACAACTGTTCCATCCAAACAACTGCTATGACAACTGCTGATACAAAGGACTGCTGAATAAAACACTGATGAAGAACAACTGCTGATCCAAGTACTGAAGACTAAAGCACTGCTGGAGTCAACAGCACTTAGGCTCCAGCAGAGGATACAAGACCATCAGAGTTTTCCTACAACAGTAGTTTACCTTCAGTGTTTTCAATGTAACAGTAGTTTGAAATAGGCAGATGTTTTATGTTTGTTATTCCGTTAGAGGTCACTGTCTTAAGGTGACGTCAGCCTAGGTCATCAGTGGTTTAGGTTTGTCTATAAATAGAACAGTGCTTGTACTGTTCTATTGCATCACACACACAAACATTCTCTCAGACAAACAATCACCGTGTGATCAGGCTGAGGGGGAGTACTTTTATGATTGTAATCTTTTAGATAAATGAAAGCATTTGATCAGAAAATATTTACTCTCATGTTTTGATTAAAAGTTTATCATTCCGCTGCACTTTCCATCTATATTCATATCACTCTTATCATTCTTAGTTAAACATAATCAAAACAATCAAACTCAGATCCTAACAATTGGTATCAGAGCTTGGTCAATTAAATTC
Source organism: Ambrosia trifida (assembly GCA_028751855.1). Classification (NCBI taxonomy): domain Eukaryota; kingdom Viridiplantae; phylum Streptophyta; class Magnoliopsida; order Asterales; family Asteraceae; genus Ambrosia; species Ambrosia trifida. The sequence goes on from CM054131.1 coordinate 110,997,990, forward strand.
GATCTAATCAATCAATTTAATATAAATAGATCAGCTCACAATATTGATATCGTTTGTTTGTCGGATTAAAACAGAGTAATAGTTTAATTTCGATTCAACCGTTTTTAAACAGATTTTGTTTTTGAAAAATCAGAGAGAATGGCTTCAATCAATCACGATCCACATAACACTGGCACGAACAACAAGCCACCGATGCTTGTCAGATCTGAATACAATATCTGGCAACGTCGGATGAGCCATGTTCTAGCTCAACAGAACACTGGGTGTTGGAAGTCGGTTATCTTCGGACCACATGTTCCGATGGTGCCGAGTACTGAAGATCCTAAGGTTGAGGAGCCAAAGAAACTTGAAAATTACTCTGACCAGGATTTTCAGAAAATTGAGTTAGATGCTAAAGCCTTCAGTATTGTGGCTATGGCTCTACCCAATGACATTTATGCTGGGCTGTTACACTGTAACAGTGTAAAAGAATTGTGGGATGCCCTGAAAGAACAATTTGGTGGGACTGAGGAGGTTATTGAAAACAATCGGGGAATACTTAACCAACAATATGAAACATTCAGTCATGTCAAGGGAGAGTCATTAACTCAACAATTCGAGAGGTTTAACTGTCTCATTAGTGAACTAAAATTGGTTGGTCTAACTTACCCTCATTCAACCCTGAACCATAGGTTTTTAAGATCCTTACCAGACAAATGGGACACTATTGCTATTGTTATGAGAAACTCGATTGGATTTAAGGACCTATCACTGATCCAGCTTCATGGTAAGCTCTTGACCTATGAGAGAGAGCTTAACCAGAAAAAGAAGCTCTAGGACTCTGGAAAAGTGTCTGATGACTATGTATTTGGGAATACAGCACTTTTGAGTCATGATGAGGTGCCTGGAAATATTAAGGATCAGAGTTATGATCATTTCATTGACATAACTTCAGTTTTTAACTCAGGTTTTAACTCTGATTCTTATTCACCAAACTATGCTTTCACAGCAAGTGGTGGTGATATCCAGGCATCTGATAACATATCCTTTGAGTATGATGACCTGAAATACTTTGACCCTGATGATTTGGAAGAAATGGACATTATGCACCAATTGGCCCTTCTCAGTGTAAGAACTAACAATTTTTACAAGAAAACTGGGAGAAGGTTTCCAGGGTTAACTGACAGATCAAAGGTTGGGTTGGATAAATCAAAGATAAAGTGTTACAAATGTCATAGACTTGGTCATTTTGCTAGGGAATGTAGGAGTCAACATGGTACACCTATAATCACCTATCCAAATCAAAGACCTCAGACCAACACTTATCAAAATTCCTATAATACCCCTGGACCAAATTTGCAAAACACTGCTCATTTTGCACAGTCCTCAAACACTGTTCCTGTCCAGTATGTCCAAACCACTGTTCCTCAGATCCATTATGTGCAAACACCTGTTGCTCAAGCACCTGTGCAAACGACTGTTGCTCCATCCTCTGCTCCTGCAGAGACCAGTCAAAAGAGCTTCTTTACACAAGGTTTTGTTGATTGGAGCAGTCTACCAGATGAAAATTTTGCATTAGTTGCCAAAGCTGAAAATGAACCAGAAAACTTTTGTTTCATGGCTATGGTAGATGAGGTTGAATCTGAGGAGGTGGTGACTGAATCTAATGTTGTGACTGATGATGTTGTTGATGAAGTTGTTACAGGTGAAAAACCTGAAGAAGAGGTTGTGAATCTCTCAGATCCCTGTGGTGCATCTGATGATTGTGAGTGCAAATGTGATTGTGCATTGATGGCTGCTGCTAAGGTATCTCCTCAAATTCTTAAGGATTTGTGTTCTGACAGATATGTAATAGCATTTGCTAACATCAAAGAGGTGAATGAAAACCTTAGAAAGAAAATTTTAGATGATGAAGTTAAATTTGAGAAACTTTCAAAAGATCTAAAAACAAGTTTAACTGAAAAGGAATCTGAAATAAGCAGCTTAAAACATGAAGCAACCATAACCAAAGACCAGCTCCAAACTATGATAACAAAATATCAGAGTTGTAAAAGTGAGCTTGAGTCCACCCAAGTTGAATGTGAGAAATGGGTGGAATCATGTAGAGGATTTGAGATGCTACTCAACAAACAAACCAAAAGTCATGTGAAGTTTGGTTTTGGTTTTGAAACCACTGCTCCAGCTTTTGAAAACACTGACAAAAGGGGTCAAAAGTCTGTTGAGATAGTTCCAACAAACCTGCAGGGTCAAGAGATTAAAATCACTGAACTAAATGGTAAGAGAATTTTTCTTGAAAAACCAGAAGGTTCCTCATCATTCACTGAACTTGAAAAGTATGAATTTAAACCTACCTGGTCTGATGAGTGTGATACTCTTGAGAATTTTAAACCTGTTGATTTTAAAACACCTGAAGGAAAGACAGCTCCTCAGGAAAAAGTCATTCCCTTGAAAAACCTTCCAGCAGATGCTCAAACATCTGCTGAAAAGAAGGCTGAAAAAGGGAAGAAGAAAGAAAAGACTGTCCACTTGTTCTGTGATTTCTGTGAAAAGAAGAATCATGTAACTAAAAACTGTTTTCTTCTAAAAGCATATGACATTAACAAAGGAACAAGTGTATGTGATTCAAAAGCCACATGTTTAATATGTGGGAAAAAGAATCACAAAACCAAAGAGTGCTTGTATCTCAAAAATTTTGATGTGAAAATACAAGAATACAAAGCTAAAACTCTTGTAAATCCTGGGGTAAGTACTTCAAAAGGAAAGCCCAAACAGACTTTCACTCCTGTCCAAACATCTGTTACTAAAAGTCTTGAAACATCTGCTCCTAGGGATGTCCAAGTAACAGATGCTCCACCCACAAACAAATACCCAAGAGGATATGGACAACCACCATGTCATAGTCTGCCACATGTTTATGAGGAGCCAAAAAGACCCTTTAAACCAAGAGTGAACAGAAATCCCTATGGGTGTTATCATCTGTCTGGAAGTGATCAAACAACTGTTTCCCCAAGTGTTGACATTCAAGCACTGGCAAATGGTCAGCAGCAGTTGTTGAACTTGATTCAAAAATTAGTTCAAACCACTGATCATCTTCCAAAGCTTGAGTCTAAAATGTCTGAGGACCCATCCAAAGCCAACTTGGCTTTGGACACTCACCAAAACTAATCCATTACTGCTGTGCAGGGAGCTTCTGCTTGTTTAGATAGTCTTTGGTATGTAGATAGTGGAGGCTCCAGGCACATGACAGGATGTAGAGCCCTTCTTCTGGACTTCTTAGCTCATGGAGGGGATGATATATCCTTTGGTAATGATTCAAAAGGTAAGGTGTTAGGGTCAGGGACTATGCAAGCTGGGAAACTCAAGTTTGAAAATGTCAATCTTATTGATAATCTCAAGTTTAATCTTCTGAGTGTTTCACAAATGAGTGACAAAGGTTATGGCTCATTCTTCACAAAGAAAACTTGCAAGATTATTGGGCCAGAAGTGGTGAAAAAGATTGATACCATCATTGCTGAGAGCAAAGCACAACTTGTTGCTCATAGAAGTGGCAATGTGTATGTTGTTGATATGTTAAAGGATAATCCTATGGCAAATGTCTGTTTGTTTTCTGCTGCCTCCACAAAGGAGACAGAATTGTGGCATAGGAGACTGGGTCATACCAACCTTAACACTATCAATACACTCTCTAAACAAAGTCTTGTCAGAGGTTTACCATCAAAAGAATTCAAATGTGATGAGCATTGTGTTTCTTGTCTAAAAGGGAAACAACATAAAAGCTCTTACAAATCCATTGATGAGTCCAAAACCAGTCAATGTCTACAATTGTTGCACATGGACTTGTTTGGCCCTGTTAAAATCATGAGTCTAAGAAGAAAAAGATTTTGTCTTGTCATAGTTGATGATTTTTCTAGGTTTACATGGACTTACTTTTTACATTCTAAGGATGAGACTGCAGGTATATTGAAGGACTTTGTCACCAAAGTTGAAAAACAATATGACTTGCCAGTAAAAGTCTTCAGGAGTGACAATGGAACAGAGTTTAAAAATAAGGAGTTGGATGATTTCTGTGTGTTAAAAAGGATTGTGAGGCAGTACAGCATCCCAAGAACACCAGAGCAAAATGGGGTGGTTGAAAGGAAAAATAGATCTCTTATAGAAGCTGTAAGAACCATGCTAGCAGATTCTGGTTTGCCATTGTCCTTCTGGGCAGAAGCTGTAAACACTGCTTGCTATGTTCAAAACAGAGTTTTGATCAACCCTAGACATCAAAAAACTGCTTATTAAATTTTGTTCAAAATCAAACCATTAATTTCATTTTTCAAAATCTTTGGCTGCCCATGTTTCATTTTAAATCTCAAAGATTCCATTTCAAAATTTGCAGCCAAAGTAGATTGTGGTTATTTTCTGGGATATTCTTCTACTGCCAAGGCCTATAAAGTGTTTAACACAAAGACCAAGACAATAGAAGAAACTCTGAATGTAAAGTTCAATGAACTTTCATCTCTAAAAATCCCAGCAAATCCTGTTGAACTATTTGATTTAGATAAATTCAAATTTGAAGATATCACTGTTAAAACTAACAATGCAGGTATTTCACAGTCTCCACATCAAGATTACAGAACAGATGTTGTGATCCCCAGTCACTACAAAATCTATTCTGCTTCAGAGGGAGCAGCTGTTCAAAACAACTGTTAAAACTCTGTCACAGCTGAGTCAACCACTGCTGACAAGTCTTACCCTCAAACCACTGCTTCACCTCTCACATCCACTGAACAACCAACTGTTGACAAAAGTTAATCCTCTGTTGAAAAAAGTCAGTCCACTTTTACACCACTTGGACCCATTCCCCCACTTCCATTCCAAACATCTGATGGTACTACAGAAGTGCAAACAGATGTTACATCAACAGAGTCACCAAACCTCTGTCCTTCACCACAAAATGCCATCATACCATATCAGGGAGATCTTATCTACCTAAGAGCTCATCCACCAGACCAGATCATTGGCAACATCAGAGAGGGTGTGCTCACAAGAAGCCAATCCTCCAATATCTGTCTTTTTGCAGGATTCCTATCTCTCACACAACCTGTCAAGTACCAAGAGGCACTGAAAGACAACAGTTGGGTAGAAGCTATGCAAGAAGAACTCCTTCAGTTTAAAAGACAACAAGTATGGGAGCTTGTACCACTACCTAAGGATGTTTGTCCTATAGGAACAAAGTGGGTCTTCAAAAACAAAACTGATGAAAGGGGTATTGTTGTCAAGAATAAAGCCAGGCTTGTGGTTCAAGGCTTCAGACAAGAAGAAGGAATAGATTATGTTGGGTCTGCTAACCTGGAGAAGAACAGATGATTGAAAAGTCAAAACATGCTAACAGTTGATCCACACAATAAACAGTCCTTACAACATACTTCTCCCAAAAGACTGCTAACTCTAACAACTGTTCCATCCAAACAACTGCTATGACAACTGCTGATACAAAGGACTGCTGAATAAAACACTGATGAAGAACAACTGCTGATCCAAGTACTGAAGACTAAAGCACTGCTGGAGTCAACAGCACTTAGGCTCCAGCAGAGGATACAAGACCATCAGAGTTTTCCTACAACAGTAGTTTACCTTCAGTGTTTTCAATGTAACAGTAGTTTGTAATAGGCAGATATTTTATGTTTGTTATTCCGTTAGAGGTCACTGTCTTAAGGTGACGTCAGCCTAGGTCATCAGTGGTTTAGGTTTGTCTATAAATAGAACAGTGCTTGTACTGTTCTATTGCATCACACACACAAACATTCTCTCAGACAAACAATCACTGTGTGATCAGGCTGAGGGCGAGTACTTGTATGATTGTAATCTTTTAGATAAATGAAAGCATTTGATCAGAAAACATTTACTCTCATGTTTTGATTAAAAGTTTATCATTCCGCTGCACTTTCCATCTATATTCATATCACTCTTATCATTCTTAGTTAAACATAATCAAAACAATCAAACTCAGATCCTAACAATTGGTATCAGAGCTTGGTCAATTAAATTCGATCTAATCAATCAATTTAATATAAATAGATCAGCTCACAATATTGATATCGTTTGTTTGTCAGATTAAAACAGAGTAATAGTTTAATTTCGATTCAACCGTTTTTAAACAGATTTTGTTTTTGAAAAATCAGAGAGAATGGCTTCAATCAATCACGATCCACATAACACTGGCACGAACAACAAGCCACCGATGCTTGTCAGATCTGAATACAATATCTGGAAACGTCGGATGAGCCATGTTCTAGCTCAACAGAACACTGGGTGTTGGAAGTCGGTTATCTTCAGACCACATGTTCCGATGGTGCCGAGTACTGAAGATCCCAAGGTTGAGGAGCCAAAGAAACTTGAAATTTACTCTGACCAGGATTTTCAGAAAATTGAGTTAGATGCTAAAGCCTTCAGTATTGTGGCTATGGCTCTACCCAATGACATTTATGCTGGGCTGTTACACTGTAACTGTGCAAAAGAATTGTGGGATGCCCTGAAAGAACAATTTGGTGGGACTGAGGAGGTTATTGAAAACAATCGGGAAATACTTAACCAACAATATGAAACATTCAGTCATGTCAAGGGAGAGTCATTAACTCAACAATTCGAGAGGTTTAACTGTCTCATTAGTGAAGATATTACACTGGGGACATCTTCAAGATGTCATCAGAATACTTCGAAGACCATTTTTCAAATTGGACGAAGGTAATATTTGTATTATTCCTTTATACTTGACATTTGTTGATGTTTGCAGGATATCAAAAGAATCAAAAAAGGAACACAAGGATGATAACGGGCTTCATCCTAAACCAGTACCCATCCACCAGGGGTCAACATCTGTGGTCCGATTCAAATAAAATATTTGGGGCTTCGTCTTGAAACCAAGATCCCTCCACCCTAACTCTTTCATTATCTATACAAGCATAAAAAGGTAAATTGTTTTCGTTCAACCACAAACTACCACAAATATTCTAAAAAAGTGGGTTCCAGCCTAGTCATTATATACTTCACCACCTCAGCCACTTTAGCTTCAGCTTCCTTCACCTTTGCATCCTCAAGCTCCTTGGGTGCATCCTTAGGATCCTTAGCCCGCGATGCAATCCTCACCCTAGCCTGGAGAACAAAAATCATGACAGATGTCATGAGCCTTTGCCTAAACTCCTCCATCTCCTTTCCATGCCCTAGCAAAGCCTTGACCTTCTCACATTTCACCAGTTTCAACTCATTCTTCACCTTGCCCAGCTCTATCTCAAGATGTTTTCTCTTTTCTTGAGCAATCTTCTTCAAATCTTCCAGGCTGGCCTTGGTGTCATTCATCTCCTTGGCTACTTCATCCAAGGACTTCAGCAGATATTCATGTCCCTACAAGAGACAAAGAACAGGTAAGTATTTTATCTTTAAATATTTGAATAAATATGTTATGCCATTTTCAGGATAGCATCATACCTGAAGAGTGAACTGGGAAATCTTGCCCAAGGCATCCTCAAAGGAGTAGTCTCTTAGGTTGAGGTAGAGGCATTAGCAGTCTTCCTCTTCTTAAGAGGATGCAGGTGCCCTTGACTTGGTAGAGGAGGAGAGCTAGTCATCTTGGAGCTGGATGGTGAAGTGATCTTGGCTGTCTAGATATCCTGACTATCAATATCATCAAGGTCGAAAAAGGTGGATTTCTTTGCTGAAAATAATAAAGAAATACAGGTTTAGACAGGTACACATAACAAGACAACAACATCCTCAGCATGTAACAGGTAATACTTACCAGACATCTCCGTGGCTCGACTAGTAATGTAGCTCTCTTCTACTTCAAAGGTTCTAGCTAAGATAGGTAAATCTAAAACAGCTTTGTACCTGATAAGGGAATCAGTTAGGGGAGGAGCAAGTTTGGCAAGTTAAACACTTGTCACACAAAATTTTCAGAGTATTAGTGATATCCTCAGGATACCATTATAAATTTTTCATTAAACATCCTGAATAATCTTTACCATTTTTTAAACCAAGACATAGGGATATCATCCCCAAAAGGAATGGAATCCCTCTTCGCAAAAAAGAACTTTGATTTCCAAGACCTGTCAGACTTAATGACATTATGCAGGAAATGAGGATCTTTGTAAGATGAAGAACATAACGGTTGGAACCATGAGTTTTCAACTTATACAAGTAAGACAGGTCACCAATATAAAGATTGATACCATGATTCTCGGTGATCTTATTACAAACCATCAGGATCCTCCAAACCTCAGGCATAGCCTGGGCATAGGCCATCTCAGTTATATCAAAGAACTTTTTGATGAATGGGAGAATGGATATCTTAAACCCAGGTGGAAAGACAGGTACAGGAAGCAGATCCATATAGAGGATGAAAAATCAGACTTCACATATGGGTCATATGACCGGAAAACAGTTAATTCAGGGAAAGCCCCTGAGTTATTCATAGAAATGATATCTTTGTCTATGAATGTACATACTTCGTTTGCAGGATCTTGTAACAAGTTTTATTGTATAAAGTCCTTATGGACTCCTATGCTTCCTGCAGCCCTTGTTGATTTTTTACCCATCCTGAGAATTCTTTGTACAAAAAGATTCAAAGATTGGTAAAAACAGAGAAGAAAGAAGAAATAACCTTTTTGATGTTCCTGTTATGATTATAAAGGAAGGATTGAAGTCTAGATATAGATGGCAGAAGATGATATTGTGTAACAGTCATAGCATGATTATAGGCGAAAAAATAGCCGATATCATCCTGACGGACGTCCCATCAAAATTATCAGATAAGTTCTATGATTAAAAAATATTTTTACCTTCAAGGATATTAACGGTAACATATTTTTGGGGACAATTGTTGTGGGTGAAAATCCTCAGGATGATTTTACCTCAAATCCCTAACGTACCTTCCCCAGGATGCTGAAGGGCTCAACTGACTTCAGGATATAACTATATTTCAGCATGTGCACATCCTGAAGATATACTAATGAACTATCTTATTGTTATATGAATGCAAGATGATTCTACCTCACACTCTCTGAGTAACATCCTTAGGATGGTAAAGGATTAAGCAGGGTTCAGGATGTAACAGTGTTCTGACATCTGTGCATCCTGAGGATGGACTAACGAATTATCTTATTATGATGTTATTGCAGGTACACTTAATCAATATTAAGGCTTGTAACTCCTCCCTAACGGCTATATTGACTCATTTAAGTCAGAGGAGCTGATTATTGAAGAGCTATGCGTGTGGAACAAGTCCAAACTCAAAGAAGAAGTCAAACTTGTAACCGACAAGCATTAAATATAGGAGAAAATAGCCATATAACCACTATATTCAGTTGAAACAGTCATACAACGGTCATATTCAGTTGAAACAGCTACAACGGTTACCTGAAGCCATTGAAGGACTTAACTTACTAGCGGATTATGTGGGATCTTCTATTTACTTTTCGTGTAAACTATAAATAGGGAATGATCGATGAGTATAGGACACATCACATTCACCTAAATACCACTTGATACTCTGAGACTTACACACACACAAAGAACTTATCATTGTATTCATAGAACACTCGTCCATCATTCATCCAAAGTTGTACTATTTTTACCTTATTAATATTAACAAACAAGGAAGAGGCTTAGACTCCTCCCGAGGTTTTGTGCTGGTGATCATCAACTGATCAAGGGCTTTCCTTGTAGATCGAACGTTGTTCTTTGTGTTTTACTACTTTATTTGTTCATTATAAACAGTTCCATCCCAAGGATATAACTGTCCATCCCAAAGCAAACCTAAGCCATCCCGGGCATAGTTGTCACTTATTTACTTCTTTTTGCATCTTGACTAAGTATTTTCATAATACAACTGAGTTTTTAACATATTTCACTCATTTAGCACTCTACCTCACTTTTACTAATTTGGAATACAAAATTATTTCTACTAGGTAAATTTTGACCAAAACAATAGGTAGTTTAGTCTTCTTATTGAAATGAGGAGTTTATATGGACCTCCTGTTTTAGAAGGCAAGGTGGCGTCGGATACGAAGGGTTGATTAACTTCGTATTGGTTGGCCATGTTGCGTCTAACATGAAGAAGTCACGCTTAGAAGGCAAGTGGGCGTCTGATATGAAAAGTTAATTAACTTCATATTGGGCGGCCATATTGCGTCTGGCGTGAAGAAGTCACGCTTAGAAGGCAAGTGGGCATCCGATATGAAGAGTTAATTAACTTCATATAGGGCAGCCATGTTGCGTCTAACATGAAGAAGTCATTCTTAGAAGGCAAGTGGGCGTCTGATATGAAGGGTTAATTAACTTCATATTGGGCGGCCATGTAATTTTGCAAGCTTTGAAAAAGTGTAGTACTAGACGAAAACATAGGAAGTTTTTATACATAACAGGGACGCAGTTGCGCTACATTCCATGATCTAGGTATGGGCGTGTCGTCGAGTCTTTCCGGTGCATATGCCCCTTTTCCTAGTACTTGTTGAACCTTGTAGGGACCCTCCCGGTTAGGAGCCAATTTTCCTGGGCATTCAGAGTGAGACGCGTAATTTTCCCTTAGGACGTAGTCCCTGATGTCGAATGTGCATGCTTTAACTTTAGAGTTGTAGTAGCGCTCAAGCTGTTTCTTGTAATTTGCTTCGCGTATGGTGACTGTTTCTCGTCTTTTGTCTAAGAGATCTAAGTTGAGGTGCAGTTCTCTGTTGTTGTCTATTTGCGCAGCGCTAAGGACTCTTGGTGATGGAAAGCTTATCTCGGCAGGGATTATGGCTTCGGAGCTGTAAGTTAGGCTGAACGGTGTTTCACCCATGCTAGTCTTGGTTAGGGGTTGGTGCGCTAGGGCCGGCAATTTTGTATATGAACACGATTACCTGACACGAACCTGAACGATCTTAACAGGTACTGGTATGGCCTTAACAGGTTTCGTGTCCTAAACAGGTAGACACGAATTTACCTGTTAATTTTCGTGTCTTATTTAAAATTAATAATATATTTAAAAAGCTTTACACAAAACCTTTAACCCTAAATCCCTTCTCACTCCAAAAAGGGATTAGTATAATGTTCGCAAACAGATATTAACACGTACGTAAACATGTATTAACAGGTACGCAAACAGGTATTATCTAGGTCTTTGGTGAACTTTTGGAAATTTTGTCTCACTAAATATGTTCGTAAACATGCGATTAGTATAATGTTCGCAAACAGGTATTAACATTACTTTTCGTGTATACCTGTTAAAAAATTTAACAGGTTTGTGTATCAAAAAATAGACACGAAAAATTTTCGTGTCGTGTACAAGTAGTCAGGTTTCGTGCATCATGTCTTAACAAGTTCGTGTCTTAACAGGTCATGTATACACGATTTGCTAGCCCTACGGTGCGCCCGTAAGACATGTGGGAGTTCATCGACCCAGCCTGTTCGTTTTGAGCCTAGGCGTGTCTTGATTCCTTCGACCAGTGACTTATTGATGCGTTCTACTTGGCCGTTTCCTTGGGGGTGCACTACTGATGTGAAGATCTAGTTGACGCCCATTTGTGTTAACCATGCCTTGATTTTGTTATCGGCAAACTGAGTGCCATTGTCTGTGACAATTCCCATAGGTAACCTGAAGCGGCAAATGATAAATTCCCAGATGAATTTTTTGACATGCTCCGCATTCATTGTTGCTAGAGGCTTAGCTTCGACCCATTTTGTGAAATAGTCGACGGCGACTATTGGTGGTGAAAATCCTCAGGATGGTTTTACCCTACATCCCTAATGTACCATCCCTAGGATGTTGAAGGACTTATCTAACTTCAGGATGTAACAGAGTTTCGGCATGTGCACATCCTTAGAATGAACTAACAAATTATCTTGTACTTATGTTATTACAGGTTAATTAATGCATGAGTAAGACTTGTAACTCCCCTTTAACGGCTACAAAGTCTTACTAAATCAGAGATATCAAGGATGCATGAGCTGTACGCGTATAAACTTGAAGAATGAGTCAAAGTGTAACCGCCAAAGTGATGAATGCATGGCGAGAAAGGTGGAAACTGTTATCCAACGTCCATTACAGCTGAAACACCCCCAATGGTCACTTGAAACAGTCCACAAGACTTCAAAGATCTTAACTACTTAGCGGATTTCGTGGGATTCTTTGTTTATTTCATGTACTATATAAATGGGGGTATTGGACGAGTATAGGACACATTGCTCACACTATAGCTACACACATACACTTAGCTGATCAAAAACACTTGCACAATCATTGTAATCATAGTACACTCATCCAACTACTCATCCAAAATTGTATCTTTTTACCAGATTAATATTAACAAACAAGGCAGGGGCCTAGACTCCTCCCGATGTTTTATGCCAGCGATCTACAATTGATCAAGGGCTTTCCTCGTAGATCGTGTGTTGTTCTTCGTGTTTATAACTTTATTTGTTCATTACAAGAAGTTTCATCCCGAGGATATAACTGTCCATCCCGAGGATATAACGGTCCATCCCGAAACTAACTTAAGTCATCCCGATTATAGTTGTCACATTTTTGCTTCTTTAGCATCCCGATACACCCTCTTCAGAATATTATTGATTCCTTAACATATTTTCCCACATTTAGCACTCTACCTCACTTTAACTAATTTGGAATACAAAGTAATTTTTACTGGATAATTTTTGACCAAAACAGCGACAATTAGGTATTGTACTTTGCCGGGGGCCATTGGGAATAGGCCTACTAGGTCGATGGCCCATCTCTGAAATGGCCAGGCGGCGGTGACTAGGACGAGGTCTTTCTTTGGACGTAGTGTGTTGGGTGCATGTTGTTGGCAGTCGAAGCAAGTACGTAAGGTTTTTACAGCGTTTATGATTTTGGCGACGACCATTCTTGCGCCTGCGTGTATGCCGCATATGCCCTCATGAATTTCCTTGATGAAGGATGAGGCATTTGCGGAGTCCATGCATCTTAAGAGGGGGCCTAGATAGGAGCGTCGATAAAGAATACCATTCATGAGCTGATAATGTTCAGATTTGTACTGGATCTTTTGCTTTTTGGGGCGGTAGGGTGCCAGTTGCTAGGTATGCCTGGATGGGGGTCATCCATGACTCGGCGCCGCCTGGCCATATGCGGCCAAGCTGTGGATGCCATTTTGCAGAGGGCTTCCGCTTCTTTGTACCGTTACATCCTATTATTTCACCATTGCCCTTCATGAAATGGGGGATGGATATAGTAGGAAAGCTACCCAAGGCTCTTGGACGGAAGGTATTTATGCTAGTAATGACAGACTACTTCTCGAAATGGATTGAAGCTGAAGCATTTGTGCAAGTCAGAGATAAAGAAGTGGTCTCATTCATCAAAACAAATATCCTAACATGATTTGGGGTGCCATCTGAGATTATTTGTGACAATGGTTCTTAATTCATAAGCATAAGAACAACTGACTTTTGTGAGAGTTGGGGAATCTAGATGGTGACCTCAACACCAGTCCATCCTCAAGCTAATGGACAAGCAGAATCTTTAAACAAAATCATCGTCAACAATTTGAAGAAAAAGCTTGGGGAAAAGAAAGGGAAATGGGCAGAAGAACTTCCATTTGTACTCTGGGCAGATAGGACTACTTCCAAGAATGCTACTGTTCAAACACCCTTCTCCTTGGTCTTTGGATCAGAAGCAATGCTGGCAACAGAGATGGTCATGCCTACAGCAAGGAAACATCTTCAGGATGCAACTACCAATTCAGAAGCATTACTTCAGGATTTGGAAACCGTGGATGAACTCAGGGATGCTGCTAAAGTAAGAATGGCAGCATATCAACAAAGGCTTGCTAAAGCTTTCAACAAGAATATCAGGATAAGAAGATTTCAAGAAGGAGACTTGGTATTAAGAAAAGCCTTCCAACACAACAAAACCAAGTGATTGTAAGCTAGCTCCCAAGTGGGAAGGTCCATACTTGATCGATTCTGAAGCTGGTAAAGGAGCATATTGGTTATCAACAATGGAATGAGAGATTTTACTAAGGGCTTGGAATGCAATTCACCTAAAATACTACCATGTCTAGGGATGCATATGACTGATCTATCTGAAAGAGAAACCATGGTCCGAATCACAGATGAGATGAAGGTGAAGGCTGATAGAGATGAATCATCTCCATATGTAAGTACTTATCCTTTATCTATTTCGATCAATTATATTTTTACTAAACATGGTCTAGAAATAGTCCATCCTGAGAATTTTGCAGTACCATCCTGAAGATGGAATGCTTAGAAGACTAGGGGGTTAGCCACCCTCTCCTCCGTTAAGGTGTCTAACATCTTCCTAAGGTTTAAAGGTTTTCACCTTTCACATTGGGTTAGCAACACTCGCCTGGAGCGCATAATGCCCATGTATATTCTCGGGATGGTGGGACCAGTTCATGTAAAAGTGTTTTCACATTGGGTTAGCAACCCTCGCGTGAAGCGCATGATGCTTCGTCTTGAAACCAAAATCCCCCCACCCCAAACCTTACAATATCTTGAGTTATTACATAACAAAATAAATTGTTTGAAATTGTTCAACTACCACAAAAGATTAAATAAAAAGTGGGCTCCAGCCTAGTCAACACATCCTTCATCGCCCACTGGAAGATCCTTCACCACCTCAGCAATTTTGGCTTCAGCTGCCTTTGCCTCTGCATCCTCAGGATCTTCGGCCACATCCTCGGGATGAGCAACAGGAATAGGCTCATAAACTACTTCTTTTCCACCTAGGCTCTTGATTTTCTCCTTCCAGTTTTCAACATCCCAGGTATTCTGATCAAAACCTGGATCCTTGGCCTGAAGAGCCATCTTCACCCTAGCCTGAAAGACAGAAATATTAGCAGACTTGATGAGCCCATTCCTGTGATCAAAACCTGGATCCAATATAGCCTTAGCATGCTCAGCCTTCACTCTCTTCAACTCTGCTTCAGTCTCTGCCAGCTTGCTCTCAAGATATTTTCCCTTATCATGAGAAATCTTCTGGACGTCTTCAAGGTTAGCATGTGCCTCATGATGTTCTTGAACAACAATATCCAGAGACTTTGACAAATACTCATGGCCCTAATAAGGAGAAGAAAAGGTGAGTATTCCTAACTTCTTCTTACTAACATAATAGTGGTATTCTTAGGATAAGACCATACCTGAAGAGTGAATTGGGAGATCTTGTTCAGAATTTCTTGACAACTCAAGCCCTCAAAAGGAATGACCTCCTGAGCACTGGAAACAGTGGTACTCCCCTTCCTTTTCATTGAAGCAGCAGCAGCCCTAGACTTGGAAGGATTAGTAGAAGGAGTAGCCATCTTAGAGCTTGAAGGAGAAGGAGAGGTAACTTTGATTGCCTTGATATCCATACTGTCAATATCATCCAAATCAAAGGAAGCAGGTTTCTTGGCTGAGGCTAAGATAAAAACAAAGTTAGTAAATAAAATAATGAACATCCTCAAGATGTAATATGACATGCTCACCAGACATCTTAGAAGCTTGGCTGGTGGTATGACTATCTTCCACTCCAAAGGTTCTTTTTGATTCAGGTAACTTGTACATAACTTCACACCGTAGAATAGCGTCGTTCATAGGAGTAGCAAACTTAGCACAAGAATCACCTGTTAAACAAAAATTTTTAGGATATTAGCATCTTCGGGATGTAACTAAGAAGTTTTTCATAAAAAAACTAAAAATAATTTTACCACTCTTTAACCATTAAAGAGGGATCTCATCCCCTTGGGGAATAGAACTCCTCTTAACAAAGAAAAACTTGGTTTTCTAGTTTTTTCTCAGATTTTATCACATTAAAGAGAAAGGGTGGATCCTTTTCTATAACTTGAAGAATATAATGGTGGGAACCGTGTGTCCTCAATTTATAAATTATGAGCCAGGTCTCCCACTTCCAGATGGACACCATGATCCTCAACGAGCTTGCTGCAAACCATCAGAATCTTCCAAAGTTCAGGCATGGCTTGAGAATAAGCCATCCTAGTCATATCAAAGAAGTCTTTGATAAACTTGGGAAAAGGATACCTCAACCCTAGAAGGAATGGTAAGTACAGGAAACAGACCCAGATAGAAGATGCAAAATCTGATCTTGCATGAGGATCGTAAGGACGAAACTCTACAGAACTTGGGAAGATTTTCGAGTCCTTTAGGGCTCGAATCTCTTTGTCATCAAAAGAACAGATCTCCTGTTCAGGATGACTCAAGAGGTTTTGGGGAATGAAATCACTAGAAGTTCCCACACTCCCAAGAGTTCTGGTGGATCTTTTTGTCATCTTCAGAATATTGTTAATTTTTTTTACAGGTGTGAAGAGAAAAGTAGAAGAAAGAAGAGAGAAATTACCTTCTTAAAAAATCAGATGTGATTATAAAGGAAGGGATAAGCTCTAGATATAGAGGGTAGAAGATGATGCTTGTAACGGTCATCACATAATTATCGCCGAGAAAGTAGTCGTTGTCATCTTGACAAGACATCCCATCTGTCATCAAAGAAGATATTTAGATTAAAAAATATTTTTACCTTAAAGGATATTAACGGCAACATATTTTTGGGGAAAATTGTTGGTGATGAAAATCCTCAGGATGATTTTACCCTACATCCCTAATGTACCATCCCTAGGATGTTGAAGGACTTATCTAACTTCAGGATGTAACAGTGTTTCGGCATGTGCACATCCTGAGAATGAACTAACAAATTATCTTGTACTTATGTTATTGCAGGTGTAATTAATGCATGAGTAAGACTTGTAACTCCCCTTTAACGGCTACAAAGTCTTACTAAATCAGAGATATCAAGGATGCATGAGCTGTACGCGTATAAACATGAAGAATGAGTCAAAGTTTAACCGCCGAAGTGATGAATGCAAGGCGAGAAAGGTGGAAACTGTTATCCAACATCCATTCCAGTTGAAACACCCACAACGGTCAACTAAAAAAGTCCACAAGACTTCAAAGACCTTAACTACTTAGTGGATTTCGTGGGATTCTTTGTTTATTTCATGTACTATATAAATGGGGGTATTGGACGAGTATAGGACACATTGCTCACACTATAGCTACACACATACACTTAGCTGATCAAAAACACTTGCACAATCATTGTAATCATAGTACACTCATCCAACTACTCATCCAAAATTGTATCTTTTTACCAGATTAATATTAACAAACAAGACAGGGGGCCTAGACTCCTCCCGAGGTTTTATGTCGGCGATCTATAACTGATCAAGGGCTTTCCGCGTAGATCGTGTGTTGTTCTTTGTGTTTATTACCTTATTTGTTCATTACAAGCAGTTTCATCCTGAGGACATAACTATCCATCCCGAGGATATAACTGTCCATCCCAAAACTAAGTTAAGCCATCCAGATCATAGTTGTCACATTTTTGCTTCTTTAGCATCCTGATACACCGTCATTAGAATATTATTGATTCCTTAAGATATTTTCACACATTTAGCACTCTAACTCACTTTAACTAATTTGGAATACAAAGTTATTTTTACTAGATAATTTTTGACCAAAACAGTGACAATTAGGTATTGTACTTTGTCGGGGGCCATTGGGAATAGGCCTACTAGGTCGATGGCCCATCTTTGAAATGGCCAGGCAACGGTGACTGGGACGAGGTCTTTCTTTGGACGTAGTGTGTTGGGTGCATGTTGTTGGCAGTCGAAGCAAGTACGTAAGGTTTTTACGGCGTTCATGATTTTGGCGACGACCATTCTTGGGCCTGCGTGTATGCCGCATATGCCCTCATGAATTTCCTTGATGAGGGATGAGGCATTTGCGGAGTCCATGCATCTTAAGAGGGGACCTAGATAGGAGCGTCGATAAAGAATACCATTCATGAGCTGATAATGTTCTGATTTGTACTGGATCTTTTGCTTTTTGGGGCAGTAGGGTGCCAGTTGCTAGGTATGCCTGGATGGGGGTCATCCATAACTCGGCGCCTATTTGTGTTACGTTAACCTGTCTAAGTGGTACTTGTAAGTGCATTATTCATGTATGTCCCTAGCTAGTGATCCGGTACAGAATGTCGAAGGTTCAGATAATCAGAGAACGACCAAGACTTAAACACGAAGACAATCCAATCAATAGTCGAGGGGGAGTTTGTAGATGCACGTATTGCGACTAGTGATTGGATCTACAAAGTTAACATGTGTTAAAAAGTGCTGATAACATGTGTTAAAAAGTGCTGATAACATGTGTTAAAAAGTGCTGATGACCTGAAAGTGGAAAAAGTGGGCGAATGTAGAAATGGAACCTGACAAAGTGGGCGAATGTGGAAAGATTCCACATTCGACCATTACAAATGGGCGAATGTGGAAAAGTTCCACATTCGACCATTGAAAAGGGGCGAACGTGCAGAGCCTATATATAGATTTTGTGTTTTTATGAATGTAATAGAGTTGTCAGTTGTGTATGTGTTCAGGTCAGGTTCGAGGTCATTTTGTGATAGTGTGTGTTTGATCTAGATTAACGTGTAAGTCGTTGTAAAAGCTTATTTGACAAAGTTAATCTATGAAAAGATGTTGAAAATAATCTTGATTGTGTTTTGATTAGAGTTTTATCATTTTGTTCAGAACTAGGGTTTCCGCACCTGGTTTTGTGACTTGTTTGATCATATAATCCTGTTTTAGTTAAAATCTTTCGCTCACAAAGTGGTATCAGAGCCATACGGATCATACAACAACAAATTTGATAAACTCAGAGCTGATTTGGACATGTTTTTTGATCAAAATACATCTGTTTTTGCATAAACATGGTTTATGAGTGTTTTTGATTGATTTGAAGTTGATTTTGTGGTTAAAATTCAAAATTCCATGTATTAAAGTTGCTCCAAATCAATTCCGAATCATAACCTGATTAAGATCATTCAAATCCACAAACTTTTGATAATCAGAGATCAAAATAACCGTTTTTCAAAGTGTAACCGTTTTTCAAAATCTGAAAATCACTGAACTGGGCGAACCTGGACATAATGGGCGAACCTGGAATTATTTTGGGCGAACCTGGAAATTTTTGGGCGAACGTAGAATAGAAGTGGTCGAACGTAGACATTTTTGGGCGAACGTGGAATTTGAATTTTGATATTCTACATTCTGGTGTTTATTCTACATTCGGCTGATACTTTTGGGCGAACGTGGAATCAAAAGGGGCGAACGTAGAATTACCAGGGGCGAACGTAGAATTTAGTGCCTAAAAAATTTCGAAAGGCAATTTTTGAAGATTTTTGTTGGAAAAATGATTAATTACATGGCCGTATGTAGAACGGATGAGGAGATCAAAGCTCTAGTAGAAGCTGAAAGAAAGCAACAACAATTACAGAGACAAAATTCTCAAGCTGACTACATTTGGAGATTTCCAATGACACCGAAACCAACTGATGAAATGGTACATGTTAACAAGTGTGTTAACAGAGAAGGTGTTCATAGGAATGTTGTATGTTTAGTCAAACAAATGATACATGATGATTCCAGTAAATTGTTAAAGAGTGATTTGAGTTCTGATACGAGTTCAGAACAAAGTACATCAGAACAGAGTGATAGTTCAAATGGTGATGCAAAATCTGATAATGGTAATAAATCAGATGATGAGGTAAGTGCTAGTTGTTCTAAATGTGTCAAGTTGAATTGTGAATTGATGACACTTATTGAGGACAAACAGAAACTAGCAAATGAACTAGAAAATTGTAAAAACCAAATTAAAGTTTTTGAAAAGAATGAAAAAGATTTGTTAAATAAAATTGAATCTTTAAAGAAAGAAATGTTAGAAATGAATAAAAGTGTTTCAAAGAATACTTCCACATCAGAGTTGGAAATCACAACACCTTGCGTTGTTAATTCTGATTCTGAAGTGAAACAAGTGTTTGAACAGAAAACTGAAAATGTTGAAACAACTTCAGAATCTGAATCTGAAGAAAAACCCATATTCAGTTTTCCTGAAGGAGTTGAAGGATCCTACATGCTGGAAGGACATGACAAATTGATTTTCAACAAAGATTTTCTAATTGAGAATATCGAACAATCTCTACTTAAATGTATTTTTGTTGATAATCTTGATCTGTTAAATCAATTTAGAAATCAATTTGATCATCTTCATTTTGAACTCAGTCCTAACCAACATGAAAATAAAGAGGATCAAAAGAAAAATATTGAAAATAAGAATGGTCCTAAAGTAAAGGGACCAAAATCAAACAAATCGAGAGGAAATGATCAGATAAAAAATTCTTATCAAAAGAATTCAAGAAATTTTTCATCTAGATCATATGACTATTATGATTATTCATATAACTCTCGATTTGATGGTTATTGGGGAAACAACTCACCACAGTATTCTCATGGTTATGTTGAACGGAGAAGCTGTTTTGAATGTGGTGAAGTTGGTCATATTGCGGCTCATTGTCCCTATTGGTATTGGGATGACGGGTATGCATGTGATTTTGAAGAGTATAGGTCTTGTTATAACTGCGGAGAGTGTGGGCATTTAGTTGCTTACTATCCGTATGTTAAACAGAAAAAGACAGAAGTGAAATTTGCTAGAAATTCAGGCAATGTCAGAAAGCCTGTATCCCCAAAACCAATCAAGAAGCAAAAGGGGAAACAGGTTGTGTATGACAATCGTAACAAAATTGCCTTGAATAAAAATGGAGATTGTGATAGGGTTGCTAAGGTAAGGGGGAGTTCTCAGGCTAAGTCTAAGAATAACTCTAAACCGGGGTCTTCATCAGTTAAGTCTGAGAAGATTCCAAACAAAGTTCAGAAGCAGGTGTCAAACATGAAACTTGAAAAGTCAAAAATCAAAACGATTTCAACAAAATCTAAAATAAACTCTGAACGTGTTTGGAAACCCAAATCACTTTCTAAGTCAATAGCAATTTCTACTTCAAATCAATCCATTGAAAGACCAAATGATTTTTCAAAAGGAGAATGGATTGATGTTCCAAGAATTGATGACCTTGGACGACCCATCATTGTGAAGGGATGGGTGCCTCTCTCATGCTAATTGTTTAATAAGTGTGCAGATTGTTCCAGACAGACCTATTAGCTATTCTTTGATAAGTTGATAGTGGAGCATCTGTATACACACTATTTATTGGAGAGGTGAAGGTCAAGGAAGGGTTATTGAAGAAGGAAAACATGATTTCAACAAAGAGGAGAGTGTTTGTAGTCTGTCTCCAACCTGTGAAGCCGGAAAAAGTTGCAATCTCTTGCAATTGCTCTCAGGTGTTGGATTTCAATAACAGATACGACAAAATGGTTTGCTAATTGAAAAATCTTAATGAGTCTAGTAATCTGAGTGGAAAATGGTTTTTTTTTAAAAAAAAACTCAGTGGGTAAACCGCATCGGATATCATTTTATTTTGTTTTTCTTCAAAAGTTTAAAAATCCAAAAATATGCTTATTTTTAGATTTTTAGGGGGAGAAAATTTCAAAAAAAAAAATCAAAATAAAAAAATTAAAAAATCAAAAATGAGTTTTTCCTGGAGAAAAAGAGGAAATGATAGTACATCAGTGGACTGTCAGACTACTCTAAAAACAAAAATAATTTGATAAACATTGAGTAGCCACTACAATTATATATTGGTAGGCTTGAAATCAAAGTTTAAAGTTCAGCATGGTGATATAAATTTAAAATCCATAACTGATTATCATGTGGATTAACGTATCGTTGGCATATGGTCTTAGTACTGAAATTTCGTTTGATAGATTGCCAAAATCGGAGGTTTCGGGTCGTTATATTGAAAGTTATCTGGGGATAGCCTAACTGATCTTTTGTCGTATTGATTTACGGACCTAGATCAGTCAGGGTATCTTATTAAAAGATCTTTAATGACAAAACCTTAAGTTACCGAATGAGGAACTTAACATGTGTGATGATAATCAAAGATTATCTAATGCATCGTATCCAATCTTTGATGCAAATCATGATTGATATTAGTCCTCACCCTGGTAGAGTGCACAAGTCGCTTTGAAGCATTAATTTGCTGACCTGTCACCACTGTGCCTCATACCTTGTAATTAACAGATAACTACAGTATAATCACGCGTTACAATGAAACTTTGAGCAATTCTTGATACGGGAATGTGTCGCGATTGCGGGGACCATAGATTATTCAGTATCTAATATTACCATAATGTATCTAAAGTGCTGAGCAATGAATGATGATTTTGAGTTTAAGTGGACAAACATACTGGTAATGGTTGTAGGATGCTCAATGACAAAAACAGAAAATTGATCAAAAAGAGTTATGACTGACTGTTTCAATACTGATATGATCCTCTTAACCGGAAAAATTCACAAAAATATGTTGAATGTACTTTTATGCAATTACATTGGAAAATTCAAAAAGATTTTTGGTGTGTTTTAGCTTAAACTTTGAAAAATCAAAAAGTTTTGTTTCAATTTTATTTTCGATAACCGATGTTGGGATACTGAATGAGAATGCTCAGATACTTAAAAGTTGAAAAAGATTTCAAATTTTCAAGTTTCTGGTACATATTGAAAATGTTGTATAGTTCAGGGGAAGAACTATTGAGGGTCAAAAGGAATGTGAAGAGTACTTCCGAGATTTTTGTCGTGTTTAACGCCGGTTGTAGTTTGTGCAGTTTTTAGTAAATTTTTCTGCAGAATCAAATACAACAGGTGCACTACTCATGACTCATCGACAAATTGTGTAACCGAACAAGACCCAAACCTGAACATCAAGATTACCAGAACAACAGAAGTTAGTAAGAGGTTAAAGAAATGATAAAGATTGAAGAAATCAAGATTATCGTCTATATTAATCTCTGGATTATCAAATGACAAAGCCAAGATTTCTTGAGTCTGTCTGAGATTTCAAAGCTTACTGGAGAGATAGACAGGAACTTCGACACAAACGTGCATGAAAATGGAAAGTTTTCAATTAAGACATAACTTTCTGCTTTGGTACATCACTAGCTAGGTCCAAGGGGGAGATTGTAAGTGCATTATTCATGTATGTCCCTAGCTAGTGATCCGATACAGAATGTCGAAGGTTCAGATAATCAGAGAACGACCAAGACTTAAACACGAAGACAATCCAATCAATAGTCGAGGGGGAGTTTGTAGATGCACGTATTGCGACTAGTGATTGGATCTACAAAGTTAACATGTGTTAAAAAGTGCTGATAACATGTGTTAAAAAGTGCTGATGACCTGAAAGTGGAAAAAGTGGGTGAATGTAGAAATGGAACCTGACAAAGTGGGCGAATGTGGAAAGATTCCACAATCGACCATTACAAATGGGCGAATGTGGAAAAGTTCCACATTCGACCATTGAAAAGGGGCGAACGTGCAGAGCCTATATATAGATTTTGTGTTTTTATGAATGTAATAGAGTTGTCAGTTGTGTATGTGTTCAGGTCAGGTTCGAGGTCATTTTGTGATAGTGTGTGTTTGATCTAGATTAACGTGTAAGTCGTTGTAAAAGCTTATTTGACAAAGTTAATCTATGAAAAGATGTTGAAAATAATCTTGATTGTGTTTTGATTAGAGTTTTATCATTTTGTTCAGAACTAGGGTTTCCGCACCTGGTTTTGTGACTTGTTTGATCATATAATCCTGTTTTAGTTAAAATCTTTCGCTCACAAAGTGGTATCAGAGCCATACGGATCATACAACAACAAATTTGATAAACTCAGAGCTGATTTGGACATGTTTTTTGATCAAAATACATCTGTTTTTGCATAAACATGGTTTATGAGTGTTTTTGATTGATTTGAAGTTGATTTTGTGGTTAAAATTCAAAATTCCATGTATTAAAGTTGCTCCAAATCAATTCCGAATCATAACCTGATTAAGATCATTCAAATCCACAAACTTTTGATAATCAGAGATCAAAATAACCGTTTTTCAAAGTGTAACCGTTTTTCAAAATCTGAAAATCACTGAACTGGGCGAACCTGGACATAATGGGCGAACCTGGAATTATTTTGGGCGAACCTGGAAATTTTTGGGCGAACGTAGAATAGAAGTGGTCGAACGTAGACATTTTTGGGCGAACGTGGAATTTGAATTTTGATATTCTACATTCTGGTGTTTATTCTACATTCGGCTGATACTTTTGGGCGAACGTGGAATCAAAAGGGGCGAACGTAGAATTACCAGGGGCGAACGTAGAATTTAGTGCCTAAAAAATTTTGTTCAGAACTAGGGTTTCCGCACCTGGTTTTGTGACTTGTTTGATCATATAATCCTGTTTTAGTTAAAATCTTTCACTCACAGTACTGATGGTTGAGCCAGAGTTTCGATGCGTACCTCTTTGGCCATATGCGGCCAAGCTGTGGATGCCATTTTGCTGAGGGCGTCTGCTTCTTTTTACCGCTACGGTTAATGTGGACGATTGTGCAAGTTGTGAATTTTCTGGTGAGAAGTTTGGCTTGGTCGACATATTGTGCCATAACCGGGTCTTTAGCGTCGTAGACGCCGTTCATATGACCTGCTATGAGCATTAAATCAACATGGGCGTTGAGGTGTGTTGCGCCCATTTTGTCTGCTAAACGCAGTCCTACGAGGAACGTTTCGTACTCGACTTCATTGTTTGTGCTTGGGAACTCAAGGCGGACGGCGGACGGCGTACGTGAATTCTGTGTTGTCGGAGCTGATGAGTCGCAAACCTACGCCTGCGCCCTGATCGTTAGAGGCTCCGTCCGTGAACAGCGACCATGTGACGCGGGAGTCTGGGACGGGTTTCGGGTCCTGTTCTCTTTGGCATTCTTGTATTTTTTTTCTGCTTGAATTTTGGCGATGAAGTTTGCGAAAACCTGCCCTTTGATCGCTGGTCTTGGTTTGTATATGATGGTGTGAGCGCCTAGTTCGATCGCCCATTTTGCTAAGAGGCTAGATAATTCCGGTTTTGAGAGCACGGTGTTGATTCTATAGTCTGTTAGGACGTTGATTGGGTGTCCTTGAAAGTATCGTCAGAGAAGTCTTGACGCGTGTACGAGTGCTAGGACCAGTTTTTCCATTGTGGAATATATAGTTTCTGCGTCTGCCAAGGTACGACTAATGTAATACATTGGTGTTTGGACTTTGTTGCGTTCTACCTAGAGTACTACACCTATCGCCGTTTCAGAGGCGGATAGGTATAGTGTCAAAGGTTCTTCTAGTAGAGGTGCAGTTAAGGTTGGCAAATAAGTTAAACACTGTTTCATTTCACGAAAAGCCACTTCCGCTTCTGCAGTCCAGTGGAACTGTGTCTTTTTCAGTACATTGCGTAGTGTATGAACAAAGGGAAAGACTTGGATGCGTAATTTGATGAGAAACAGACTAGGCGCCCCATGAGTGTCTGAACATCCTTGATTGAGTTGGGTGACGGCATGCGCTGGATAGCTTGGACTTTCTCCGGGTTCGGTTTGAAGCCGCCATTGGTGACAATGACGCCCAAAAATTTGCCTTCTTCAGCTCCGAATGAGCACTTGCCCGGATTGAGTTTCATCTTGATGTCCCACAGCTGTTCAAAAGTGCGTTGTATATCCAGTAGCATGGTGTCTTCTTAGGTGCTTTTTACGACGAGATCGTCGACGTATACTTTGAGATTGAAGCCGATCTAGTTTATGAAAGCTTGGTCCATCAGGCGCTGATAGGTAGTGCCTGCGTTTTTAGGCCGAAGGGCATTTTTGTGTAGCAGTAAACCCCTCTGTCGGTCCTAAAGGCGGTTCTGTCTTCGTCTTCGTAGGCCATTGGTATTTGGTGGTATCCTCGGTAAGCGTCGAGGAAACACTTGAATTTGAATGGCGCTAGAGAGTCTACCTTCAGGTCTATTTCTGGCAGGGGGTAGTGGTCCTTTGGTCATGCTTTGTTGAGATCTTTGTAGTTGACGCACATGCGCTAGGATCCGTTCTTTTTTAGGACCATAACGAGGTTGGCTACCCATGTTTGGTGGTTGCTTCTGTAACACCCCAACCGATGGCAGAAACATCGGGATGTCACGTAGTGATGATTGTTCAATAACTCATGGTACTAAATGAAAGTTGAATAATATTAAACAATTTACAATTTGTCTTACAAGTAATGATTACAAAAGTTGATTAGTATAAACTAGATCCAAATCTCCTACGTGTTCCAAGACTTGTACAACTTCCAATAGCAAACAAAACCTGAAACATGTTAAGTTGGAAAGATGGGGGGGTCAACTATAAATAGTTGGTGAGAATACATAGGTTTTGCATATAGTTGAAAACAATATGTTGTATAGCAATCATTGTTGAAGTATAATAATGAGTAATGATAGAATATGAGTCCGACATGTAACAATGCGTCTTTTGTACAATCAAACCTTGTGTCGACTGAGACCTAACTCGCAAGTTAGTAAAAGTGTAACTGTTATCGATCATCCCTGAATTTATGCGAGGGGATGGGTTTGTCAGACCTATAGCGCTATAATCTAAACAGGCGGCTTGATCAATGTTAATGATTGTATTGTGTCTTTTTGTTACAGTCAAATGATAGAATGAGTAAATGATAGTGTATAAAATGTTTAAACATGTTTCACCCCAAAATGTAAAACAGAAAAAGGGGCTATGTAAACTCACATTGGCTAAGGTGAATTATCCTCTAGGTGTTGTGAATGTATGCGAGGCGAATCCCAAAGACTCAACAACGTAGCTAGTCCAAATTGAAGAAATAAAAAAAACAAAAAAGAAAGAATATCAAGCTTCTAATTCGCCAATTACAAGAGCTTATAATCAAAGCTTCAATTGTAGAAGTAATAGACTATAGAAGAAAGGTATGAGGGAAAGTTTAATCGGCAAGCGTCTTTGTAGGTGTTTAGGCGATGCTCTGCTATGTGTCTTGGGACGCCGTTCATGTCAGATGACTGCCAGGGGAAGATATCTTTGTTTGTTACTAGCAGTTGTTTCAGATGTACGTGTACCTGGGGGGACAGAGTCGATCCCGGAGTGATGGTTTGTTCAGGGAAGGCTGGGTTGAGTATCCATTGTTCATCTTTTACAGCGGGTGACGTAGTCGGTGGGGTGGCAGCCGCTGGTTCGGTGGTCATGAGGCATTCTTGGTTACCTCTGATATATGCGATCCTTGTTGTTGTTGGAAAACCCATTATTTAGTGGTGAGTTGATGCAGTGCTGTTAAAGTTTGCAAGTCCTTGTCTTCCGGGCAAGATGTCATATGAGTAGTTGGCTGGAATGACATGGAACGTGCAAACTTCGGAGCGGGTATGGGTCCCATCGTCAAGTTTGACTGTAAAGTCAAACTTTCCGATAGGGTGGATAACTTCGTTAAAGAAGCCTGCGATGGGTGCGTCTGGTTGTAGGTGCGCTTTGTCTTCATCATCAAGGTGGTCAAAGCACTGTTGGTACATGATGTCAAAGCTACTTCCACCGTCGCACATCATTTTGTATGTGCGATACTGACTGAACAGTGTCGTGATGGTGAGTGGGGTTGTTGAGCTCACGCCTCCTGGTACTACTGGGAGGATGGCCTGGGCCTCTTTCCAATTTCATGACATCGCGGCTTCTGGTTGTTACGACGTGCTTGCCAGACCAGCAGTATTGGGCTTGCGTTTTGTGTTGCGCGTCATATTGCATTGTGTGTTGTATGCGCCGCGGACATGATGTGTTTTAATGTCCTTTATGGCCTTTACTGGTTCGTCCTGCCGACGTGAGCCGGTGATGTGTTGCAAACAACATCTAATTTCCTATGTATTGTGTAGTCATTTTTGAGTCTTTTTATTAGTGTTTTATTAGTTTTAGGCTTGTTCTTGTCTATTTTATTTATTTTAGCGTTTCATTATATTTTTATTAGTTTTGAGTCATTTTTAGTATTAATTTATTTATTTTATATTTTGTAGGTGTTCATAAACATTGGAGCGTAGACGAGAAACTTTGATCGAGCCAAGAACACCCTATTCGAGCTTCGAGTTTAATAATAATAATAATAGTAATAGTAGTAGTAGTAATAATAATAATAATAATAATAATAATAATAATAATAATAATAATAATAATAATAATAATAATAATAGACCATTTTGGTGAGGTCTCGTGGCCACAAGGCCCAAAAAAATCAACAAAACCTAAAAAAGAAAAAAGTAAAAAGAAGAATATTTTTGTTCTTTGGGCGGCATATTATAAGTAGGGTTTTGTATTTAGAAGCAAAGATATTGGCAAGTAGGGCTGTTCAAAATCGGATAATCCAAAATTCGAATCCGAAAAATCCGAAAATCCGAATCCGAATTATCCGAAATTTTGGATAATCCGATTTTCGGATATCCGAAAATCGGATTATCCGAAATTTCGGATTCGGATTCGGATCCTGATTTTGAAAATTTTCGGATAATCGGATTATCCGAATCCGAATATTAAAAATATATATATATAAATATATAATATTATATACACTACATAACACAATACACAATCCTAAATCCTTAATCCTTCTAACTCTAAGTCCATACTCCTCTAATCCATAGCTGTTGCTCCCTCTTCTCTCCTCTATAACAGCCCCCGTCCACCTCGTATCCGACCTCCACAGCCCCCTTCCATCAAAATAATAAGTTTTTTTTATATATTTGTTGTTCAAATTTCGTTTATCTAACTTCGATTTTTGTTTTTTTTAATAGGTTCACGTTTTAGGCATAAAGGAGAACGTTTTTTATAGTTTTTTTATTATTTTTTATTATTTTTTTAATTTTTTTTAAGTTTCGGATTATCCGTTGGATGATCCGAATCCGAATCCGAAATTTCGGATTCGGATTCGGATCTCAATATTGACTATCCGAAATTTCGGATTATCCGAAATTCGGATATCCGAAATTCGGATTATCCGATTTTGAACACCCCTATTGGCAAGAGATTATTATCAAAAAAATGGGAGGTGGACATATGATCGAACAATGGAAAATCACAGCCTCCAAAGCCAAAGAAAAGTACAACAGCAGCCTTTTTGAGAAGAGGAAGTGAAGGGCAGGAAGGCTTGGAATTAAAATTAAAGCTACGGGTTTGATCACTACAAGTTTTAGTTTTATTATTTATTTACTTTGTGTTTATGAATATTATTACTATAACTTTTATTTTTCTTGAACCTATGTTTTTATTGTTTTCCCTAATTATGTTTGGTTAAAACATTAGTGGCCACCTAGGTTTGAAATGACGACTTTTTGATTTTGGTTTATGTTTCGGATTTGGATTTTATAGTTGGATTTATGTTTTAGTAAGAAACTTGTTTATGATTCTATAATGTGTGTGCGTACTTTTTACTTATTTATGATCTTTTAATGTTCCACGTGTGTCTTAGTAAATCTCTTTCATGTTTGGATGCTTGTTAGAATTACTTGCTTTGTGCTTGTAGTTTACTTTATGGTTTTAGGCCTAAATTCCATAGGAACATTAATTGTGAGTTTAGAGGTAATTAGTATTCTTCCTACTCTTGAGACTGAGAGGTGATAGGTAGTCAGATTTGTCTTTGGTGCTAGAGGTTTAGGCTAGAAACGCTGATAGATCAGGTTTTCCTAGGTTATCTAGTATTATTTGCTTATCTGTGTCATAGATAGACTTTACAGGTTACTCCTTGCACTTTAGGGTGTATTGTGATTGGAGAGTGAGAAATCTAAACCAGTCTAGCGAGTACTTTAGCATAGTTAGTGAGACCGAGAGGTGATCTAACCAATCAGTGAGATTAGTAGCCTTTAGGATTCCTTTTCGGTCAGTCTTGGTAAATGATCCGGGAGCCACTAGGATACTAGGGATGAATATTATAAGATCCTGATTGCCAACATAGTTTCCAAAGGCAGGGCAGTTCCAATTTCATTAGTAGGATTCGATACCGAGGTGGTTGCCTTTCCCATCTCTGATTTCTCTCCTTAGTGATCCTCTGCTATCTGTTAATTTAAGCCTTTTAATTTATTTACTTTAGTAATTAATTAATAAAAAATTCACAAAAATCCAAATTGCTTGGCTAGGAGTCGATAGAGGTCTATTACCTAGAGTTGCCACATTGTGTCCACGGATCGATATTCCGGACTTACTTGCTTTGCTACACTGCGACCGGTGCACTTGCCGTTAGTGTGTGGTTCAGCAGGTTTTTTCATTTTTAAAACTTGACCGGAATATATTTAATACACATTTCACACATCAACCGGCTCGGACGTTTTTGACCAAGTTGGCCAATTTTCCGGAGCGGAGGGCCGCCTCTATTTCCATTTTGAGGCTGTAGCAGTTATCTGTGTCGTGACCCACGTCTTTGTGGAAATCACATAACCTAGTGGTGTCTACATTTTTGCGTTTATTTCCCATGGGTTTTGGGAGTTTAAACGCTACCTCTCCGGTTGAAAGAACTTGAGACAGTACCTGGGATGGCGTTTTGGTGAGGGGAATCCAATCTTGATTCCCTCGGCCTTTATTGCGCTGATCGCGCGTTTGTTTGTTGCCGATGATGTTCCTGGCATCGCCAGAGGTTGAGTATCTTCCTTCGTCGGTGGAACCTGAAATGCGGTTCCAGACGGACGAACGGTTGTTATTGCGGCTGCGGTTGTTGCTAGTGTTTCCGCGCTGATTTTGGTGCATTGTCTTCTGGTTGCCAGCATATAGTTTAGAGATTCGGACAACCTCTTCCCAAGAATTTGGGACGCTGTCTTTCCCTTGGAGGGTATGTTTTAGGATGTCGTCGTTGACGTTAGCAAGAAAAGAGGTTCGAGTTGCCTTGTTCCGAGCTGGAGTGCCTCTTTGTTGAACCGCACGATGAAGTCTTCGAGTGGTTCGGTATCTCTGCGTTTGCAGAGAGAGATTTAACTTTTGTCGCGCTTGTGGCGACGTTGTGGGCTGAAGTGCAGCGAACATTTGTTGATCAGCTGTTCATAGTTGTCGATGCTTCTGGTTGGGAGATTGTCGAACCATACCCGTGCCGCGCCCGTGAGTGTTTGGGCGAACATGTGGCACCAGATGGGTTTGGTCCACCCGATGACGGCCCCGGCCTGGTTAAATATACCGAGGTGGTCATCTGGGTCGGTGAGCCCGTCGTATAGCTTGACGTTTGCTAGGAGACGTTGTCTTGGTGGTATTGGGGCTTCTGAGATGCGTCTCGTAAATTTGGATATATCGGCAAAGGCCGTTGGTCTGTAAGGGAGTGACAGGTTGGTAGTTGCGTCGTTATTGTACATGTTTAGTCTTTCTCGTCGGTAGTACGGGCTGCGACGGTAGTCCCTGGAGACATCATCCTCTTATGAGCTTTC
Source organism: Ambrosia trifida (assembly GCA_028751855.1). Lineage (NCBI taxonomy): Eukaryota > Viridiplantae > Streptophyta > Magnoliopsida > Asterales > Asteraceae > Ambrosia > Ambrosia trifida. The sequence goes on from CM054131.1 coordinate 111,029,176, forward strand.
TTCGTAGTCTTCTTCATCGAACCGGTTGTGCTCTGCACGGGCCTGGTCGGCAGGGGATTTCCCTGGACCTTCCCCGTGATGGACAGCAACCGTTGTTCTAGTGGGTCGCTTGGAGGATGAGTCCATGATGGCTTTGCCGGTAATCCGGCCACGTTCCAACTGAGCGTATAAGATTTGTTTCTAGCGTTCATAACAGTCATTATTCAAAGTGTCTATTTCCTCCTGGGTGGGAGGTGCTGGTTTGCCGGTATGAAAATCTAGGGTTCTGGGGATGATGACGGCATTGAGTTGGTCGTCGTCGTGATCCCCGGATGCTGGATGAGATGTTGGGGTAACGTCGGTGATGTCTGCGACGGCCCCAGAAGGAGTGTAAACTTTTTGAGGTGACGTCGTCATTTTGTTTTTTCGTTGCGATAAAACAGCCGGTTAGAATTTTTTGTGAGAGATATTGTGGTAAGACCATGGATGGCGCCAATGAAGAAACACGAATCCTGGATCACCGCGCAAGTGCTGATCTTGGTAGTGATTCTACGGGGTTTTATATAAAAGTTTGTTGGTCTAAGGACAAAACCAAGGAGTTTAAGAGACTACCGATTAGAAGAGTCGAGCCTGTAAACGTTAGAATAATAAACAAGGGGTTGAAAAGGTACGAAAGAGTTCGTAGTCTTTTTGATGAAAGTTTTGGTGAATATCAGATGCCGACAAACGGAGAAGGAACTCCTCCTTTTGTAGTACCTCGACATGCAACTTTCTCAGCCCATCGTCTACCCTTAATGGGGCCCGGCCCAGATAGAGGTGTCTCTAAGTTTCTGGCCCAAGTCCCTAAGCCCAATGGTGCAAGTGGGTTTGGTAAAAAGAGAGAGTAATGGGGGGATGTTACCGTCCTGACGAGAGTACTCGTGGCGTCCGTTGAGTGGACGCTGGTTGGCGGCGGACACGTGGCGTCCGCCCACTGGCTGATCCAGGGCGGTGGGTAATCATCCTCTTTCTTGAAACCCGAGACAACTTGAAGGGTTGAGAAAGTCTTCTGTCAGAGAGATATCTTGGTTGGGCGGCCGCCACGTCGTCGTCCTTTCTGAGTGTCAGACTGAGAGCAGCCTTTGATTGGCCGAGAACTCTGACGGGCAGCCTGTAGCATTAGGAACAGTTTCCTGGGGCATGAGCGTGTGTCTCGAGGATGCCCCGGAAGGCATCTTCTAGTCGTGCTGATGAAGCTTGATCTAACTTGTTGAAGACGCTTTGAATTGTACCCGACCCGCTAACGTAAAACGGGCAGATGAGTTTGCGTCTGTCGCCTGATGGACGCTTGACGTTCCGCTGACGTAAAACGGGCGGGTGAGTCTGCGTCCGTCGGCTGAGGGACGCTTGATGTTCCACTGACGTAAAACAGGCGGGTGAGTCTGCGTCCGTCGGTTGATGGACGCTTGTCATTCCACTGACGTAAAACGGGTGGGTGAGTCTGCGTCCGTCGTCTGAGGGATGCTTGACGTTCCGCTGACGTAAAACGGGCGAGTGGGCCTGTTAACCAATTTGAGTACTCAAGAATTATTGGCATCTTGATGTATATGATGAGTTGTACCATATGCTGTAAGCAAGCTAAGTAGATACACGAGCAACCCAAGTTCAACTCATTGGGTTTGCATGACACGGGTGCTTCGGTACTTGAGATATACACGAGATTACAAGTTGCATTATAGTAGATATCCAACAGTTATTGAAGGTTACTGCGATGCAAATTGGATATCTGACACCAATGATTCCAGAGCAACAAGTGGGTATGTATTCACACTTGGTGGTGTAGCGATATCGTGGAAATCATCTAAGCAAACTGTTATTGCTAGATCCACGATGGAATAAGAATTCATCGCTTTAGATAAAGCAGGTGAAGAGACAGAATGGCTACGTCTATTTGTTGAGGATATACCAAGGTGGCCGAAGCTGACATCGGCCATATGCATACATTGTGATAGCCAATCGGCAATTGGCAGAGCTGATAGCACAATGTATAACGGTAAGAACAGGCATATAAGACGTAGACATAATACGGTATGACAACTAATCTCTACAGGGGTTATCACTGTTGAGTACGTGAAGTCAAAGGATAACATCGTAGATCCGCTAACAAAAGGCTTAAGTAGAGAGTTAGTTCAGAAGTCGTCAATGGGAATGGGACTAAAGCCCATGAAAGGCTAAGTTTATGCAAAGGAAACCTAACTCAGCTGACTGGAGATCCCAAGTTCTGAGTTCAATAGGATAACCTAATTGTATGAACTGGTGAAGGTCATTGTGGGGGAGAGTTGATGGAAACCCCAAGTTTTTAGAAAAAGGGAGTTTACTATAAATTTAATAAGCTTCCTAGTCCATTCCTAAGAGTGACAAGGTTGAGGTTAAGCTTATGGCTTTTAATTATTCGACTTAGGTAACTAGTCCCAGTATATCACCTATGTGAGAGAGAAGTGGGGTCGCTTCGAAGGGTATTGTTAGGGCACGTGTCCATGACCATAACAGACACAACTATGAGGACTTGACGTTGTCAGGGAGAGTTTTGTGTGAAGCGTATTTTCGTCTACACAAACAGCAGACGAGTTCAAAGACATCGTGTTCTACTCAGAGCGAGTGGACTAAGTGTGTTTCATAAGAGAAGGTTCAAAGGGTCACATCTACCTATCGTATGTAAAACTCGACTATTGAAATTTAATCGGAGTGAGGTTGTTTCTGAGAATAACTCCCATTCATATGGGGGGAGTGATGGAAATTTAATAAGTGAATGTGAGTTAGTTGTGTCCCACATTGGTGGGGAAATGAAAATTGGAGGAGCTTATAATGTGAAGCTTGAGTGGAAGAACTAAAATGTTAAGTCTCATTATACTCTAGGGCCTACCCGCGCGGGGGGGGGTGCAAAAATGGAATCTGGCTCGAGACAATTCTTGAACCAACGCGATGCCCGCACAACCTGCGGACACGAATGCAGCTCGAAAAACCCGGGTCCGCGTGACACTGGTTTTTGCTACCCATTTTATTTTTTATGGTGTGACTTTAAGAAAGCTTCCAGAAAACAGTTTCAAGTCTACTGATGTTCAGCCTTCCTGGTCTTTGGCTGCAGTAATTAGGAGACTAATAATAGCCAATTAAACAGCAATTTTAATTGGTTTAGTTGCAGCAGACTGTTTCATCTTTTGGTATTCTTGGAGTAGATAAAGACCTGTGTAGTTTTATGCAGAACACACATATAATACTGAGCATTCACAGAAATTACAAGAGCATTACAGCAGCAACAGCTTTCCGGTTTCTTTTCAGGCAAGTGGGATAGTCCGCATTGCACCGACACTGTTGAACCGGTGTACCATGGGAACAGACGACGAATCTGTTTAAGGGAATTGTGTCAAACACAAGCCCGGTTCTTTTTCACTAATATGTTCAGTTTTCTTCCTGTTTGTTTATTTGCAGAAATTTCTCCATTCTCACCGAAAGATTTCTAACAATATTAATCAAATAATTTAGAAGGTTTGTGGATACATCCCTACCTTACCAAAATCTTGACCCTTCTTGTAATTCGGATTTATTCCATAAAATAATGGGAAAATCCCTTGTCTAAGACCCACGCTTGATCCATAAGCAAAGTGGTCATGACATGGAACTCTTTAAGATGGATTCACATTCCTAACTTAACTACCATCCGAATCACCATCATGGTGGTTTTGTGCTTGGTTACTAACTCTAACTCATGACCATCCGAATCACCTTCATGGTGGTTTGTGTTTTGGTTCGCCTTAAAGGCAATGCATGACCTTCTTGAATATATGAATCATTCCTCCGAATCTAAAATCCATTCCTTTTCAACTCTAGAATAGCCGGAGCTAAATCGTTTCCTCCCAAGACTCTTAACAGGAATCTAACTAAGCGCACTCTAAGGTGAGTTCATACGTTTCCCCCTTTTCTCTTTATCACTTTTGGGGCTCAACATGTATCATATGCAAATACACTAAATGCTTTCATACACACATGCTCAATCTATCAAACATGCCTATATGCCATTGCCATGCTAGAAATCAAATTGTAAGATACAAAATCCTTAGCATACAACCCGCCTTAACATGTATAGTGCTATAAGAGTAGCACACTGCCCTCTTGGCGTCATTGTTAAGTTTTAACGGCCTAACACGATAGTGTTAGTATATGTAGTGGTAACAAGGGATTGATTATGTCTTTTATATGATTTGTATGTGCAAACTATAACATGATGATTTGAGTAAAACATTTTATTATTACGTATGTATTCAAAAACTAGTATGCTCACCAATGTTTTATGTGTTGACAAGATATTTTATACATGTTGCAGGAAATGTTTGATGTGTTGATTCAAGAAACGCATTAGGGTGGACTTAGATATTAACGCCATAAATTTTGATTATTATAAATGTTGTAATTTCTATTTGAATTATATGTACTTCTTTGCCCTTATGTTATGAAATGAAATCATTTAAAATATATTGTCGCAAATCTGGTGTCATGAAGCTTTTGAACAATCTATCACAAGTCACGCCTCGATGTATTCCGCCATCGGTTGGGGTGTGAAAATTATATATATAGTAAAGATAAAGATTATAAATTAATACTCCCCCATCCCATTTTAAATGTCCAATTTTGCACTTTTTGTTGTCCCAAATTAAATGTCCATTTCTAAGCAATTTTCAGTTTTGCTTATTGAAGACAAAAGACAATCAAAGATTTGAAATAATAACTTGAGAATATTATTGTCATGTTACCACATACAAACAAAGGTTTCTTAATCTGTGTGTTTGTCGGCCCAATGACATCTAAATTGGGACGGATGGAGTAAATATTAGGTTACTAGCTTTCATCCCGGGAGTGTCCCGGGGTTGAAAAATATAATCATTCTAATAATTCTAGTACTAATAATAATAATTATTACTCTTGTAATTAAATAAATAAAAAATAACCTTGCTATAAGTTGACACTATGTGTTGCAGTGTTCGCGATTCTTTCTCCTAGCTTCTCTTGATGAAGTATACCTATCCATCTTTAGAAGAGTAAAATTCCAATGATAGCATGTCGATTGGGCTAAATTTCAACATTGTATATAAGAACCTGGTTTAAAAGAAAAAACATGATTAATGAATAACCTAAACACTTTGTGTTTTTTTTCCTGTATGAACGAAACCCCATAAAAATAGTCGTTTTTTTCTCCGTTTTTTATATAGCACTATTGTACTCGTTGGAAAGATAATAAAACACTCGTTAATTTGGTGTAATTTTTTTCTATAAAAAAATCTCGTATATAAAAGATATTAATGTTTAAAATGATGGGAGGAACATTAGAGAGAAAAATCTAAATTTGTTTTTAAATTCTTAAAGAGATTAGGATTAGATAAGTGTAGGAGAATGAATGAAAACAAAATAAAAAAATAAATTAAAAACTCTTACCTCAACGTGCCACGTAACACATTCAAAGGAGGGTTAAGGCCTCTATTGAATGTCACCTCATCAATATTCAATTTTTTTATTATAAGTTGTATAGATTATAGATTATAGATTTATAACATATATTTTTTTTGCTAGAATTCAATGGTGAAAATGGCATCACCAAGTTACAAGCGTCCACGTCCCAATCTTTTTATTATATATAGACTAGATTATATCCCGGGAGCGTCCCGGGTTGAGAAATTTAATATGATACATCAATTTTACATATGAAATAGACTGATGTATAACTCTAATATTAATATCTAACCTAAAACAAATTAACAATGTACAACTCCAATGCTAACACCTAACCTAAAAGAATGTAGAACTTTAATGTAACTCTAATATTAACACATATCCTAAAGACTAAACAAATGTATAACTCTAACAAACTAATATTGATACCTAACTTAAAACAACGTATAACTTTATTAACCTATTCGGCTCTGGTTGGAAAAAAAATCATATTTACTGATTTAAACATAATTAGTGACTTGTCTATACATGATTAATGATTTACCTGAACACTTTGTGTTTTTTTCCTGTATGAACAAAACCCCACAAAAAAATTTCTCCGTTTTTTATATAGCACTATGGTACTCGTTGAAAAGATAATAAAACGCTCGTTAATTTGGTGTAATTTTTTTCTTTAAAAAATCTCGTATATTAAAGATATTAGCGTTTAAAAATTATGGGAGGAAACATGAGGGTGAAAAATCCAATTTTGTTTTTAAATTATTTTATCCTAAAATATCTTAATGCCACATGAGATGACACATGGTACACTCAAGAAAAAGAATGTCTCTTTGGTTGTTATGACTTTGGTTTATTATATTTATAGACTAGTTTTTATCCCAGGAGCGTCTCGGGTTAAAATATCTAATATGACATAATAAAATATATTATTATTATTATTATTATTATTATTATTATTATTATTATTATTATTTTAAACAAATCTCTGCCATAAGTTATCATATTCAAATATTAAAAAAACGAATCTCTGCGCCGGGGTATAAATCCAGTGCCATTAAAAATGAATTCGGAAGTTTGTAATCGATAATTCTAAAAAGAACTAACATAAAATAAGAAAAAAAGTTAATTATTGAAATATTGAACGCATTAGTCTAAGGGTTATGTGATACGTTAAAAAATTCATTGGTATATGATTGGGTATATAGTTCGGGTATTTTGGTATGTTGTTTCGGGTAATCGGGTCGGGTATCACCTAATCCCAGACCCGACCCGAACCCACAATTTTTTTAAACTAATCCCAAACACGACACAATACCTGTCGGGTTACAAAAAATAGTCATTTTTTTCTCCGTTTTTATATAGCACTATGGTACTCGTTGGAAAGATAATAAAACGCTCGTTAATTTGGTGTAATTTTTTTCTTTAAAAAATCTCGTATACAAAAGATATTAACGTTTAAAAGTTATGGGAGGAAACATGGGAGAAAAAATAATAAAGTTTTAATATATAGATTTAGTAGATTAGGTATTTAATAGATTAGGTTAAAAATTATAATAGATTAGGTTAAATCATATTTATTTATTTTTTTTAATTGGTTTACACTTGCCACATCACATCCTATGTGGCATCTCTCAAAGGAGAGATTACATAAGAGTATGACATGTAGGATTAATCCCTTTGCAATATATATATATATATATATATATATATAGGTAAAGTATATGGAGGAAACCCTCCTTATTTGGTAAACTTTGGAAACTCTGATTTCCCAACATTTTTTTTTTTTTTGAAAAAAATAGGGTATGTAATATACATTTTTTTAAGCATTTCGGGCCAAAAAAATCGCAAAAGCGCCGAACGGTTTTTTTTAAAAAAAAAATAAAAAACGTCTACTGTTTACATATAGTTAACACATTGTTAACACCTGTTATTAGCGCTTAACATGTGTTAGTCAAAATTTTATTTTTTTTTAAAAAAAAGTACTCGACGCTTTTTTAATTTTTTTGGCCCAAAATGCTTAAAATCATGTATATTACTTGCCCTATTTTTTTCAAAAAAAAAAAAATATTGGGAAGTCAGAGTTTCCAGAGTTTACCAAATAAGGAGGGTTTTCTCTATAACCATTCCCTATATATATATATATATATATATATATATATATATATATATATATATATATATATATATATATATATATACTAGTTTTTATCCCGGGAGCATCCCGGGTTGAAATATCTAATATGAGATAATAAAATATCTGATATGACAACATAATTAATGACTTGCCAATATAAGATTAATGAATATTATTATTATTTATTTATTTTAAACAAATCTCTGCCATAAGTTATCATATTCTAATATAAAAAACGAATTTCTGCGCCAGGGTATTAATCTAGTGCCATTACAAAATATTATATAATGTCAAATGAATTCGGAAGTTTGTAATCGATCATTCTTAAAAGAACTAACATGAAATAAGGAAAAAAATTATTTATTGAAATATCGAACGCAATAGTCTAAGGGTTATGTGATGCGCTAAAAAATTCATGGGTATATGATTGGGTATATAGTTCGGGTATTTGGGTATGTGGTTTCAGGTAATTGGGTCGGGTATCACCTAATCGCAGGCCCGACCCAAACCCACAATTTTTGTTAGACTAATCCCAAACCTGACACAATACCAGTCGGATTACAAAAAATAGTCGCTTTTTTCTCCGTGTTTTATATAGCACTATGGTACTCGTTGGAAAGATAATAAAACGCTCGTTAATTTGGTGTAATTTTTTTCTTTAAAAAATCTCGTATATAAAAGATATTAATGTTTAATGGTTACGGGAGAAAACATGAACGAGAAAATAATAAAGGTTTAATATTTTCATTTAGTAGATTAGGTATTTAATATATTAACTTAAACCATATTTATTCCTTATTTTTAATTGGTCTAGAGTTGCCACATCACATTCTATCATATTTATTCCTTTTTTTAATTGGTCTAAAGTTGCCACATCACATCATATGTGGCATGTTTCAAATGAGAGATTGCATAAGAGTATGACAAGTAGGATTAATCCCTTTGAAATATATATATACTAGTTTATACCTCGGGAGCGTCCCGGGTTGAGAAATCTAAGTAAAGTGAAAAAAATTAGAAGTATCTAAACTATAAAAATTACATATGCCAATATATGATTAATTATTATTATTATTATTATTATTATTATTATTATTATTATTATTATTATTTTAAACAAATCCCTGTCATAAGTTATCATATTCTAATATAAAAAAAGGGTAATTGGGTCAGGTATCACCTAATCCCAGGACCGACCCAAACCCACAATTTTTTTTAAACTAATTCCAAACCTGACACAATACCTGTCGGGTTACAAAAAATAGTCATTTTTTTCTCCGTTTTTTATATAGCACTATGGTACTCGTTGAAAAGATAATAAAACGCTCGTTAATTTGGTGTAACTTTTTTCTTTAAAAAATCTCGTATATAAAAGATATTAATGTTTAAAGGTTACGGGAGAAAACATGAACGAGAAAATAATAAAGGTTTAATATTTTCATTTAGTAGATTAGGTATTTAATAGATTAAGTTAAACCATATTTATTCCTTATTTTTAATTGGTTTAGAGTTGCCACATCACATTCTATCATATTTATTCCTTTTTTTAATTGGTCTAAAGTTGCCACATCACATCATATGTGGCATGTTTCAAATGAATGATTGCATAAGAGTATGACATGTAGGATTAATCCCTTTGAAATATATATATATACTAGTTTATACCCCGGGAGCGTCCCGGGTTGAGAAATCTAAGTAAAGTGAAAAAAATTAGAAGTATCTAAACTATAAAAATTACATATGCCAATATATGATTAATTATTATTATTATTATTATTATTATTATTATTATTATTATTATTATTTTAAACAAATCCTTGTCATAAGTTATCATATTCTAATATAAAAAAAGGGTAATTGGGTCAGGTATCACCTAATCCCAGGACCGACCCAAACCCACAATTTTTTTTAAACTAATTCCAAACCTGACACAATACCTGTCGGGTTACAAAAAATAGTCATTTTTTTCTCCGTTTTTTATATAGCACTATGGTACTCGTTGGAAAGATAATAAAACGCTCGTTAATTTAGTGTAATTTTTTTCTTTAAAAAATCTCGTATATAAAAGATATTAATATTTAAAAGTTATGAGAGGAAACATGAGAGAAAAAATAATAAAATTTTAATATTTACATTTAGTAGATTAGGTATTTAATAGATTATGTTAAATCATATTTAAACCATATTTATTCATTTTTTTTAATTGATCTAGAGTTGCTACATCATATTTTATGTGGCATCCCTCAAAAGAGAGATTGTATAATATTATAACATGTTATTAAAAATGCTTTGGTTTATTATAGATATAGATATAGATAGATATAGATATAGATTATAGTTAGATATAGATTTACATAACTATTTCTTATCGAGACTGATTGACTTTGGGTGTTGTGCCACGCGACTTACAGTGATTGGGCCGTGTTCCTTCTTTTGTTTTATATCTACCCGTGTTCCTTTGTTTTCTTTTGTTTTATATCTACTGACTTTCATAGACTTTTAAAATCAATGTTACATGAGGCCAAACTTTTAGTGTGCGCTCTGGTCTTTCCTACGTTGATTCGAAGCATGCTTCTAAGTTTCTATTTCTTTTTTTATTACTAAAATAGGTTATTTGCTCGGATGATCGTATAATAAATAAAACTAGGTATTAGTTGCCCGCGCTTCGCCGCGGGTGTGGCTGTTGTACGAAACGCGGCGAGAGCTCCTGTTGCGTTGAGTGTTTGGCGGACGTTAAAGATCGTGCGTCGCTGTGGGAGCTCCTGTTGCGTGGAGGGTTTCGTAGACATAAAAGATAATATTAAGTGACTGTTATTCTTGCGTGATCTTCAAAAAAATACTCGCGGCTAAAAGCTAAAAGTTTGGTGGTCAAAGTTTGAAATCCTAAAAGCTAAAATTTTAGCCAAAGTGCAATGCAAGTTTGAAAAAGTTGAGTGGTCAAAGTTTGAAATCTTAAAAGCTAAAAGTTTGGTGGTCAAAGTTTGAAATCCCAAAAGCTAAAAGTTTGGTGATCAAATTGAAAGAAAATAAAATTAAGCTAAAAATTAGTGACCAAAGTTTTAAATCCTAAAAGCTAAAAGTTTGTTCGTCTAAGTTTGGTGGTCAAATTAGAAGAAAATAAAGTTAACCTAAAAGTTAGTGGCAGAAATAAAGTTAACGTAAAAGTTAGTGGCCAATATATATATTAAAACAAAGACACTGTTAAAGTGTCTTTGTATTAATATATATATATAGATAATAAAAGTTAGTGACCAAAGTTTTAAATCCTAAAAGCTAAAAGTTTGTTCATCTAAGTTTAGTGGTCAAATTAGAAGAAAATAAAGTTAACCTAAAAGTTAGTGATAGAAATAAAGTTAACGTAAAAGTTAGTGGCCAATATATATATTAAAACAAAGACACTATTAAAGTGTCTTTGTATTAATATATATAGATAATTTATATAAAGTTTATATATAAATTTTAATATATAATGTAAATAATTGAAACTCTCGAGTCATACAAATAGTGAATTACCATTTGGGTTGGTGGTTCAATGACAAGGCAAAACTTTTTAATACACTAAAAGTGTAAGGTCTTGAGTTTAAGTCTTACAAGTAGCAAGAAATTTACCTTTAAAAAAAATAGTGAATTTTTTATTAAATTTGGAACATAATTTTCTTATTTATGTTAAACAAAAAATAAGACATTCAAATAAAAAAAATGATAGTTTTCGAAAGTGATAATAAAATTTGACACTTGAACCACAAAGGTTAAAAATCCAATGCTAAATCTATCAACGTTAAATCCAGGGCATATTCATCATTTCCATATCCCTTTACCCCCCCCCCCCTCTTTAATCAGATATTATCAACTCCTTCAAATCATGAACACTAACATAAGTAGAATTAAAATAGCAAACTTAAAAGGGATTAAAAATGATTAAAACCTTGTCCTTGTTCTTTAGTCTCCATCTCAACACACCCGAACACTTTAGAGGGTGTTTGGGATTGAGTTTCAAAACAACTTATTGGTTTTTGGTTTTTTCAAGAAGTTAATAAGTCAATAAGCTATTTCTATAACCTAAAAGCACTTTCTGTTTTGACTTTTGGCTTTTGGCTTTTAAGGGTGAAAAATCTGTTTTTGAAAAGTTAGAAATCCTGGCTTTTGGCTTTTGACTTTTGGAAAAAAAATACAAATCTACCACCCATACAACCAATATTCACAATAAGTTAAGCGAAACACTTAAAAAATGACAATTTATTGACTTTTTGACGTTTCTTATCTCAAAAGCTAATCCAAACAATTTTTTTTTTAAAACTCTTCTTCAAAAAGTCATAAGCCAATAAGCACTTCTGACCAAAAGTACTTTTGCATTTCCAAACTCAATCCCAAACACCCTCTTAATTAATCAATCAAGAGAGATATGGCAAGAGACAGCTGTCTAGCCATAGTTACCGCCGGAGTTGTTGTCGGCGGTGCTGTTCGAGGCGCTGTTTGTGACAACAGTCAACGAACCAGGTCTACACCCGTACGCTTTTCATTTACAATTGTCATTACATATGCATCTTTACTCATTTTAGATACATTATACCCCCCCCCCCAGTCTAGTGAAGCGTGAGTTGTTCAGGAAACTGAACAAAGAACAATTGTTAGTCATACAACACCCGTACAGCCACCAAACAAACATTTGAAAAGAACATCACTCACTAACACATGATAGCACCTTGCTAACACAAGTTCATGGACCATCAATGTAATCACATAATGACATGTGTTCATAACTGATACATGTTGATATCGTCATCAAGCCTTTAAACACACAATGCTCACCCGTTCATGAGCACACAACCATACGTGGAAACATGATCGAACCACAACTAGGAAACTAAGAACCTTAGCCGAAGATACTTCATGAATCAGCACAAACATACACATATTTGCACACCATGTGGTTAAATGCATACATACACAACAATAACCAACCAATCAAAGACTCAAAGCCTAGGTATTCCAACTTAGATAGAGACTAAACACATGTGATTTTCCCCACCTATATGTGTGTATATATATATATATATATACATGCATGCATATATACAAGTGTGTAATACTTACACCAAAATGTTATGCAACTAAACTTGCATACAAGTCCATTCACCCCCTTTTAGTTATGAAAGCTATACACCTATTCTAGTGCATAAAAGTTGTCTCATTCCACTCTTACACTAAAATAGGTATAACCAACTCCACAACACCACTTCCCACAAAACTAACCTTACCTTATCTATAATAACTAACAACAAACATGCCTCTTTTTCCTTACACCCTTCGGCCAAAATAACAAGGCAAGAAAACATTGGTTTTTCCTCAATTAAGCACCTATACCTACAAGAGACTATCCCCAAGATATGATCACCTACCTTAAGCTATGTAAGATTGCTTCCTTGTCCTCTAATCGGCCGAACTCACACACACAAGTTCACATGTCACTTTCAGACTCATGACAACTCCTTACACTAATGAAGCAAGTCACCTATGGATGCCAACATACATAGAGTCAACTCTTTCCCTTTGTGAGACACTCGGAGACAATCGGCCCCCTTGGAGCATCACTAATCACACGATTACAAGGAGGAACAAGACAAAGATATCATAGTCCTATGAAGTGTCACTATCTACATCTAATTCCTAAACTAGCATCAACATGGAATCCTACTCTACTACATCTAGGTTCTTACAAGAAGCCACTTTCCATAGTTAGTATCCTAAAGCTCCAAACCAATTGGCCACTTGTGGGAATGCATGAGCCGATGCCACCTAGAAGTTTATATGGCATTGGAAACTAACCTCTCACCAGCTCTTGCAACACTATGACAAACCTCCTTTCCATCGGCCTATATAAGGAGCTCCACATTCCTCAAAGTTTCTTGCACCAACACTTACAATTATCCCACTCCTTTCCTCACTTCTCTTGGCCAAACCATCCACACCAAGCCACCCTCACCTCCACTCTAAATCTGATTGCCTACAAGCCATATTGGAGGATCCAAGAACGAGGGAAGAAGCACAAGACCTTGAGGAATTGGCCATGTCAATCAACTCTAGGTAAGCCACACTACTTTTTCTAGATAGATAAACCAATCGGTCCTAGCTTGATTCACCACAACTACCGCATCTTGTAACAATGATCAACTAACACAACCACATTAGTGTTATGATACACTCGCACAATCACATAAGAGGAACCAAGGGGTCGTGTAAGTTGATAAAAATAACTAGACATACACTTGTTTTGAAATCAAACCTAAACTAAGTCGTGAGAGGTTATATTAAATCAGTTTTTATCAAAAGTACCTAAAAAAGAACCGTATCAACTTACGGCTATACCTCCATGGGCATGAATGCTTGAATTTCGATATAATATACAATCGCCTTCAAGGCACATGTGGTATGCTCTAATCGGCTATCACATACTAACACATGTTAAGAATATTTAGAACATGTGTTAGCTTCGGCTTAAGAGTTATAATGGTCTAAACACATGTTAAGGCACTTATTCGATCACAAATCAATCACACACTTGGTTTGAGTACTACTTGAACCCATGATTACCTGAAGGGATCCATTTTATCACTACCAATGTTTCCAAAACACACTACAGGCACACTAAGAATCCTCACAAGTACAAAGAATGGCCCACATACATAATAACCAGGTCCACAAATGTTGGGTGAACCACTTGTATGATAAACAATGAGAATTGGTGAATTTACCATGCTCCTAATAAATCATAGGGCACACAATAGCGGGACGGTAGCTATCTCACGGTTATAGCTTCACTAAACCACGTACGACTCTATCAGGTGAGTTTTACGGCCCAATTTTACTGTTTAGATTTCGGGGGATAAACATGCTTCAATACTAGCGTTATTTACAAGTGTGTGTACATTCTATCGTGACTGCCATGTGAAACATGAGACATATTGGTTCATGAGCTCATTAGTCCTCGTACAACGTGTACTGTAACCATTAGCTATCAAAGCCATAGAACACTTTAATAGATCTATTGGATTAACACCCCCACTCGTGGTTAGTCGCTCTAACCAGTTACATACAAAAGAGTGTTAGTATTCTACTATACATACATTGTCTTTAGTGTAAAATGTGCGAGGCACCACAGTCAAGAGGTTTCGTTTTCAATTCTATGAATTCTAGACACTATCTCATTTTCTAGATACTTTTATGTCGGTTTAAATAAATTATGACAATATCCATCTTTCATGGTGGTACTATTTTAATAAAAATGTGTGTTGCTTGAACCTTGTGCTTGAAAACCTTTCGATGGTTGCATCCCCGTGTTTCCGCCTTGGCGGGGTGTGACATCGTCGGTAAGTTTCCTTTTATTGAATAACCCTAAATTATTTATTTATTTTCCTGTTTCACTGTTTTTAGAACATCATCATCATCATACTCAGTTAATCCCATCAATAGCAAAGTTAAGGTAGGGTCTGAGGAGGGTAAGATGTAGACAGCCTTACCTCTACCCCTAAGAATAGAGAGGCTGCTTCCAGTGAGACCCCCGGCTCGATGTGGTTTGGTATCAAGCCTTGGACATAAGGCACATAAAACTTAGTAATCGGGACAAACCCGATCAGTGTATGTACCCCTTTGTCTTTTGGCTATCCACGCCATCACATGATGCATGATTAACCGTCCGTCGTTTTTAACGTTATTTTCACGAAATTAGTAAAATAATGTTAAAACTAGTGTAACTTTACTTTTGCGCCCAAAGGCTACACATAAATACATTATATGTGCACACCGTCAATGGGACACTCAACACTACATGTTTTCACTTTGTTATTTTTAATTTTTATACAGATTGAATGTATTTTATATTTTTGGGTGGAATAAGAACCCTAATTATTAATTAGTTGGCCTATAAACTGCACTAGTAGTGAAGTAAGAAGTTAATTATTTGGGTAGTAAGAATCCCAATTATTTTTCCTGTAAACTCTAGTTAGTAGATTAAAAACACCCTAATTATTTGCATATAAACCCAATTGAAGTAAATGAATTATGAACCCTAATTCATTTTCTTATAAACCGCAGTAAGTAAAGAGTTCTAATTATTTGCCTATAAACGGCACTAAGAACCCTAATTATGTTATTTTAATTCTACTTATGTTATGGTTCATGTTTTGAATAGGGTTGATAATATCCGATTAAAAGGGGGAGGGAACGTAAAGGGATAAAAAAATGATGGGAAATGATCAATATGCTGTGACAACCGGTAAAAATCCAGGTGATTCTCGTACGACATAATAATCATTAAAATAATATTAGAAACTATGTGTTAGACTTAATTAGTGATAATTAGAGACCATAGAAATGTAATGATAATGTCCAAATATTCAGGAAAGATTTACTGGAAATCTAGGAATTTGCGTAACACGGAATGATAAATTACATGTATTGAACATTGGTGACGACTCGGTTAACATTAAAAAGTCTAGATTTGACTCGTGTTGCTTGATTTGATGTGAAATAATATTCTATAGGAGGTAACATTGTTAAAACTAATAAAGAATAGAAATGAGAGTTCTCAAATCATTAAGGTCCATTAGTTGCGTGTTTTAGAATTTAGCGCGAAACTAAGACCCGGTATGATAGGGAAACCTCTAAAAATAATCAAATTAGCTAAAAATTGATAGTTATAGTGGGGAATATTATTATAGGTCAATTGGGTAAAAACCTTAATTATTTAACATGCAGAGGTTTTTATAAATTGCAAAGTGTGAATGTTATGTTATGGATTTTTATAAAAAAAAATTATATAACAACCCCCTAGATCCGGTCGAACCCCCCCTCCCCCATAATATTATTAATATGTTTATTATTGTTATTATCATCCTTAATAAAAGCATATCATTGCTTCTTTAGTTTTCCAAACCCAACACAATCCCATGAACACTTTCTCTCACACCATGACTTACACATACTAAGAAACAATCCAAATTCTCTCTTCTTCCCCTCACCATAACCGAAACCCACCCCATCACCCCTATTCTTCTTATTTTGTTCAACTAAACATGAGAATGGACAAGAAATCTTGAAGATATTAACCATATTGGTGACTAGAAAGCTAAAACCTTCAAGAAAACTAGAGATTTTAGAGCGAGAAACCCATTTTTGCAAGTGTTCTTACAAGGTGAGTTTCTTAATCAAAACTATAATAAATCCTTATATTTTATGAATATAATCAAGTTTTCACCAAGAAATCAAAGGTTACGGAAAAGGGTTTTGTAAAAATAAACAATGGGAAGGAAATGAAATGTAATGGTGATGAATGAGTGTGTGTGTGTGTGTGTGTAAAATCGTATGTATGTATGTATGTGAGTATATGTGGAGTATGATTGTTTTGTGTTTTGGATGATTAGTTAAGCTGGGATCTTTTGAATTTTATGACATGCAAGAGATTTTTAAAAGAATTTAAGGTCTGATGTAAAAGAGTATTTTGATAATCTAGATGGTCTAGTAAAAGGGTATAGGGATGAGTTTAATGAAATGCGGCTTATTTGATCTATATGTTCATGTTTATGCACTGTCGATGTTGAGTTTTTGGATGATTCTCAACTTATGAACAGGTCTGATTATTACAAAAATAAGATGGTTTTCATGAGCTTAATAAAGTGTAAAACAAGATTGGATAGGATCTGCACGCTTGGGAGACCTTTCTTAGGCGATCCAAACGCGTTGTATAGTTTAAAACGCCAAAATTCGAGTTTCTGAGAAGGATATTCTAAAAATGACGCACGTTTTGACAATAATAACGCGTCTAGGACACTAAATTTCAGGTCTGATGTGAAACAGCTTATTTGGTGTCAAAATGTGTATAAAAATCAATATTTAAGATTTATAATATGTTTACCATGGAAACGAAAGTTTACAGTGCAAGACTATGCGGTAAAAATCTCCGAAAAACGAATTTTTAGATGCTTAAGGACTAAATGTCATGGCTGCACTAAAACAGAAAATTTGACTTGTTTTATGGATTATGTGCAGGTTTTAAAGTCTAAAGTTAGGTCTTTTAGATGTCCATAGGTTAACATGAAATATTGGAAACTTGCTTGACATGGAAATTGCTAGAATATGTGCAAAAGTGTTTTGTATATGCATATTAAAAGGATAGATTGTTATGTCAAATAGGTGACCTTATCTATGGAATAACATTTTTGTAAACAACTAAATGTGACTATAAAGGTTAAGTAATTTGACGCTAAATACATGCACACGACGTCTAAAACAAAACCGATCACGAAAGGGCACCAATGAGTCGACAGGGTAAAGGTTAATAGAAGTCAAATCTTTTTTGGGATAAGTAAGTCAAGGAAGTATGGTGAATAACTTGATTAGACTTAGGGTGATTACTAAAATAGCCTTATGGATTAAAGGGTATTGTTTGTAACGGGTTGAGATTGAACTAGTAGATTACTTGGAAGCTACGCTTGAGGTGAGTTTCACGACCCCTTTTCTTTTTAAATGTTTTTGAACGTTTTAATATCGTGGGATTAACATGCTGTATGATTAGTAGGACTAGAAATATAGAACACTTGATGGCCTTAGGTTTGTGTACGGGTATTGTTTGTAGGACCTCGTCGGTCCTCTTCGGATGGACACTTCTCCGCACATCTTAATCATTAACTCTTTGTCTAGAGCCGTAGTTTATGTTGGTAGATCTATTGGGTTGACAGCCCTTGCCTGACTGGTAAAGCGGTTGTTTGTTTTTGGTAAAACATAACCTTAAAAGTTCCTCATGGACTTGGGGTCAAAAACTTGAGAAGAAAAATTGTTGTGGTTTGATTAAACGCCTTAGGTTTCTATCATACTTGTTAAATTTTCGCGAGTCTACTTGGTTCTTTTCGAGTTGTTTAATGTCATAAAACCCGTAAACTCGGCAACTCTGTTGACATTTTTAAGCATGTTTTTCATGTACTGATGCATAAGGGTTTTGAGAGTGGGTTTGGCAGGGCACTACTATGGACATGATGTTGGGACCATTAATCCCTAAATAACTGTGTTTTTTGTTAATTTGTAAAACAATGTTGTCTTGAACTACTTTTACTTTTAATTGTAAAACGATGTTATCTTTAATCTACGCTTCACCTTGGTGAAACATATTTTCTTGTTAACTAACAAATTTCACTGACCATGAAAATAAAATATGTCAAACCAGAGGGTGGTTGCAAGATGTCCATACGTAACAAATCGTGTGTTGCTAAACTTATTGGTAACAACTTCCGTTACCTCATGACTTGCTTTCCGTTGTGCGCTGTCGGGATGTGACAGAAGTTGGTATCAAAGCGATGGTTATAGACAATTAAGAGATTCTTAGGTCTATACTATTAACATGAATGCTCTCGAATGAATTATAAGAAGTTTAAGATTTATTGTGCATTATATAGAGTACCTTGGATACTGATATTAAGGATAGTTGTGTTCCTAGTATATGACATTATTTGTGCTTACATGAGTAACTATACTATGTAATTATATTAGGTAATTATATACTTATTAAGTATGAATATTGATTGTCACGGATCATGGTTTCTTCCTACATTAGTTTGTCTCGTACCGATGGTGAGCCAGAGTCCCCACCCGAACCATACTCATCTATCGATTCCAGTGAGTCCTTGCAGGATCCATATATCCCCGTTTTAGCACCAGAGGCCCCAGTGGCTAACGTGGATGATGTTCCTGAGGTAGAAGTTGCACCAGCTATGGTTGAGCCTACGGTTGTTGTACCCACAGCTGAGGAGCCTGTAGTTGCACCTTATACCAGAGAACCCATACCTTTATTCATGTTACCCTCTAAGCCCCGGAATGATGGATTGTTTGCTATATTTAGATCAGTTGGACTCCAGACTAGAGTTCCCGAGGTTGAGACTCTGTCTGCTAGCATGTTGTCTGTTCATAAAAGACCGTTGGATACTGAGGGGCAGGCTTCTTCATGTAGTAACATTAGGAAAATGGAGTTAGACTGTTTGAAATGGTTGCCCAAGAAGCTAAGTGAGTGAGCAAATATTGAGGGCATACCTCGTGCGTATGAGCGGGGTGAGTCATCATCTGCTTCCAGAGTGCCAGTACTGACAAGAGAGCCCGTGGTGCATACAGTGACTACATTAGCGGCACGTGGAGCCCGCACTGAGCATCAGATCACTACATTACAGAGCAGGTATGAGTCATTGGATAAGAGGGCAGACACTCTACGTCACAGGATGGGTAAGTAGGACCAAAGGATTGATGGTATGTGTGGTAGGTTTGATTCGCTTCGCGAGCGGTTTGAGACCTTTGATGGTCGAGTTGTTTCTATGGATAGTAGGGTTGAGGGTATGGACGGCAGGATGGCGTCTGTCGAAGAGTATACTGTCATGGATAGCCAGGCTAGGGACCGCCAGTTGGCAATGATAGAGAGGTTGGAGAATAGTGTCTTAATTGCTCAGGGAGATTTGATAGAGTTTAAGAAGAAGGTTGAAGAGAAAGAGAAAAAGATCGAGGAGGCGGAAGCAGGTGTGATTAGCATGGAGCAGCGGTTGGTCGCTGCCGAGGAGAGCTATAGTGCTTCTATGGCCTTAGTGATGTTTGTGATGGTCTTCTTGGCTACTGTCCTTCGAGGGGGCAAGGCCCCTTGAGTTGGTAGTGAGTGTTGATCTAGGGCATGTTAGGCCCTATATTTTGGTAGTTGTATGGATAAACTTGTCAAGTGGTAATATGGTACTATTTTGTTTAGTATGATCTCCCAAAATATTATGTAGTGGTTGCTAGATCTTTTGTAAACAATTAAACAAGTTATCCGGTTATGTACTTAAAACATTACGATGATGAATTAACAATAAATTAAGTACCCATGCTTATTATCTTTATGATGTGTTGATCGTTGTCTATTATTTTAACATCAATCGTTGATGGTGTATGGTTTTCTTTGAATTATTTCGTTAGTATGAATGTCATTTTAGAATGATTTCAATACATGATTAGTTATTAAAATCGTAAACATGTTTCTTATGTATATTTTACCCCTAAAATATATAGAAAAAAGGATTATAGCACCAACTATGAGAGCAAGTACTGAGGCTGGAAGTTCTTCACTTCCCGTTTCACCTGAGTAGTTGGCTAGGATGATAGCGCAACAAGTGAATTTTGTTTTTGAGCAGCGTGATGCCAATGCGGCTAGAGGTCGAGGTGGTGGCGCATCAGGAGGTGGCGCACCAAGAGGAGGCGCACTAGGTAGTGGTGGACCACTAGGACGTGGATCTGGAGATCGAAAGGGTCCATAATGGGAGTTCATCAGGTAAGGACACTTGAGACTGGTTCTAATGTTTCATTATGTTGTTATTTTGATCTTATATCAAATAGTAGCCGTATATTTTCAGGAGCGGAAGGTCCCCTGGATATTATCAGATGAATTGAAAATATGGAGTCAGTCATGATGATCCGTAACTATTATGCTACTCAGAAAGTCAATTATGGGGTATGTTCTTTTCAAGATGATGCGCTTACTTGGTGGAACACACAAGTTCAAGCATTAGGTGAAGATGCTGCGTACGGTCTTTCATGGAATGAGTTGAAGGATATGTTGCTGAAGGAGTATTGTCCTCGTAGTGAGATGCAGAAGATGGAAGCAGAGTTTTGGACGCTTTCTATGAACGGAACTGAGACAAAGGCTTATACTACCAGGTTTAATGAGTTGGCTAGATTGGTTCCCCGATTGGTTACACCAGAGTATGCTCGTATCGAGCGGTATATTTGGGGTTTGACACCTCAGATCAGATGAATGGTGTCTTCTTCAAAACCAACTACTATGCAAAGTGCAATATCTTTAGCAAATTCGTTGACTGATGATGCGATCAGAACAGGAACATTGGTCAAAAGAAGTGAGACTGGTAAGAAAGCAGTTGAGATGGTTGAAAAGAAGGCTGAGCCAGAAACATTGTCATCTGCGGTAAAAGGAAAAGGTCTGAGAATCCAAGGAGGCAGTGTGAGAAAACGGGGAATAGGAAACGTGATACATGAAAATTGTATGTTACGAATGGAAGTGAAGGCAAGAAGGCTGAAGGAGGGACACCGAAGTGTCAAAGATGTAACACCCAACATACTTGTTATTGCAAGATGATTTGTGATAGGTGTGGTCGTCAGGGACATACGGCCCCGAAATGCGGAGTAAGATTTCCGGATGAACCAAACAAGGGTAGGAGTAATCAAGGCTGCTATGAATGCGGTGTTGTAGGAAATTTTAAGAAGGAGTACCCGAAGCTTCGAGGGACGAACGCAAGGGGCAGAGCTTTTGAAATGAATGCAGGCGTAGCTTGTCAAGACCCTATAGTGGTGACCGGTACGTTTCTTGTCAATAATCAACTTGCGTCTATTTTATTTGATACTGGAGCCGATATGAGCTTTGTTTCGAAGAAATCTAAACCGTTTCTAGGCTCAAGATCGAATGAATTAGATAAAAGCTATTCAATAGAATTGGCAAATGGTAAAGTTATAGAGGCACGTGAGGTAGTTAGAGATTGTACCCTGCAACTTGAAAATCATGTGTTTAGAATAGATCTTCTACCCATAGAAATGGGAAGTTTCGACGTAGTAGTAGGAATGGATTGGTTATCCAAAAATCGCGCGGAAGTTGTATGTCGCAAAAAGTTAGTCCATATTCCAGTGTCGGATAACAAAATTTTGGTTATGCGTGGTAAATCTGAGAAAAGGTGATTGAGGTTGATTAATGTAATGAAGGCGCAAAAGTTTTTGCGGAAAGGTTACCCGACATTTTTAGCTAGTGTTTTAAACACCAAGGCTGAGAAAAAGAAACTAGAGGAAATTCCCGTAGTTAGAGAGTACCCTGAAGTTTTTCTAGAAGATTTGCCCGGATTACCACCTTCAAGGCAATTGGAATTTCGAATAGATCTTGTACCCGGTGCCGCGCCAGTCGCTAAGTCCCCTTATCGATTAGCACCTACAGAGATGCGAGAGCTTTCGAATCAGTTACAAGAATTATTGGAAAAAGGTTTCATTAGACCAAGCTATTTGTAACATTGTGTATTTTTCAATAATTTGTTTTAATAAAAATTCCCATTTTATTTCCATTTATACCTTGTTCCCAATTTTTGAAAAATAACATTTCTTCGTCTATTCCAATTATGCCTCAAAATTCTAACAATTATCATGCTTCCTACTTTTATTTCATCATTCTATTATTATGTAATTAAAATGTAGTGTGTTTTCTTAAAAAAAAAATATAGAAAAAAATAAATGTTTGGAACAAGGGTCGAACCCAAGTCCCAAACTAATTCAACCTTATCACCCAAACCTAAACCACTAGACCAAGCTAGGTGCTTGTTGCAAAACTGATTCAAATTTTATTTATTATCACCTTGTTTTCCCTCAAATAACTTAGTCAAGTCAAAATCCAAGTCAACCAACACTCATAATTCAAATTAGCGCGCCTTCAACACATTTAATTGCGTGATTCTGCTCATTACAAGCTGGATTAACTTGTTTTGACAGTGTTTAAAACTTTCCAAACACCAAAAAATCCAATCGATAATTATTGGCATTTTCAGTCCAATTAAACTCACATACACAGCCTAAAAGAGCCGATTAAGGTTTCCCCCAACCTAGTTTCCACGCACAAACTCACAATCGATCTGATTTAAAGCTTTTGTGTTTGTTTGGTTGATTTGCGATTACACCTCAACATCATTCAAGTAAGTCGATTAATTTATATGTTTAGGATCGGATTTTCATGTAGATTAAAAGCCCTATTATCTCGTTTCTGATCTGCAGCGTTTCAGGGTTTAATTAGATTAGGATTGGGTTAGGGTTTATAAGTATTAGATTTGGGATTTTTGATGTTTCAGGTTTTTATATAAATTAAAAACGTTTCTGATTCAAACAGCAAAGACCACCCAGATCAACTAGTCTGTGTGTGGCCTTTCAACCGAATAGGCACAGGGTCGAGTCTCCTGGGGACCGGTTATGTTTATTTTTTTATTACAACTTCTATTTAATGTCAATAATAGTTATAAATTCATTTAAATTATTAAAAATAGCAAATGTAGTCCAAAATTTTTATTAAAATTATCATAGCTTCATACCACCCTAAAGTTTATGTTTATAATTTTATTTTCCAGAAAAATATTTATTTAATATTTTTTTATGTATGTTTTTTGTTTAAATCGTAATTAATTTATAAAAAAATTCATTTTTCATCATTTTAATACCAACACTTTTGTAGAACTATTTATAACCATATAAAACTCCTTGGTGATTTTATTATCTGTAAAAAGGTTATTTTTACCTATTTTTATGATTTAATCATATTTAATTGATTATATTCAATTAAATTTTGTTTTAGATGAAAATAATATGGAAAATAATTTATAAAATTATTTCTAACTTATAACACATATAAACTACTATTCAAAAATAAAAATAATGTTTTTGCACCTTATTTATATTTATTTCCTAATTATTTTATTATTATTAATAATAAATCAATTTAAAATACTAGAATATTAAAATTTTGAGTTTATAAAAAAAAAATCTGAAATATTTTATCTCAGAATAAAGTATACTTGAAATTTTTCTATTTACTTGGTTTATTATTAATTTCCATTCTTAATTCATATTTATTAATACCAATTAGGGTTTAATTCAAAAACCCTAAAATCACCAAATTTAGTCTACGAAACCCTAAGTGCCCAATCCTCGATAACCTAGACTCTTTTAAGTTTAGACACTTATTTTTGGATACTTGAAACTTTAGGATGAGTCTTCGGGATTCGCCTCACATACATTCACGACGCTTAGAGGTTTATATAACTTATCAAAGGTGAGTTTACATAGCCCATTTTTACTATTTTACATTTTTGGGGTGAAACATGTTTAAACATTTTGGATACAATAACATTTAATCATTCTCATTATGTTGAAACTTGTGGATTCATTTTGACTGTAACAAAAAGACACAGTACAATCATTAACATTGATCAAGCCGCCTGTTTAGATTATAGCGCTATAGGTCTGACAAACTCATCCCACCGCATAAATTCAGGGATGATCGAAAACAGTTACACTTTTACTAACTTTTGAGTTAGGTCTCAGTCGACACAAGGTTTGATTGTACAAAAGATGCGTTATTACATGTCGGACTCATACTCTTACATTATACAACTATGATTGTTGTACGAACTATTTTTATCTATTACATTCAAAAACCTATGTATTCTCACCAACTATTTATAGTTGACCCCCCATCCTTCCAACTCAACATGTTTTAGGTTTTACTTGCTATTGGAAGTTGTACAAGCCTTGGATCACATAGGAGCTTTGGACCTAGTTTATATGAATCAAGTTTATGTAATTATTAATTGTATGACAAATTGTACATCGTTTAATAATATTCAACTTCCATTTAGTACCATGAGCTATTGAACAATCATCACTACGTGACACCTCGATGTTTCCGCCATCGGTTAGGGTGTTACACTATTCACTTTGGGGAGCACCAGTGTTGTTTGTCAAGAAAAAGGATAGAACATTTAGGATGTGTATCGATTATAGAGAGTTGAATAAGCTTACTATCAAAAATCGATATCCATTTCCTAGGATTGATTACTTATTCGATCAACTACAAGGATCGAGCTTTTATTCGAAGATTGATCTTAGACCGGGCTATCATCAATTAAAGATTTTAGAGGAGGACATTCCAAAGACGGCGTAATACGGTCAGTATGAGTTTTTGGTTATGCCATTTGGCTTAACAAACTCTCCAGCAGTGTTTATGGATCTTATGAATCGGGTTTGTAAGCCTTATTTAGAGAAGTTCGTTGTAGTATTCATCGATTACATACTTATTTATTCGCGAACTAAAGAAGATCATGAACAACACCTGAGACTTATCTTGGAGTTGTTGAAAAACGAGAAGATTTATGCAAAATTCTCAAAATGTGAATTCTGGATACGAGAAGTTCATTTATTGGGTCATGTCATTAACAAGAAAGGAGTTCAGGTGGACCCAGCAAAGAAAAAGGCAATCAAGGAGTGGGATGTGCCTAAATCTCCTTCGGAGATACGCCAATTCTTGGGTTTAGCGGGATATTACCGTCGATTTATTGGTAATTTTTCCAAAATAGCATAGCCATTGACGTTATTAACCCAAAAGGACCGTAAGTTTGACTGGACTGAAAAGCAAGAGGAGGCCTTTCAGGTTTTAAAGCAAAAGTTGTGTAGTGTGCCGATACTGTCACTTCCCTATGGAAACGATGGTTTTGTGGTGTACTGTGATGCTTCACATCAAGGCTTAGGTTGTGTTTTGATGCAGAATGGTAAAGTGATAGCTTCTGCATCAAGGCAATTGAAAGTGCATAAGAAGAATTATGCGACGCATGATTTGGAACTTGGAGCTGTGGTTTTTTGCTCTTAAGATTTGGAGAGATTATCTGTATGGTACCAAGTGTACGGTCTTCATGGATCATAAAAGTCTTCAACATATCTTTGATCAAAATGACCTTAATATGAGACAGCGAAGATGGGTAGAGTTACTCAACGATTATGATTGCGAGATTCAGTATCATCCCGGAAAAGCAAATGTTGTTGCTGATGCCTTGAGTAGAAAGGAAAGAGTCAAGCCCTTACGTGTTCGAGCACTAGGTTTGGCAATTCATACAAGCCTTACAACTCAAATTAAAGAAGAACAACAAGAGGTATTGAAGGAAGAGAACTTGAAGAATGAGCGGTTGTACAAGATGATAAAGGAGTTGAGTCCAAAGGTTGATGAAGTAATATATTTTATTAATCGTGTTTGGGTACCGTTTAAAGGGGGTATGCGTTAATTGGTTATGGATGAAGCCCATAAGTCGAAGTATTCAATACACCATGGTTCTGATAAAATGTATAAGGATTTAAAGGAACGTTATTGGTGGCCAAACATGAAAGGAGAGATAGGGCTTATGTTGGAAGATGCTTAACCTGTGCGAAAGTTAAGGCTGAGTATCAAAAGCCTTCAGGATTACTTCAACAACCAGAGATTCCACAATGGAAATGGGAATGTATTTCGATGGATTTCGTTACGAAGTTACCCCGAACATCAAGTGGTTATGATGCCATCTAGGTGATTGTCGATCGATTGACAAAATTTCGCACATTTCCTACCAATTAAAGGAACTTATCATATTGAGAGGTTGACTCGTATTTATTTGAAGGAAGTCGTATCTAGACATGGTGTACCGATATCGATTATTTCCGACCGTGATGGCCGATTTATATCAAGATTTTGGAAATCGTTAAACGAAGCTTTAGGAACACGATTGGATATGAGTACTGCTTATCATCCCTAGACAAATGGTCAGAGCGAAAGGACCATTCAAACGTTAGAAGATTTGTTGCGAGCTTGTGCGATTCATTTTGGAGGAAATTGGGATGCTCACCTCCCGTTGGTCGAGATTTCCTACAATAACAGTTATCACTCTAGTATCAATGCCGCACCGTTTGAAGCTCTATATTGAAGAAAATGTCGTTCATCACTCTGTTGGGCAGAGGTGGGTGATAAACATTTAACTGGTCCAGAAATAATTCAAGAGACTACGGACAAGATTTTCCAAATCAGGGATAGGTTAAAGGCATCAAGAGATACACAGAAGAGCTATGCGGACAACAGATGGAAACCCTTAGAATTTCAGATTGGAGATAGAGTCATGTTGAAACTCTCACCCTGGAAAGGTATCATTAGGTTTGGTAAGCAAGGAAAGCTTACCCCGCGCTATATTAGACCATTTGAAATTATAGCAAGGATAGGCCCCGTTGCATATCGACTTAAGTTACCCCGAGAACTTTCTAGAGTTCATGATGTGTTTCACGTATGCAATTTGAAGAAATGTCTATCAGACGAGACGCTTGTTATACCGCCAGAGGAAATTAATGTTGACGACAAATTGCGATTTGTGGAGGAACCTGTCGAAGTTGCAGACTAGAAGATTCAGAAATTGAGACGAAGAAACATCAAGTTAGTTAAAGTTAGGTGGAATCCTAAACGAGGATCGAAGTTCACTTGGGAAAGAGAAGATCAAATGAAACTGAAGTATCCTCATTTATTTAAGTCCAAACCAAAATTAGTTGTCACTAGACGAAAATTTCGAGGACGAAATTTCTTAAACGAGGGGAGACTGTGACAACCAGTAAAAATCCAGGTGATTCTTGTACGACATAATAATCATTAAAATAATATCAGAAGCTATGTGTTAGACTTAATTAGTGATAATTAGAGTCCATAGAAATATAATGATAATGTCCAAATATTCAGGAAAGATTTACTGGAAATCTAGGAATTTGCGTAACACGGAATGATAAATTAGCTGTATTGAACATTGGTGACGACTCGGTTAACTTTAAAAAGTCTAGTTATGACTCGTGTTGCTTGATTTGATGTGAAATAATATTCTATTGGAGGGAACATTGTTAAAACTAATAAAGATTAGAAATGAGAGTTCTCAAATCATTAAGGTCCATTAGTTGCGTGTTTTAGAATTTAGCGCGAAACTAAGACCCGGTATG
The DNA here is from genome assembly GCA_028751855.1 of Ambrosia trifida. Taxonomy (NCBI): domain Eukaryota; kingdom Viridiplantae; phylum Streptophyta; class Magnoliopsida; order Asterales; family Asteraceae; genus Ambrosia; species Ambrosia trifida. The sequence goes on from CM054131.1 coordinate 111,057,356, forward strand.
ATACGGAAACCTCTAAAAATAATCAAAATAGCTAGAGTGTGAACTTTAATTAGATAGAACTAGAATTAGAATGATTTTTGTAGTTTAACTTTTGTACATTGACAAATAGTTATGGATTTTGATTATTTAACAAGTAAGGAATACGTTTATATTACGCTCACCAAAAGAGGATCGGCAACACCCGCTGTTGTAAATTATAAATTGTTCACTCCACTGCAACGTGCGAGCTCACAATACAATATCCCGCCCGCATAAATATATTTTGTACCAGAAACACACGTAGGTGCTCGAATGTAACATATTATTACTTTCTTCACCGTTTAGACGGCGCTTCAAATCAAGCAGAAAACAAACAGCGAGCCGATTAACCAAACAACGTGCAGTTCCGCTACAACGCGGGGGCTCCTGCTAGTATATATATATATAGGGTGGGGTTAGGGTACAAAAGGTCATATTTCATAAGAAGTGTGAGAAGGATTAAAATTTAATATTTAGACATCCCTTTTTGAACTTATTCATGATGTTTTGGATTGATTGGGCTAAAATAACACCAATAATTATAACAATTAAAAAACACTAAACAATTTATTTTAGGCTTTAAAACTTAAAACACGATATCAAGAACATGTGTTCTAAATTGTTGTGTTTTTTTAACCAATTAAGAAGATCTTATATTTCGTGACTAAGAAAATTACATCAAGATAGCGGGCAGGTGGGCAACAAGCTGCGCCGCCACCCCTTTCTGAATAGCAAATCCTAATCTACTAAAAACGTAACCATGCCCACATGGAGCCGAGACACTACTATGAATAACTCGTTGGACCCTGGTCAGGAAACGGGTAGCCTCCGGTCCCAATGAGCCAAAAGTATCAAAGGCCAAGGATACAAAAACGTGTTGTGTTTTAGCTATGTTTTAAATTCAATGGCTATAATACACTGCATTGTGTTTTATATTGTTGTGTTTGGTGTTTTTCTAGCAAAAACAACCCAAAACATGATGCTTACAAGTCAATTCTTGATCCTTCTCACACTTCTTACGAAATATAGTCTTTGTACCGAAACCTTTACCATATTTGTATTTTTATATAAAGATCATTGATCATATTAATCATTACCAAATTAAGATACATTTAGTGCATACATATAAAAATATAAAAATGTTGTGCTCTTGAATTAATTAGCAGTGATACTACGTGTGTGCGACTCAAGTTTTAATGTGTGCATGTTATGCTTCAAATCAAACTTTTCAGTATTGAAACCCCGCCGCGGAACGCATGTATATTTACTGGTATTTATCTATGTGTTAGGATCAAATATATTATGAATAAAAAATAAGAAGTCGTATAAAATGTATTAAATAGACTTCGATTGAACTCATTTAAAGGGCATTTGAACCATTTCATCGAACCATACGATCTTAGTTTTTTGGTTTTCAGTTTTTTGATTTTTAACTTATAGTTTTTAGAATTTACGTTATATCATTGTGTCTTTTATGTAGTATTATGTCTTTTTCTTATTTTCACCATTGTGTCATTTTTTCGATTCATTGTGAAATTTTTCTTCAGCATTGTGTTAAAAAAATTTTTGGCATTGTGTTGTATTTTATGGTTTACTGTGTCATATTTTTGTGATCTATTGTGTGTTTTATATCATTCTCAAATTCTCATTTTTGTTACACTATTTAGGATAACTTAACTTTTATCTAGTATTAACAAATTTATATCTAATAATCTTATATAAAGATCTTTAAAAAACAAAGTATTTTTTTAAATAAAAATTTAAAGATTACAAAAACAAAAATAATACTTAAATTTTTATGATCATTTGTTAAATGATAAATAAATATTGTAGGTACTCAACCAGTATAAGCCTGAGCGAATGTACAAAACTTTAGGGGCTGTATGGTAGCCTCTAAATGGTTAAGAGCTAACTTTATGTCTCAATGGCTAAGAGGCAACCATTAAGATATTACCTCTTAACTATTAACACTTAAGATTACATCATTAAGATGTTATAAATCATTCAGATGTAGCCTCTTAGTAACGATTTAGAAGCTATCAAACAGCCCTTAACATTTTAAGCTTTGAATTTTGACTTTTCTACCTATAGAATACAAGAGAGATTTTTTTTTTTTTTTTTACATTTCAATAGTGTTAAAAAGATAATCAGGTATATCTTTCCAATAATTCAATTCGACTATATTACATGTTTAGATATTATAGTGTGGTTTCTTTATGTTTTGTAGTTTTACTTTGGTCAATGATCCATAGCAGCTGAGTTAATAATGGTCTAATCTGAAGAGTAGAGTTGCTGAGCCCAGGTGAAGTCCATGTGTTGCTGTCCAAGTGTTGCTGAGCCCAGTATAGAAGTCGGTCCAGGATAAAAGCCCATGTTATGAATATCTCGAGTCTCGGGCCCAGTGTCTGGCCCATGCCTGGCCATGCTTTATAATTGATATCAGGATTGCCACGCTGGCAATCCCCATTCCTAATAAAGGGTCGAGATCATCTCTAAGTGTGTTTTATTAAGAGTGATCCAATGGTTGATGTTGGCTCGGTTGTGTTTCTTATCTGTGCCTACCTTCTAACTATATAATCACTCTCTCTCTCTCCTCTGATCATTTTTACGATCACTTTTCTTTTTCTCTGGTTTAATCTCTCTTTCGTCTGAGCAGTTTAGGGTTTGATCAAAGACATCTTGTCTTTGATCTTTAGTTCTTCTTTGATCTTGTTTGATCTTGATAGCTGTTGAAACATTGGAAGGCATATTTTCTATTTTGCTCTCTGGTATTATAGCCCTAAGTGAAGGCTATAATACTACGAGTTTGTGGCGAACCCTAACTTGGGCTTATCTGGTGAGATCTTTCCTTTTCATTCTTTTTAAATATTAGAGTTTGTCCTAAGGAGAGTCTGTGCCAGGGTTGTATCCCTGTTTAGATTTACGGTTGGTCTAGATTAATAGGAAGCTCCTGTACTAGGACCTGCACTGGCACCTTTTGAGTGATGAACCAGTGATCTGGATTACCAGTACAGCTTCGCCGTGTGTCTTTGTTTCTCTGTTTGTTTGATCTCTGTGTTGTGGTGATTGTTTGTGTTCTCTTTTGTGTGATCTGCTGTTTGTTTGTACTTGTTTTTCTGTGTTGTCATGGATAATGAAGGAAATGGTGGAGGTGGAGGGGATCAGAGGCAGGGTCCATTAGGTCCTAATGATGGGGCTATTGTTGATCCTGTAACCCTGATCAATAAAATTGATGCAGGAGACCCCCTTTACCTTCATCCTAGTGACTCCACAAATTTGACAATTGTTAGTATAAAACTAAAAGGTACTGATAACTACAGTGTATGGTCTAATGCTATGATCCTAGGTTTACAAGTTAACAAACTAGGATTTGTTAATGGAGAATGTGTTAAACCTGTTGATGATCCTGTGCTTGCTAGACAATGGGATATATGTAATTCCATTGTCCTTACTTGGATTCTTAATTCTATCTCTGAAGAGTTATATCTAGGACAAGTATTCTCTAAACTTGCTAGTGATGTTTGGAAAGAACTAAAAGAAACATATGATAAAATTGATGGTTCTGTGGTATTTGATTTATATCAGAAAATCAATAGTTTTAGTCAAGATGGAACATCTGTTTCTGAATATTATCAGAAACTAAATGTGATGTGGAAGCAATTGGATCAAATTCTTCAATTGCCTCCATGCACATGTGATGCTTCCAAAGATTTTAACAGTTTTAGTCAAATGATCAAACTTATGCAGTTTCTTATGGGATTAGATAATTGTTACCAAACTGTTAGAACTAATTTGTTAACTAGAGACATATTACCAACTGTTAAAGAAGCATATTCCATTGTGTCTAGAGAAGAGTCACATAGGAAATCTAGTGGAACAAATAAGAAAACTCAAACTGTGGGTTTCCTTGCTAAAACTGATCAACAGTTTGCTGATTTTAATAAGAAATTTGGAAACAAAAATACTAATCAGTCTACATTAAAATGTACTCATTGCAATAAGACTGGTCATTTGGCTGATAAATGTTTTGAAAAAATAGGATACCCTCCTTGGATGAGGTCTAGAGGGAATCAATCAAAAAAGGGAAGGGTTAACAATACTAGTAACAATGTTAATATTGAAACTAACTCTTCTATTCCTTTTTTGACTAATGAACAATTATCCAAACTGTTAAGTCTGCTGAATGAAAAAACTAAGGAAAGTCCACAAAGCTGTAATGTTTCAGGTAGTTTTTTCTGTGCTAATGTGTCTGGTAGACCTATATTTGGTTTTGCTAGCAGTGTAGGGGGTAAGGTTAAGATTGGGTGGATAGTTGACTCAGGAGCTAGTGAACATATGGTTTCAAATGAAGTTGAATTAACTGATTTTGTTGAAGTGTCTGATTTAAACATTCATGTTAATCATCCTAATGGCACTAAAGCTTTGGTAACTAAAATTGGAAATGTCACTCTAGCTAATGGAGTTGTTTTAGAAGATGTATTAGTTGTTCCCGAGTACAAAGTTAACCTTATTTCTGTGCACAAACTGGCTAGGGATAATAAGTTGTATGTTGGTTTTGATGAAACTACATGTTATATACAGGACCAGTTAACAAAGAAAGTCCTGGTGACTGGTAATCAACTTGATGGCCTGTATTTCTGTGGTTATACTTGTTTAAGTGAGAAGGTGTGTTTCAGTTCTGAATTGTTTGAAACTTGGCATGCTAGATTAGGTCACTCTTCTGAACAAGCTGTTAATATGTTAAAAACCAAACTTAACTTAGGAAAACATGGTAAACTTCAACCTTGTGAAATATGTCTAAAAGCCAAACAACATAGAGAACCTTTTCCTCTAAGTGACCATAAGTCAACTCAGGTTGGTGAACTGGTTCATTTGGATGTTTGGGGTCCCTATAGGATTGTTAGTAGGGATGGGTTTAGATATTTTTTAACTATTGTTGATGATTATTCCCGTGTAGTGTGGGTATGTTTATTAAAGAATAAAAGTGAAGTGTTTGAAAATATTAAAGAAATTTTCAATATTATTCAAACTCAGTTTAGTAAACATATCAAGTGTTTTAGAAGTGATAATGTCTTGAATTTGTGAATAACCAAATGTCAAAGTTTTGTAAAGATAAAGGGATTGTACATCAAACAACTTGTGCCTTTACTCCTCAACAAAATGGGATTGTTGAGAGGAAGCATAGACACCTTCTTAATGTTGCTAGAGCTTTGTTATTCCAAAGCAATTTACCTATAAGATTTTGGACTGAGTGTGTGTTGACAGCTGCTTATCTTATAAATAGGACACCATCTGGAGTTATAGAAGGAAAGACCTCTTATGAAAAGTTATATGGATTTGAACCCTTTCTTGATCATTTGAAATTATTTGGTTGTCTGTGTTTTTGTACTGTGTTAGATAGTTCAGATAAATTTGATAGTAAAGCTGAAAAATGTGTGTTCATAGGATATTCAAATGAAAAAAAAAGGTTATAAAGTGTTTAGTCTTGATAGTAAAACAGTTGGGTATTCTAGGGATGTAAAGTTTTTTGAAAATTGTTTTCCATTTAAAGAACAGAAAGTTTTTGAAACATTTGATGCTAATCTTGACAAAAATGTTAACTGTTTAATTTTTTTGACACTTTTGAAAACACAGACTCTCTAAATGATTTTGAAGTAAAGGATCCCGATGATGATGGAAAGGGGCTAGGTAGGTTAGATGTAGGAACACATGAGGATCAGCAATCTACAACACATATTGCTGTTGATGACATGGCTGGTAATCAGCAGTCAAACAACAGAATGAGTTGTAAAGATATGGCAGACCATGTGAGTACTACAAATGATAACCAGGAAAGGTCTAAGGGAGATACTTCTGGGTCTGTTGAACCTGAAACTATTAGAAGGTCTTCTAGGAACTTTGTTTTTCCATCTAAATACAATGACTATGTGTTAGATGGTAAGGTTAAGTACAGTATAGATAATGTTGTCAATTGTTCTAGATTACCAATTGAGTCCCAGTGTTTTGCTACTACCCTTTCAAAAGGGTTTTAACCTAGGAATTATACTGAAGCTTCTAAGAGTCCTGAATGGATTCAGGCTATGAATGATGAATTAGAAGCTTTAAGTAGAAATGACACCTGGACTATTGTTGATACACCTATTAATAAAAATATAGTGGGTTGTAAATGGATTTTTAAAATAAAATATAAGTCTAATGGTGAAATTGAAAGATATAAAGCTAGGTTAGTTGCTAAAGGGTATAGTCAAAAAGAAGGTATTGACTTTGATGAAACTTTTGCCCCTGTGGTCAAAATTGAAACAGTTAGATGTGTTATTTCCATGGCTGTTTTTAATAATTTGGAACTGTTTCAATTGGACATTAATAATGCTTTTTTATATGGTGACCTAAAAGAGGAAGTTTATATGAAACTTCCTGAGGGATGTTTTAACAAGGATAATAATAAAGTTTGTAAGTTAAAAAAGTCATTATATGGGCTTAAGCAAGCCCCTAGGATGTGGAATGAGAAATTGGTATGTGTTCTGTATGAATTTGGCTTTCAAAGGAGTAAATGTGATCATTCTCTATTCTTTAAAGTGTCTGATACTCTAATTATTATACTACTTGTATATGTTGATGACATAGTTGTCACAGGCAATAGTATAAGTGAAATAGAGAAACTTAAAAAATGTCTTAAAACTAAATTTCTTATTAAGGACTTAGGAAGGTTACAATACTTCTTGGGTATAGAAGTAATTAGAGATAAAGAAGGATTAGTTTTGACCCAAAGGAAGTATTGCACTGACTTGTTAGCTGAGTATGGAATGCTTGGTTGTAAGTCGGTTAATGTGCCTATTGAACAAAACCATGTTTTAACTGGTTTAGTTCATAACTCAGAACCTATTGTCAATATAACTGCTTATCAGCAGTTAGTAGGAAAGCCGATTTATATGGCACAAACCAGGCCTGACGTATCATATGCAATCCATTACTTAAGCCAGTACATGCATTCTCCTTTGAGTGGTCATGTAAAAATTGCATTTAAATTATTAAGATATTTGAAACTTTCCCCTGGAAAAGGAATCAAGTTCAGGAAAAATGATCAATTCAATCTGAAAGTTTTTTCTGACTCTGATTGGGGAAAGTGTGTTGAAACAAGGAAATCTGTGACTGGATTCTGTGTTTTTCTAGGGGATAACTTAGTATCCTGGAAAAGCAAGAAACAGTCTACGGTATCCAGGTCTTCAGCAGAGGCTGAATATCGTGCCATGTGTGCAGCCTCTTGTGAGGTCATGTGGCTTAGAAATATGCTTGAAGAACTTGGTGTTTTGGTTAAAACTCCTATTGAGTTGTGTTGTGATAATAATGCGGCTATTTCTATAGCTGGTAATCCAGTCTTTTATGACAAAACCAAACATTTTGAATTGGACTTGTACTTTTTAAGAGATCAAGTTCTAAAAGGTGTTATTAAGACAGTTTCCATTAACACCAAAGACCAGTTAGCTGATCGATTTACCAAAGGTCTGTTAGCTGGTGCTCATGAAGAATTATGTGGAAGACTTGGATTGTTTGACCCATTTGGTTAGGTAATCGAATTGTGGGGGGGGGGGGGGGTGTTAAAAAGATAATCAGGTATATCTTTCCAATAATTCAATTCGATTATATTACATGTTTAGATATTATAGTGTGGTTTCTTTATGTTTTGTAGTTTTACTTTGGTCAATGATCCATAGCAGCTGAGTTGATAATGGTCTAATCTGAAGAGTAGAGTTGCTGAGCCCAGGTGAAGTCCAAGTGTTGTTGAGCCCAGTATAGAAGTCGGTCCAGGATAAAAGCCCATGTTATGAATATCTCGAGTCTCGGGCCCAGTGTCTGGCCCATGCCTGGCCCATGCTTTATAATTGATATCAGGATTGCCACGCTGGCAATCCCCATTCCTAATAAAGGGTCGAGATCATCTCTAAGTGTGTTTTATTAAGAGTGATCCAATGGTTGATGTTGGCTCGGTTGTGTTTCTTATCCGTGCCTACCTTCTAACTATATAATCACTCTCTCTCTCCTCTGATCATTTTTACGATCACTTTTATTTTTCTCTGGTTTAATCTCTCTTTCGTCTGAGCAGTTTAGGGTTTGATCAAAGACATCTTGTCTTTGATCTTTAGTTCTTCTTTGATCTTGTTTGATCTTGATAGCTGTTGATAGGTATAGAGAGTTGTATGTATTTCAAAGAGTGTTTGTCGAGATCTTGTGATTTGATATTTGAGAGTTTTAGATTTGTATTATTTTGATTCTTGTTATTAATAAAAGTTTATGAGTTCTTTGATATCATGTTATATTTCTGACAAATAGAGTATTGAAATAGTTTTTTGGGTGTACGAAGTGAACCACCTTCCTTCTTTTCGATATTCATGCATCATATAATAATACGATTAAAAGCAAAATAAAGAAATTTAAGAAGAGGCCCACAATTTTAGCATCGGTACTTACTCTTTATAAATATAGTTGAGCCAGCCTTAAAATAAAATGAACACTCTATATAATATGTTATACCCTATTTAAAAAAATAAACACCATTAATCATTCATTGTCTACAGTTTAAAGAAAAGATTAAAACTGCAAGGAAAGATGGATTATCATACAACCACATGCTCAGAAATATACAGTTAAAGCTAGCCAGCCCAAACCCTAAAACACCCAGAATTTTGGTTATGGTTATGGTGAATGATACGACTAACTACAGTGAGAAAGTGTTGCACGTTGCAAGGGATAGTAATGGTGCCTATCTGTTCGAACCCATACTCGTCTTCGGCTTCCTTCAACAGCTGCACGAAGAGCGGATGGTTGAACCAGATAACAGGAACAACAAACCTTTGTTGGTCGCCACCAGTTTCACCAACTTTTACTGCCAAACAACCTTTTGGCACCGGCTTTTGCTGCGGCTTCCTTCGACCGCGGTTGAAGGCGGTCGCAGCGGTGCCCATTAATAATGGTTTGATCATTGATGAGCAGTTCGTACGGGAGAGTGTGACTTAAATGGATACGTACGTAAGTGTTCGATGCGGTCGAGGTTTAATTACAAGCATAGGAGATGGATTACACGTGGGTCGAAGTTCAAGATACGTGGAAGATTAATGTGTTTGGCATTCATATATGCATGTATATATTTCCCATGTGTTTGATGATTTATGTTTAGAGAACATATTGGAAACTTTATTTTCCTTCTTGTACTACTAATTACCGACAGGCACTGATTTATAGATGTAACCAAAAATCTACAAACATATGAAATTTTATAGATCGATAATACTATGTGTTAGTGGCTAGAGGTGGGTCGTGGCTCTATCTTCTAATATTGAGTCATGTAAGCGCTGATATGGCAGAGTGATAAAGTTGTTGCTCACTCGCGTGATCCTGTTGTGACAAGAGGTGAGCAGCAGTTTTATCTATTTTTTTTAATTATTATTTTTTTAACTTTGTTATTTTAAATTTATTTAATATTTAAATTTGTAACACAAATCTATTATATAATTGAAAGCAATATATTCTACATGGCATTCAAAGAGGGCATCCTCCCTTTTAAGTGTGTCATGTGGCATTAATTGATTTTAGAAAAAATAATTAAAAAAAAAATTGGATTTTTCTTCTCTCATGTTTCCTCCCATAATTTTTAAATGTTAATATCTTTTATATACGAGATTTTTTAAAGAAAAAAATTACATCAAATTAACGAACGTTTTATTATCTTTCCAATGAGTACATAGTGCTATATAAAAAACGGAGAAAAAAAAAGGCTATTTTTTGTGGGGTTTTGTTCATACAGGAAAAAAAAACACAAAATGTTTAGTTAATTCATTAATCATGTATCGACAAGTCACTAATTATGTTCAAATCAGTAAATATGAATTCTATTTTCAACATGTGTTAGCATTGGAGTTGTACATTGTTTTAGGTTAGGTATTTATATTAGAGTTATACATTGTTTAAGGTTAGGCGTTAACATTGAAGATACATTGTTAATTGTTTTAGGTTAGGTGCTACCCAAAGCTTTCCTGCATGTAATTGTAAAGCGCATAATTTTATTTCATATGTGAAATTGATATGTCATATTAGATTTTTCAACCTCGGAACGTTCCTAGGGTATAATCTAGTTAAATAATAAACATAAAATATTCATTAATTAATAAAAATACAAAGACAAAATTAATAAAAAAAATATAAAACACTATAATTAATAAATATAAAGCATAAATATTTTACAAATAAAATAAAAAAGAACAAGTATAAAAAAGTAAAAAAAAATATATAACAAAAGTAAAAAATAATATAACACAAGTATAAAAGTTGCTCCATCTTTCCATTTGGTCATATTCTCCAATTAAACCCTAAATTTTTTTACTCCTTTTTATAGGGCCGACAACAACCACTACAAACCCATTGCTCGCCGGACAAAAAAAAATAGAAAAAATATATAAACACACATCTTATTCCTCGCTAGTAGACTCACGCGAGCAGGATCGCCCATGCTCGCTCACGCCGTCGTTCACGTGAAGGTGTTGTGCAGTGCGCGAGCCAAGTGGCTTGTTTGGCCGCTCGCGGCTGCTCGCTCGCCCACCACAACACACAGTCTAATAATATACCTATGATGAGAATAAGCTATGCATGACTTTAAATAATTATTGAAGAATCTGTGAGATATATATATATATATATATATATATATATATATATATATATATATATATATATATATAAAAGAGTATTCATATCAGGTTCTTTAGAAATTGTGAGTGAAATCTCAATATTTTGATAAGTGTTATTGGGTGATTGTTAGTAGATAAGAGAGAAGATGTTAGAGCATTCACATCCCTCCACCATTTTATACCCTATAAGAGCATTTACATCTCCTCCACCAAATTTTCTCCATCAAATTACACTAAAAATCACTATTCCACCCTAAAATTTTCTCTCTCATTTTTTAAATAATAATAATTTTTCATATTTTTATTATTATATTTTCTCTCTCCTCAATTACAACCACTTCCAAAAATATTAAAATATTTTTAGGGGTGAACAGTGGCTTTTCAAATATAGGGGTGAACAATGTTTCCACCAAATATTTTCTCTATCCTCCACTCACAACTACTTACACTCGATCATCCCATATAATTTGGTGGACACACTCACATACATTTGGTTCCCCAAATGTGAATGCTCTAATATAACAAAAAAAATCATACTTTTCAAAATTTATCTCACATTTTAAAAAACCTTCCACATCCCTTCCACCATATTTACCTTTATCTTAATCACAAAGCTTATTTTATTATATTCCTCGTTTAAATACATGCACAATAATTTGATGGTGGTGAATAGTAGCTTCTTTTATATAAAAAGTTAGACGCTGGATTTTTCAAAATATAAAGATGGGGTATAAAATGGTGAATGGGATGTAAGGTGTTTTTAGTAAATATTTTTAAATTTTAGAGATGGGGGAGGTTTGATGGAGGGGATGTGAATGCTCTTATTATTCATCTTTATATTTAGTACCACACTGTTCACTCTCTAAATTTTTTTAGAGATGGGGGAGGTTTGATGGAGGGGATGTGAATGCTCTTATTATTCATCTTTATATTTAGTACCACACTGTTCACTCTCTAAATTTTTTTAATACTTTTGAGGAGTGGTTGTGAGTGACGAGAGGGAAAAAATTAATGATAAAAATATAAAAAAAGAACTATTTATTTGAAAGGAGGGAGAAAGAATAGTGGCATTACACCCTATGGTTCTCCGAGTGCAAGAAAATTGCAACCTCCCATTTCATGCGTGGTACCTTGATGATGGGACGATTATTGGTGATGCCGACGATGTTGCGAACGCCTTAGACATCATCCAGAAGGAGGGGTCATCCCTGGGGCTTCAACTGAATATTAAGAAAACTGAGGTTTTTTGGCCATCTTGTAATGGGGTGAAACTTAGGGACGGGCTTTTCCCCAGTGGGATTGGCAGGCCAGAAAAGGGGGTGAAGCTCCTTGGGGGGCTGTTAGTCGGGACTCTTACTTTATACGGGAATTGGTTGGGCGAAGAGCCTGGCGCACCGTTGATCTTATGAAACTTTTGCCTTCCCTTCGGGATCCCCGGAGTGAACTCCTCTTGCTCAGATCTTGTATGGGGGTCGCTAAGTTGATTTTTGGTTTGCGGACCTGCCAACCCGCCATGATGGATAAAGCGATATCATGTTTTGATAAGGGTCTACGGGAAGCAATTGAAGATATAGTGGTATGTGGGGGTCCGTTCTTTGGTGACTCGCAGTGGCGACTGGCGTCCTTACCGATGCGTTTGGGAGGATTAGGTCTCCTCTCAGCAAAGGATGTTGGGGTGTATGCTTTTGTGGCATCGTGGGCTCAGTCTTGGAATCTCCAAGACCACATCTTAAGGAATAGTGGTGTTGTCGACATGGACTTGGACTACGTGCAGGCCCTCGAAAGGATAAATGACTATCTCCCAGGTTTTGATATTGGCGGTTTTTCTAACAAGGACACCGCCTCCCCCCCCCCCCAAAAAAAAGCCTCAGAAAACTTTGGCGAATGCCCTTTTTGGCAAAATCGCACAGAGCCTGGGTGATGCTTTTGATCTGTCACCCCGCCAAAAGGCAGTTATTGGATGCTTGCAAAGCCCCCATGTCCAAGATTTCTTGAATGTTATCCCGATCGAAGGTTTGGGCCAAACCATGTCTGGGGTTGAATATAGGGCAATTCTTAAATATCGTTTGGTGATCCCCATGTATCATGAAGATGAAGTATGTCCGATTTCCCGTAAGGCATGCTTGGACCAATACGGGGAACACTCGGTTCACTGTAAGGAATTACCTGGTTTCAAATATAGGCATGACTGTGTCCGAGACGTTCTTTGGGACATTTTAAGAAAGGCTGGGATCTCAGCCAAAAAGGAGGCGCCTGTGAATTTTCTCTCGGACCCCGCATAAGGGAGATCCACCCTACGTCCAGCAGACCTGCTTGTCTTTGGGTGGGCCGGGGGGAAACACGCTTGTGTCGACCTAACAGGTGTATCTCCCCTGGCTGGGTTGAGGGATAGTGGTTTTATAGCAGCGCAAGCGGTGCGGAAAGCAGAAGCGAAAAAAGTTGATAAGCATGCTAAAGCTTGTGAGGAAAACCAACACGTTTTCGTACCCCTGACATTTAATACCTTTGGCTCCTTGGCACCGGAAGCCATCTGTTTCTTGGCTAGAGTCCAATGGGTTATCCATAGCAGTGTCTCAACTCCGAGGGAGCATGGGTTCGTTTTTAGTAGGTTAGGGTTTGCCATTTAGAAAGGGGTGGCGGCACATCTTATTGTCCGTCTGCCCGCTATCTTGATGTAATTTTTCATGATTATGTGTTAATTAAATTTATTATTATTATTAAAAAATACATACTTAATTAATAGATATTCTTATTCCATAATATTTAAAAAACCTCTTGAACCAAATGTCCTCTCTTATTTGATTCTTTTCAACCTTCCAATTTGTTTTTATTAGTCTTGTGCATATACACGTTTTAATTTTTGTTTTAACATGCAGAAGTACAGATGTGTGTAATTTGATATGTTGGCGGGTTGATGGATTTTGTGTTGGTGGATTTGATTGGTGTACATGGACATGACACATCTCATTTCTTAAAGGACAATTTGTACTAGGAAAAGATATGCGGGTAAAAAGCTGTATTGCAACCTCTGTTAATATTAAAGACATAAATAACCCTAATCATATATGAACCTATAATCGTGTTGTCTTCTTAACGTGTATCGACTCGTGTTTCGATTTATAACTACTAGTTTTACCATAAGTAACGAAGGTCATGGGCGAAGCTTGGTTCTGGAATCGGAGGGGCCGAACTCAATTTTTTTTATCGGTAGTGGCAAATCGGCGAGGGTCGGACTCAATTTACCTACGAAAATCGTAAATTTTCACTATTGCGCCAAAAAACCGAGGGGGGAGGGCAGGACCACCCTGGCCCCTATAAATCCTTCGCCCATGACGAGGGTGACCAAACTATAATTTATAAATTTAAGATATTTTTAACAGATGTTTTGGGATATACCTCCTTATTTAGGTAGAGCATGTTTGGCTCTCCTTATTTCCACCTCCTTATAACTTATTACTTTTCTAAAAAGTTAATAAGTTAAAAAAAGTGTTTGATAAATGGAAAAGGAATTAATGTTTTAACTTTTCATTTGTCTATAATAAGTTGTTTTGGAAAGATAACGAATGTGTGACTTTTTGAACATCCTTATAACTTATTGATAGATATTTACATGCATGCCACCCTTATATCCTTATGGCTTATTCCTACCCTCCTTATATCCTTTTTGGTCATTTTACCTAAATAAATTAAATCAAACACTTTTTTACAAAATAACTTAACAACTTATTGTTTTTCCTCACTACATAGGCTGATCCAAACACTTTTCTAAAAATTAAAAGTTATAAGTTATAAGTTAATAAGTCTTTTTAACCAAAAGTCATTTTAGACTCAAATATGTTTATCCAAACATGCCCATAATAATAATGCAATGATGAAAATGGGGTCGATGTTCATCACCCATATATCTAAATGAAAACATTTCTTCTCATTGATCATAAGTTGTGTTCTTGGTAGGTTCAAGTTACTAAGAGTTTTAAGAGTTGATTAGCACGATTTAAGTGGCTTATAGTATATTATAGCGAAATTAATATATAAACTTGATGCATTGATATTTCATGCTCATTTGAGAGTATGTCTTTTTAATTGTTTTTCTGTTTCTTATCTCATATTTCAAATTAAAAAATTGGGTTATATTATAAACTTAACTCAAGACTATGGAGACGATTGAAGGCTAGGGAAGTGATTAGTATAACGGGGAGAAATGTGAAAATGAAGAGTTCGTAAATGGTTTAATAGGAGAAATTAATTTCACAGAGACCCGATCAGCCTATAGTCTCGACATAGTTTCCTCTCAGTCCTCTTTCTTGATTTCTAACTATACAGGGGTATTTATGTCATTTCACAAAAAGTTAACAGAGAAATTGATTGTTGTTAGAGTGATAGACTAAAAGTGTTATAATTTGTAAACTATTGGATTATATATACGATTTTTAAACTAGTAGATTAAGAGTGTTAAAATGAACAGACCACAATAATGAAAATTGAGGTTTACTCTAAAACAAAAAAAAATCAAGGACGTATGAAGAGAAAAATGGGAACTAAAAGAAATTACAATATATTAAAACACAAACGGAAATGAACAGTAATTTGAAATGAACAGTAATTTTATTTTATTTTATTCTTTTGTTATATTAAATACTTATTATGTTGGATAAATTTTAGTTGGTTGTGAGTGGCTTGGTGGTTGAGTTGTTGTGTTGCTTCCCTCTTTACTCAGGTTCGAATCTTCTTGGCAGTTTATTCCAAACCGTTTTTTTTTCTTTTTTTCTTTTTGGCATCTTCGTAAGGCTAATTTAAGAAAGGATTGGTCCAGCGAAGTCAAACTATTTAAATTGGTCAATTAAATGATTATTAGACACCATTGGGGTTGGTGGTCCAATGGCAAGGCAAAGCCTTTTAATACACTAAGAGTGTGAGGTCTTAAATTCAAGTCTCACAAGGAGCAAGAAATTTACCTTTAAAAAAAAATAATTGTTAGACATTTATTGCCCTCTTTTTTTAAACGTTTTTGGGCTATTAGTATTTATATATCCTTACATAGTGAATTTTGATGTATATATCCTTACATAGTGATGTCAAATATTGACAACAACGAAACTTTCTCTACATATATATCCAATCTCCTATTTAATAGGTAAGATTTGTTTTGAATATCATTATATCGCTTATTGGGTTAAATAACTTGTGTTGCTCGATTTAGACCTTGTGGGGTAAGGACTTCTAGATACCACGATTTAGACCTTGTGGGGTAAGGACGTCTAGATACGTAAAGTGGTGGCGTCGTCAGGATCGGTTGAAAATTGGGTCCAATTGCTATTGCTCCCGCGGGTAACCCTGAGGGTGGTCAGACCGTCTCCCAGGCAAGAGCGAAGATCTGGGAACATGAAATCTCTGCAGTGCAGTAGCATAATGCAAGCGCTTGCAGTATGGAAAGATGGGTCTGGGTTTGCGGTCTTGGTCTCTTCCCTCTTGGATAGCGTGGGGGATGTGGTGGTATCTAGAGGAGAAGTCAAAAGGGAAGAGGACAATGAAATGGAACCGAATATAAAGCAATGTCTTCGAAAAGTCAGGGATGGGCATTTCACGGCGGCGGATAAGGTTCTGTGCTCCAGTGGGGTTGCCCCTCTATGTGAATCGACCATGCAAGCCCTCATTGATAAACACCCAGTGGTGCCGCCTCCATCTTTTTCGTCTAACCCTATCGCCCAACCCGCTCTATCTGTAGATGGGGATTGTGTACTCAAATGTATCCGATCTTTCCCTAAAGGGACGTCTTGCGGTAGGGATGGGATACGGGCCCAACACCTGTTGGATGCTATGGGTGGTGAAGGCTCGGTGACTTCCTCGGGCTTGCTCGCGGCCATTACTGAAGTTGTCAACTTATAGCTTGGGGGGCCTGCCAGGCTGCCCTAAGGCACTTGCTGAGTTTGTTGCCTCGGCCCCCCTCACCCCCTTATTGAAGACCGATAATGGAATTCGACATATTGCTGTGGGGGGCATTTAGCGGAGGTTGGTTTCTAAGGTGGCAATGAAGAAGGTTCGGAAAGACATGGCCCAGTACCTAGGGGATTTTCAATTTGGAGTAGGCGTACCAAATGGGGCAGAGGCGGTGCTTCACAGTGCCAACCGGTTCCTGAATTCTTTTCATGTGGATGGGTCCTTGGCTCTGCTTACAGTAGACTTTTCCAATGCCTTCAACATGGTCGACCGCACAGCCTTTCTTCAAGAGGTTCACCAGCGATGCCCGTCTATCTATCCGTGGGTCCAGTTCCTTTACGCCCAGCCTGCTAGGCTGTACGTGGGTAATGATTGTATTGGGGCTACCACCAGAGTGGTGCACGGAGATCCTTTGGGGGCCCTTCTCTTTGCTCTTGCCTTCCATCCTCTCATCATGCGGGTTCAGGAAAACTGTAATCTCCCGTTCCATGCTTGGTATTTAGATGATGGGACGATTATAGGCAACGCAGCTGCAGTTGCTAAGGCTTTAGACATTATCAACGTGCATGGGCCATCTCTGGGGCTTCATCTCAATATTAAGAAAATGGAGGTCTTTTGGCCGACGTGTGACGGGTTGAAAAGCCAGGAAGGGCTTTTCCCGACAGAGATTGGTAGACCTAAGAAAGGGGTTAAGCTCCTTGGTGGGGTTGTTAGCCGAGATCCTACTTTTATCAGGGAGTTGGCAGGGCGGCGGGCTACGAGTGCGGTTGCCCTCATGAAACTACTACCCCGCCTTTAGGGATGAGATCGGTACCGTAATGTACCTATACCTGTATCCGTACCGAAAATACCCGTACCGAATTTGAACAAAAGTGGGTACCGAGTACCGTACCGAATATATAGGTACGGTACGGGTACGAGTACGGGTATTGGTACCGGGTATTTCGGTACGGTACCCGTTTGGTACCATTTTGATATTTTTTTCTTTTTTGAGCACTCGTACGGGTACCAAGTAGGTAAACAATTACGAGTATCAATACTATACGGGTACCAAATAGAAAATTTTGGTACGGGTACCAATATGGTACATGTACCAAATAGGTAAAATTGATACGAAAACCATAAATACCATATTACAAAGTAAAACATATAATCAAATTCAATAGTATATAGAATTCGGTACCCGTACCATTTTTACCCGTACTCGTACCCGTACCGATACCGAAAGTACCGAATACCGAAATCAGTAAAAGTGGGTACCGATAACTATACCGAGTACTCAAAATCGGTACGGGTACGGGTACCAGTACAGGTACGGTATGGGTACGGGTATAGGTACTCGGGAAAAATTGCTCATCCCTACCCGCCTTAGAGATCCCCAGAGTGAACTCCTGCTGCTCAGGTCATGCATGGGGGTCGCTAAGTTACTTTTTGGGTTACGAACTTGCCAACCCCACTTCATGATGGATGCGGTATCCCTTTTCGATGATGGTCTCCGCGAAGCTATTGAAGATATAGTTGTGTGTGGCGGCCCCTTCTTCGGGAACCTCCAGTGGCGCTTGGCATCCTTGCCGATGCGTTTAGGTGGTTTGGGCCTCCTTTCAGCTCGAGATGTTGGGGTCTATGCCTTTGTGGCGTCCAGAGCTCAGTCTTGGAAACTTCAGGATCATATCCTCCGAAACAGTGGGGTCATTGGACTAGACCCAGACTATCAACAGGCGCTCGAACGCTTAAATGTCTTTCTCCCGGATTTTGATATTGGCGGTTTTTCTAACAAGGACACCGCCCCCCAAAGCCACAAAAAACTTTGGCGAATACTCTTTTTAGCAAAACTGCTCAGAGCCTGGGAGAAGTTTTTGAGTTGTCCACTCGCCAGAAGGCGGTGATTGAATGCCTAAAGGGCCCTCATGCTCAGGATTTTTTGACTGTTATCCCGATTGAGGGTTTGGGTCAATGCATGTCTACAGTAGAGTACAGGGCTATACTCAAGTACCGATTGATGATCCCTATGTACCCGGAAGATGAAACATGCCCCATCTGCCGTAAAACCTGCATGGATAAATACGGGGAGCATGCAATTCATTGCAAGGAGCTCCCTGGTTTCAAATATCGACATGATTGGGTGAGGGATGTTTTGTGGGATATCTTGAGAAGAGCTGGGATCTCTGCAAAAAAGGAGGTCCCTGTAAACTTCCTCACAGACCCCATGGAAGGGAGATCCACCCTGCGACCAGTAGACCTGCTTTTCTTTGGTTGGGAGAGAGGGAAACATGCCTGTGTGGACCTCACCGGGGTATCTCCGCTGGTTGGGTTACGGGAAACAGGGTTCGTAGCTGGGCAAGCATCAAGAAAGGCGGAATCAAAGAAAGTAGATAAACATGCTAAAGCTTGTGCAGATAACCAACATGTCTTTATCCCTCTGGCTTTCGACACCTTTGGCTCCCTGGCGCCAGAAGCTATTCGTTTCTTGACCAGGGTCCAACGGGTTGTCCACAGCAATGTTTCATCCCCAGGGGGGCAAGGTTTTGTCTTTAGTAGACTAGGGTTTGCAATTAAAAAAGGGGGTGGCGACGCAGCTTGTTGCCCGTCTACCAGCTATTATGATGTAACTTCCGTATTTTGTTTTAATGAAAAATTATTTAAAAAAAAAATACAAAATTAAAAAGAAATGAAAGGTGAAGGTGAACCCACTTTATGTTACTTTGTGGTTGTATATTTTATTGAGTGTCAAGACTAAATTTAAATTAAGTGATCCATATGGTTCGTCACCACTTTTTAATCGTAAGTTTTTTTCTAACTTGGATTGACGCCGCCGCAACGTGCGGCTGACTAAAATCCTAGTTTTGAATGAAAGAACGTACTATTGTAGAAGTTGCCTCGTTTTCTTATTTTTATGTATAACTAAATCTTAGATAAAAAAAAAAACATATGTTTTTAACTTGTTTATTCAAGAAGTTGCCTCGTTTTCTTGGTAAGTATTCATGATTGATCTAGACATGTGCTTTAACTTGTTTATTCAAGAAGTTGCCTCGATTTTTGGTAAATATTCAAGCCTGAGCTAGACATGTGCTTTAACTTGTTAATTATTTATCTATCACACATTTATATGTAGCAAATTATCATACAAAAAAACAAACACACATTATGTAATTTGTCACAATGTGGTGAATCATTGAAGATGATGATGTCGGTGGTGTTCGGTTTTTTGTTAGGGGACCAGTCTGATGGGGTGATGGGCCCAATTCAAAATTTTTTTATTAAAGGTAATTCAATTAAAAATCATTTTTAATAATAACAACTAATTTAAAAAAAAAAACAGTATATTTGTTGAAATAGAAATTATATATATTAAAAACCAAAATATAATTTTACTTAAATCTACATAAAACAATACTTAAACCTATGCCTGTAAACGAACCAAACGTTCATGAACTGTTCGTGAACTGTTCGGCGGAAAGTTCGTTTATGTTCGTTTATTTAAATAAATGAACGAACACGAACACAATTTTTTGTTCGTTTAATTAAACGAACAAACATGAACACACGTTGTGTTCGTTCATTTATGTTCGTTTATTTTGTTCGTTTATGTTCGTTTAATTAAACTTAGCTTTATTTTTATTATTTACTTCCTTTTGTTAAGTAACCTTAATTCATATGTTCTAAAAACTTAACCCTAACCCTAACATTCTAAACATATCACTTATTAGCCGATCTTCATACTTCACAACCCCACACTTCATAGCCGCTCTCCACCCTAACCCTAACGTCAATTTATGTTCATGAATCATTATTAACTTGTTTTTGTTTGTGTTCGTTTATGTTTATTTGTGTTCGTTTATATTAATCATTTGTGTTCGTTTATGTTCATGAACTGTTCGTTTAGGTTTAAATAAGCGAACATAAACGAATACGACAAATTTCTTAATGAACGAACACGAACACAAAAATGTGTTCGATTATGTGTCCGTGTTCGTGTTCGGTTAAAGTTAAATGAACGAACACGAACACGCCTGTGTTCGTGTTTGTTCGGTTCATTTACAGGCCTACTTAAACCTTATTAAACATAATATCTCCTAACTAAAGACATATAATCCCTAATGACTTAAGTCCTAATCACCTAGAAAGACTGAGGAGATGACGCGCACGATCCCTATCATGACTACCCAACCACTCTTCTCGAGTACTTGTCCAGATAAAGGGGAAGCTGCGTAGATCATTTCTTTGTCCGACCTAGGGACGTATTCGTAACCCAGGTAGATTTCGTACCCTGCAGCCCAGTTGGGTAAGACTTATGTTGCACAGTTTTTTAACTTTGTGTTTGTGACATGAGGGTTTTGAGTGAAGTCGTTAAGAGTCTCTTTAAGTCATAGTCGGTCAAATTGCAGTTGAGTCATGGTGTAGTCACTCACCAAGTTCAATTCACTTTTTGTAAGAAGATTTGGATCATTAGCTGCTTGGGGAAAATGGTTTGCAAGTGAAGGATTGTAGACTGGTTGGTAAGAGGGTGGAGGACGGTAGACTACTTGAGGAAAATGGTTTGATGATGGAGGATTTAAACTACGATGGGATAGTCATCTAGGGTTTGAATGTCGAGCGTTTGATGGAAAAGGATTTGACGCATGGGGTTTGGACGAAGACGAGATGATCGTCTAAGGTTCAAAGATCATGTTGCTTTATTTAGATAATTGGCACCCATATCTTCGGATTAGTATTATCTTTGAGTAAATTGTGAATTGAGTAGTGCGAATGTGGGTTGGAAAATGAGCTGATTTATAGACACTGAAAAAATCATTGATTGAAAGAAGTCGTCGGAAAAGCATTTGTTTGAAAAAATAACCGTTGGAAATATTAAATTGTTTTAAGTTTAAATTTTAAACTTTTTTATTTAATAATTTTTTTATTTTTAATTTATTATCAAAATTTTAATTGAAAAATAATAAATAAATGACGTTTATTAAAATAAATATAATATATAAATTATAAGTTGACTAAATAAATTACATTCAGATTAAATATAATGAAAGTGAGTGATAAGATGGAGGTTTGTGTGGTTTATTTTTGAAGGAAAAAATTGAGTTTGGGATATCACCATTCACATGCAAAAGGCTTGGTTGTTCACTGGACATTATTAAAAAAATGAAAAAGAAGTGCAAGAAGTCAACAACCAGGTCGGTCTACCGACCCTTAGTTGCAACCAAGAATATGCCACATGTTAGCTTTGTATTGGACCCCCATTTTACATTTTGTATTAAAAAAATAGTTTAGGTTGGGTTGCTAATGGGTGTAAAAGATTGTGTTGAGTTGGGTTGTGTAGTGTAGGTGGAAGAGGGAGAAATTAGTTTTTTAATTGAAAGTTGAGTTGGGTTAGATTGTAAATGGGGATAGGTTTAAAGTGGCATGCATGTTTGAGAATGGAGATACTCTAAAAGTCTCTTAGAGATTCTTTACACCCTAAAGCCTCTCCACGTGTTAAATTTGAAACATGCTGTGAATCTTTTAGTTGTGAATCTTTTTCTTATTTTTGGTTTTTAACAACAAATTTTTTAACGCTCTTAATTTCATTTTTATTTTACACTTGTAAGGATTTAAACTTACAATTTTACATTTTAAGACGGGATAGCCTATCCCTAGACCAATAAGTTATGGTATCTTTTTTCTTATTAATACTACATGTGGAAATAAACAGAACGTATGTTTAATCTTCATGTTTTTTTCATTTTCATTTTAATTCATTAGCAAGGTGATAAATAGAGTAAAGTACTAAAATTGTTCATGAGATTACGTCATATTTATTGGTTTCATTCAAAATGTTTTTTTTGTTTGTTTTGTTTTTTACACCTTGAGGTATAAGGTTTGACAAATCTTCTCAATATAATCCATTTTGCTAACTCCATTCAAATTTAACAGTAATTCAAGGGTTATTAGGACATTTTACCTAGTTATTATTTTTTGTTCATATATTTTAACCCCCATTTACATCCACACCTTTTAAACAACTATCTTTTTCCTCACAACAGATAATAGTTTTTATTCCATAAACAAAACAAGTTATATTTAGATGGTGGGTAAGTGGGTAACAAGCTGCGCTGCTATCCTTTTTTTGAATACCAAAGCTTATCCTGCTAAACACAAACCCATGGTTCTTAGGGCTCTGGGAGTCACTGTGGACCACCTTCTGCATTCGTTTCAGAAAACGCGTTGCCTCGGGAGCTAGGGATCCAAATGTGTCAAAAGAAACAGCAGGAACACGTGCTGATTCTCTAAGCAGGCTGCTTCGTGCTTAATGACCTTCTTAGCTTCTGTCCGCAACACTGCCTGCCGCGGTACAAAGCCGCTGTCTCGCAAGGGGAAACTCTGTAAGGTCAACACATGCATGATGTTTAAACTTTAAAAAGTAAACTTTATAGTTCAATCCATGTCCCAACTTTTCTAAATAATACATTAGACCATGTTTAGTGGGAGTGAAATTTGGAGCCACTCACTTAGGCATTTTTTAATAAGTGGCATGTGGGTCCTACTGTGGGCTTGAATTTCATAAAGAGTGTAGTGGTGTGGTGTGGTGTGGTGTAAGTATGTGTATAAAGATATTAAATTTCAATTAAAAAAAGGAGTGGTTGTTAATTAGTTGAGATGCTGAAGGAGGGATTTGATTGGTTGAAATCTTGCCACTTCCCTCGTGAAATTTTTATAGAAATCTAAGTGGAAGCGATTTTCTATTTGGTTTGGTTTATTATTGGTTTGAGCCCGCAGCCTAATAGGGCTGCTCGGTTTCTAGTCACCGACTATCAAAACGGCTAGGTGGTTGTTGGTACAAGAAATGTAGAGAGAATATAAAAGATGTTTTATTGTAATATTTTGGTACGTTCAAATGAGGAGATAACCTCCTCTATAAATACATGAAGGAAATACATAAAATGGGAAGTGACTAATCTTTGGGCACAAGACAAGGAGCTAGTCATGAGGGGCAAAATGTAAGGATGACTTTGACTGTAATAGTAAGGTCCATTTTGACTATTTGACTAGTCAAATAGTCATAATCTTCAATACTCCCCCTTAAGTTGGAGCGTGTATGCCAATAACGCCTAACTTGCCAAGTAATATTTTTTTTCGAACACTCCTCTTCAAGTTGGAGTGTTTTTTTTCTTTTTTTGCGGGCTCATAGATTTGAACTCGACTTTTCTTCTTGCGGGCTCAAAGGAACCCGACTTTTCTTCTTGCGAGTCAAAGAACCTGACTTTTCTTCTTGCGAGTTCGACGAACCCGACTTTTCTTCTCGCAAGTTCAAAGAACTCGACTTTTCTTCTCGCGAGTTCAAAGAACTCGACTTTTCTTCTTGCGGGCTCAAAGGAACCCGACTCTTTCTTCTTGCGGGTTCAAAGAACCCGACTTTTTTGTTCTTGCGAGTTCAAAGAACTCGACTTTTCTTCTCGCGGGCTCAAAGGAACCCGACTTTTTCTTCTTGTGGGGTCAAAGAACCCGACTTTTCTTTTTTCTCGCGAGTTCAAAGAACTCGACTTTTTTTCTTTTTTTTCTTGCGGGCTCGTAGATTTGAACCTGGTTTTTCTTTTTCTTGGTCGTCGACTTTCTCCATCTTGATTTCGCCCGTCACATCCTCCCAATTTTATTATTAATATTTTTTAATCAATTCTTTTAAAAAAGTAGATTTTTTTTATAAGCAGGATCAGAAACATTGCTCTGATACCAAATAAAATTCTAAGCGGAAGCGATTTTCAATTTGGTTTATTTTATTAGTTTATTTCAGCCCTGGAGTCGAGGGCTACTCGATTTCTAGCCACCGACTCTCAAAACAGCAAGGTGGTTTTAGTACAAGAATAGAGAGATAGAATATGAAAGATTTATTTGATTGTAATGTTTGATACGTTCAAATGAGGAGATAACATCCTCTATAAATACATGAAGGAAATACATAAAATAGGAAGTGACTAATCTTTGGGCACAAGACAAGGAGCTAGTCATGAGGGGCATAATGTAAGGATGACTTTGACTGTAATAGTAAGGTCCATTTTGACTATTTGACTAGTCAAATAATCATAATCTTCAATACTCCCCCTCAAGTTGGAGCGTGTATGCCAATAACGCCTAACTTGCCAAGTAATAACGCCTAGTCATGAGGGGCATAATGTAAGGATGACTTTGACTATAATTGTAAGGTCCACTTTGACACTTTGACTATTTGACTAGTCAAATGGTCATAATCTCCAATAATTTTTCATGCCTCCTACCTCCTGACAACAATTAGCGCCCATTCACAAGGAGGGGCGGTGTGCAGGACGCGAATGAGGCTTTAAAATGCCCGTTAACGCCCTTTCAGCATGCCACTACATATGGTCTTAAGCATTGGGTACAAAGGAATTAAGGTGGGCATATGCCCACTGTCCAACTCTAGGCCGAATGCATATATTTATATATTGAGTTTTCGTTGAAGGTGTGCACATGCTCTTGTACATTATTTCTATTCACTAATAAGATCCATCACATTTTAACTCAAAGCAATATTTCAAAGCAATATTTTGATTTTTAAGTAGTATCCTTCGTAATAGCTTTTCAAACATTGAACTAAAAGAAAATTTCAATTAGTGTCACAGTTATTTTCACTTTAGCAATTGTCAAACGAAACAAAAGCTGTTAATAAAATTGAACACAATTTTAATATACTTTACTTATTAATAAGGACGTGTGTGATTAACAGAACACATGTAGCATTAAAAGAGTGTAAGTGTCAAACGTGTGGAGAACCTCTAGCAGGGACACATGTAGAGAACTATTCATCAATGATCTAATATTAATAGATTGTAATGTAATTAGGTGCAATTTTTAATGAAAGTTTATCAAAAAGGGGATAGTTGTGCAGCAGCCTGTTGCTCGCTTGCCTACTATATAATTGTAACTTGTTTTCGGTATTTCTATATTTCTTAAAGTAAAAAAAAGTATGAATTGTTTTTATCCAACTCATTTTGACCTGACTTCTTTTATAGAAACCAACTTGTGTCTCCCGTCAAAAAATATTCTGGAACCGCCACCGAATGTTGGGGGGATGAAGAAACTGATGCTACTCTAGAATGGCAATCAGAATACACACAACTCAATAGTGAAAGAAACAACAAACAATATGCAGATACAAAGGGGATATGCTTATTAAAGACTTTGGGCTTTTCCGCGTCTAACTCTACCACTACTTCTTGATTAAAGTCCAATAGCAAAGCATAAATAAAATAAAATTCCACGTTACAGCAGTAGCTTGATTCCAAGTAGATAATGTGACATTTTAACACTCCCTCTCATTGAAAACATGGATCATTCCCATATCTTTAGTAAGCTGATAGCGTGTGGTTTTAGTGACTTAAAATACTTTTCTTTTAAAAGAGACAAGTCCCCGGCGGATGCGTCAAAAACTAGATAAAGAATAGATTTAAGTCAAAAACTTTGGTGTGTTGCACTTTCAAGTTTTAAATTTATAAAATAAAACGACAGTTGCTTAACGTTCTAAAACCCACACATACCTATCGAGCGTAGTATAGAAATGAGCAAGTACCGAGTATCGAATCCAAGGACACGACTTTTATTACTTAGTTCTTAGTTGCTTTAAATAAATAAAACTAAAAGTAAAGGATAACGAAAGTGACTGAGAAGATAACCAATGTCCAAATAAAAGTGTTGCTTGGGGTTCCAACTTGTCTTGGTACGGATTAACACTAAACGTTTAATTGAGTGATGTGTCCAAGATGTGCATTATCGTATAACTTTAAAACCATTTATGTTCTCAATTGTTATTGTGAGGCTCTCCCTACCCCAGTAAGCTAACCTCTCAATAGTGAGGGGAGGATCACCCAAGATTGTACGCGTCCAACCCAAAAGAACCCACCTGTCACACCCCGACTAGGCGGAAACGCGAGGTGCGACTTCGAAATATTTCAAAGCACAAAGGTCACACGAGCATTGATTAAAATAAAGCGGGAACTTTCATTAAACAACCAAATTTGTTCTACAAAGAGTTAATTGATTAATATTCAAAACCATTGTATGTAAATGTCTAGTATTAGGACAACAACACAACGGTCCAACAGAAGGTATCCCACAAATGCTCGCACACGACCCCTGCAAGTTCCATTATCCATGCTATTTTCCTGCAAAACATGCATTAAAGGAAATATGGGTCAACATAAAGTTGGTGAGTTCACAGGTTTTCTATATGATGGACATTTAATCCAAAACCGACTAAATCATTGCCTAGCTAGGGCAATAATCAATATGTGATCTGACATGAGCCCATAACCAAACCTTGACATGTTATGCCTCGCCCATTGTACACTAAAGATAATGAAATAATGTGAAATACAAGCATTCTTTTGATATCTGTCAATCAGGTCAGAGCGACTGACCAAGAGTGGGGGTGTCTACCCAATAGATCTATCCCGGTGTTTCATGGCTAAGTCCATAGCTAATGGTTATGGTATGATGTATGACACGAGGGCTTAATGGATCCTGGACCGTAATGTCTCATGTTCACATAATAGTCATGTATTGTAACTGAAAACTGTAAGCATGTTTTTCCCCCGTAAAAATGTAAAAACTGTAAAAAGGGGTCGTGAATACTCACTTGGTGTCTAAATGCTAGCCTGAACTGGATCCGCCATTGTGTGTCTGTCCTAGGGATGCCCTAAGTTCATATAAAGGCACCTTAGGTCTATGTTCCTTTTAACTACCATGCAACTGTTCACCCGACTGTAACACCCGTAGACTAGGGGCTTCTGTACCACTATCCACGTGTGTCACACTCTGTATGTGTCAGGAATTGTTCGTTTTGACGTTTAAGTGACAATGTTTAGTCTATTTTTGGTAAAACATGTATTCTTGACTTACTAAATGTTACCGAGTGTTACTTATGTCTTAGTTAAGTAAGTTTAGGGTGGCACATGGACACATCTTTCAACAGTTTTGCATAAAAATAACACATTTAGGTGTTTTGCCTTTGTATATACACGCATATCACATGTTTTCAAGAAAACTCTTGTGTTAATCTTGTTAATACATGTTTTTATAGTTCTTAACACATGTTTGTAAATCTAACCATGATGTATGTTGTAAAATAAGGTGAAATAGGATACTCTTGAGCCGGGTCTTGGCCTTGCACAAGCGCGCATACATCTATATGTATGTGTGTGTGCTCGTAAATGTCCACATACATGTGTTCCAAGGTGTATGTATCAATGTAAACATGTGTGTATACATAACTAAAACATTGAACTTTTATCACAAAACTTGAGTTGTTAAGTTAGTTAATTTCAAAAACTAGTTGTTCTATAGTGTGTGCGAGTATGTATAGGCTTCGGGTGAGCACTACATGTAGCCGAATAATATGTAAACAAGACTAAAGGTTCGTGTGTTATACCTCATGTATATAGCCAAGAAAATAAGAAAATAATAAGTTAACTCCCCTCAATGCAACTCCTAGGTACTTGCTAGAATCTCAGAGCTCCTATATGGTGGTGATGTTTGGTCGATACAAGCTCCTCGAGTGGGTAAACCTTCGGCCGAGAGGTAACAAGGAAAGGATGAAGGTGTTTCAAGTGTTAGTGTATTGTGGTGTGATCCAAATGAATCCATGGGCCTCTATATATAGGCGAGTGGAGGTGGTGATGTTCATGTGTCATTGGTTCACAAAAATGGAAGGTCAAAGGTGCTACTTTCATGGAGTGCAAAGTGAGATAACTTGCTTGAGTAAAGAGTTGACTTGGAGCTTGTTTGATTGTGTAGGGGGGTTTCGGCCGATTTAAGCATGGGGAAGGGGCACCATATTTGTAGTAAGGTTGATAAGAGAATCCTCTCATGTTTTTCTATGTTGTGACTTCCTAATGCAAATGTTTGACCTTGATTCAAGTGTAGTCATCCTTGGGAATGTGCTAGCCGAAAAGTTTGTAAGTTTGTGGGCATTTTGGATGGTCAAAAGCCATGGGAAGTGTAGATGTGGAAATCTTATTCCATGTTAGTGTTAAGCATGGATTTGAGGGTTACTAGATAAGCTTGATGACTAGGAAATTAGAGGGCATATATGTGCGATCGTGTATGTATATATGTGAAGGGTATTTGTCATTTTCTCATCCTATAGATATGTGTGTATGTGGCCGAGTATGCATGTATACATATACAAGAGTGTGAGTGTGTCCTAGGTGATTTAGATTATGTCCAAAACTTTGCACACCTCCTTGTCTTGGGAACATGTGGCCAAAAATGTACGTAGGTAAAGAGCAAGATATTCTAGGAAAGTCAACTTGTATATGTTTGGTTAACAAATGTGGAATATGATCCCATTTGGGTAAATGTCTTGGACTTGATGGGATTGGGTTATGATGTGCACATGCTCATATGTATGTGTGGCCGTAGATATGTATGTATACATGATAGTGTTCTTGTTTGATTTACACACTCATACAAGTCTACATAGATCAAGTTTTAAGGTTACGGGTGGACACATTGTTCATTTATGTGTCACACCATGCCAATGGCGGAAACACGTGGCGCGACGCTCGAAAGCATATCAAAGTCAAGATTAACACAAACTATATTTAATTAGAAAAGATCATTATATTGAGATGTCGAGAAGGAGTACCTTGTTTCAAACATTACATAAAACCACAAACATTAAGTTTCAAAGTGGGGTGTTTCTGTTTATGTTCCAACTCGATGGTAACAATAGATGAAACCCCAACCCGTGTCCAACATCCCAAATTCCACCTTACTAGCCGCATACCTGTTCAGCACTTAGTTACCTGAAAGATATGTTTAAAAAGACGTCAATATATAAAATATTGGTGAGTTCACAGGTTTTAGTTTTCAAAACTTTACTTTTGGGAAATAACACATGTTGTGACCATCATAGGAGTTGCAAGTTCCTACAATCTACTTGAGCCCATAACCAAACCAAGACTAATAATACTGCCCCGCTCCAAGTCGTTTCTCGGAATCTAACGACTTAATTTCAGAATACGTGCACCCCAGGCATACGCCGATGCATAATCGACGCTATCGATTAGGAGTGGGCCTTGTCAGGCACCAATAGTACTATCCAAATATTCCTTCGGTTTCATTTCCCTGAATTAATGGTTACAGAAGCGAGGGCTCAACCCCGAGTGGCGATCACTACTCAAGTAATTTATCATGTCACACATTTCCCTAACATATCTTTCCCCCAAAAACGTAAAACAGTTTAAAATGGGGCCTTAAAACTCACCTTAATTTCCACGCTTAGCTAGCAAATAAAGCCCAAAGCTTTGACTGACTTCCTCGTGCCCTAATTACCAATAAAGGACACCTTAAAGTCTATCATATATAAGCCTAGCTTATTTTTTGGTTAAAAGGTAGTTTATTCAACTACCTTGACTCGTGTGTACTAACCCGAGTCTTTAAGTGTTTTAACTCGACGAACCGATCGTGACTTATCATAATTCATGTGTTCACATACGACATAGTACCCAAGTCGCGCACCTGTTACTATTCGTGTGTACACCATGTTGGACTACTACTACGAAACGCATAATTCATCCTGAGTCATAGCTCGTCTCGTAACTCGAATAATTGTATTTGTCTTGTATAATATTTTTGGAAAAAAAATATACTTTGAAGAACATAAATGTAGTTATTAAAATCAATTAACATCAATTGTTGCTTCTTTTCCCAAATCCGTTTGCCTTTAAAGGTTTCAAAACATTAATTTTTATAAAGGTTTCCAAGTAAAGTCGAACGTTTATATACTTTTTGAATCCGAACAATAAACATTATTTAATTACCAAAATCCTTCGAAAACTTGTTAATACATGACACCTGGTAAACACTATATTCGTGTTTTGAATTATTGCCCGGGATTGAGTATTATTGTTATAAATAATAAATAATCTTTGTCAAAACGTTGTGATTTTGTATAAAATTTCCTTTGTCAAACACTTGGAAAGTTATTTATAAAAACGCACAACAATATCATCCTTGTTGCGCTTCAGGTTTTCTAAAAATTTGGGCAGAGTTTCCTCTGTTTTTGTACAAACCAGAGAACAAAAGTCGTCTACAATTTCCCAAAATCAATGTCAAAACACAAGACATCAAATTCATTTATCCGCAATTTCAATTCACAAAACCTTATACGTTTCGACAATTATATAAATTATACTATTTATATATAAAAATATATGTATAGTCCCACAATTTAGTCCAACAACACAAAAGTCACGCTTTATTAATAAACAACAATCTATCTTTGTCGTTACATATATACATATATATATTTCCGGTTCGTTCGTGAGTTAACATTATTCGTATTTATAGTTATATAATTTGTAAACATAATCCACAAAATAAACATGAACTTATTATACCTAAACCGTGTGCGTGTATCCCGATCTACGCGTTAACGAGATTAGATCTGATCGTTGACCAGGAGTTGACCGAGGTGGCTCGTTGACCTCACCGGATCTGACTGAGTTGGCTCGGTTAGACCAGATCTGATCGGGTTGACTATATCTAAACCAAGACCGGTGGTGCGAACCCGCAATGCGATCGCCAAACAACCGAAAGTGAGCCAAAAATAACCCAAGACAAACCGGATCTGACTCGTTGGACCCCGGGTTTACTTGATCTGACCGGATCTAGCCCGAGACTCGAACCGAACCACCAAAACAAACCCGATCCAGTTATGAAAACGAACAAATAACCCGAGACCTGAGACGAAACAGATCCGAGACTGGCTCAACCACCACTTTCGGGCGTCATCACCATCACCACCGGCCAGGATACCTTGACCCGAAGCCAACACCACCAACCTTACCACGGTCAGTTTCACCCTTGACCATAATTACCATCCGAACCCCATTATCCACCAACAGCAACCATCACTACTAACCCGAACCACAACCGATCCATCCCCGATCCGAGACCACCACCATAAAAACCACCACCTTCGAGCCAGCACCAACTCGTCAGCCTCCACAAAACCACCACTCGAACCACTCCACTGTGACGACCACCAAACACCTCAGATCCATCACGATCGGACCACAAAACCCACCAAAAACCACCCTTCTGCTGCTGTTTTTGCGCGTTTTTCGGGACACAAGCCTGCGACGCCACCACCCAAGCTTGGTGGTGGCCGGCTGTTGTTGTGACAGGGACCAGGGGTATGGTTATCGGGAAGAATATGGAGAGATCGAAGAGAGAGGGAGGGTTTGCGGTTTTAGAGAGAGAGTAGAGAGAGAGAGGAGCATGCGGCTGCACAAATGAAGGAGGAGAAGATTATTGTGCCTTTTTATACTTAGGGTTAGGTTAGATGAGTTGTGCATCGCGTATCGAACCCGTTATAGCATCTCGTGTCTCGGTTTACAGTTAGGGTAGATGACATATCAGGTAAACTAGTCGGTTTTGTTCGAAATTAAAAACATAACTAAACCGAGCAATTTAAATGTTATTTTCGTCATCCGTCGCGTGAAAACTAAACACGCGTTAAAATCACGTTAATCGATTCGGTCGTGCTATCCGTCATTTAGACGACCTGTTTACTTTCGAAACTAAATAAATGAAATTATTTATAATAAATAATTATTCCAAAAGTTCGATAACGGTTAAAACCACGCGTTTTGACGTTCGAATCCCACGTCAGTTCCTCTCCGCGTTCTCCAAAACGCTGCGTTTTCGGCCGTTTATCGCGCCGATTTCACATTCGATCGCATCAATAGTAATTACGTGTCGTATTTACATTTATTAGCCTTATGTTAGTTCACTTTGACAAATTTTTACTGATGTCAGTTCGTTACGTTAAATACGCAAAGTCTTTCTTTAAAGGCATCAAGGCCTCTACGAACTTTGAGGAGGATATCGTAGGACTCATATCGGCTCAACTAACCATAATTAACCTTAAACCATGTTAATTACTTTGAAAACATGATTAGAATCACGTTAAACGTTGTACGGAATTTGCCGGTTGTCACATTCTCCCCCCGTTAAGAGAATTCTGTCCCGGAATTCAGTTCAAGTCATCTGATACATTAGTATCCTTGAACAAGGCGGGATGTTTGCGACTCATGCGATCTCCTCTTTTCTACGTGAACCCAAGTCCACGCTTAGCGTTCTAACGAACACAATATCATGAGCTGGCTACGACCGAGCTCTTGGATTTCGCAATCCGGCACATATATCGGTTTTCCCAAATTAGTAGAGCTTCGCATCAACCTGAATTCTGTCGGTCGAGGAATTGACAATGCTTCCTCAGGCCATACTTGCGGGATTCATCAAGATCCCACTAAGCTCTTGCGATAGTTCGAGCTTAATCGTTGCGAGACCAATTTTAACCGATATCTCCGAGTCACTGGAGTACTAAGCGAAGTCACTCCATTACCGTTTTCGTGCTCAACAACACCCTTTCAGAGTATACACTCAGCAACGTCCTATACCGATTCGAAGTTCCTAAGGCTAACGCCTTGTTAGTACAACTTCCCGATCGGTTTGGCCACTTATTCAGACAGATTTGAATGTACCAGATTTGTTGGTCATCTCTCGAACAACTCAAGCCAGATCATGTGTATATCTCTATCTGTCATTCATTGTACTAGAGACGTACAAGTACGCCCTCCAGAGGACTTCGAGCAGTACACCCCGAACATTAGGGTGATAATTCCTATCACATAGGAAATTTTGGCGATGAAGCACACGAATTTGATTTGCCACCGACACCAATCGTATCACACGGGAAACTTCCGTCCAGGACAATCAATTCATTCGTTCGAGAATGATAATCCATACTCATCTCAAATTGAGTATCCCAGACTTGCGTTCAAGGTTCGGCGAACCCTGAGGTAGGATAACTACTAAAATCCGATATTATGAAAGTTGGCATCTAGTGTCTAGCCATGACTCTCCAAGAGTATAGGTGGCTATCCGTATGCCTCATATTATGACTACAAACGAGTAATGGATAAGAGGGTTCCAAACGGCGATCAATCATTTACCCGTGTCACATCACAGCCACAGGACGCCTCAGGCGACCTGATAATCAGATTCCCTCATTCAATTCTCACTAACCGGGTGATCTTACCAGATCACAAAGCAGTCGACAATCTCGAGGACGCTCCAGGTTGTTTGTAGTAGCGGATGGTATTCCCGTGTCCTCACATGGACTGAAATCCACTATGCACTAACTTACAACCTTTCGCATGAGCGATTGTGGTTAGTGGCACTAGGGCGCCTATTATGGACTGATGGAGGTCGAAAGTTTTTACGTCACTTTCACCCCTCAGCTCCCCAAACAGTAGACAGTGTATATTCGACATACAGTCGTACAATTCCACAATACGCAAGAATTTAAGCCGACTTAAACACAAATGTCTAGAGGCTCACATCACCTCATCACATTGGTCAACACAGGAATGATGTATATGAATCATCATAATATGGTTGCCGTAACAAATAGGAGATAGGGTCTCGACAACATCTTGACACGCTGGTGTCCACCGAAACGGTAAGCAAAGCACCGGTAGCTACCCAAAACAAGGGTACCCAGTACCTGTCCTGCTATATGTGCCTCACGAGCACCGGTGTCCTATCGGCATTAGCAACCTAGTAAGTCAATTATGAATAATACAGGCCACTCGCCCTTGAATTGACTATCTGATCCTATGCAGGGATCTGAGTGAAAGGAGTCCTGAAATCGAAACCCTCACTCGCCAAAGGTTCCATCTTTTCGGGATCTTTCGAGGAAAAAGGTGAAATCGTGTCATAGATTACTGCATTTGGCACACATTCTACGTGTGGGGCTTGGCGACTTCATACGCCAAAGTCGTCACTTAAAACAAACAAATGACCGAGATCGCCCCACAAGAAGTAGTCTTGAGCCTTCCCATAAGGCATCCCATTCAACGACTAAAGTAGTCACACACATGGGTGCAACATGTAAGCTTTCAAGCTTATCTTGATTAGTCATGGACTAAACGCACTGACCTGGCAGCTCACATTACTATGGTGTCTCCAACAGTGTTTGTCAAGGACAGGGGATTTTGCTCTAGTGCGAGCAATGCTATCTAAGGATAACTGGGAACACCAGTATCGACTCAAGGTCGAAATGGTTCCACTATTCCAAGAACCTACGCAACGACACCAAGACAAGATAAACCTACCCTCAAAGGAATAACAACATCAATCGAACGGCTGAGTTGATCGAAGATTTCATAACGGTAGGGTAGCACCCTTATAGAGTAGACAATGCTATACGCCCTTCTAGATTCAGGGTTTCATAAGACCTCCGAATCATGTACCAGGGACTCCACCAATGCCCGCGTCTTAGGTGGGTCCACAATGGTATTTCCATAATCATCAGTATAACACGTAGGCATGTATGACGTCAAACGAATCCATTGGGATGAGCAATAATGAATTGAGACTTTCAACTCTTACTAGTCCCAAAGGTATGGAACATAATATCGCTCACATTTACTCGATACCTTCAGGTTCAAGACGTATTCGAAATCCCTTATCACGAGCCTCGCCTCGTCATGTGTAGATCCCAGGATTTCTTTCCGACATGATTTGAGTGTGGTTAACCGACCAAAATGCGCGTAAAGGTAAAGGCTGGACATGGCGTCACTAATTCCTTGGATTTTGAAGAGGTAATGCTCACGAAACGCGCGAGCATATAAAGAGGTCGACACATGATTCGGTCAATTACTCAAACTACCACGACATTCGAACTTTAGGGAGGTACATGTGCTAACACTAGGACTAGAGTGTCTTACTATGACTCCTGGAAAGTCCGTTAGACACCCAAAATCCCACATTATTGATGTTGACACTACACAATCAAACAAATAGAACAATGACAGCAACGAGGGGTTTAGGTGATGTCTCCATCCCGAGGGAAACAAAGAGTGGAGCAAACGACAAGTCATCACATCATCAAGGCAATCCAACAGATGCAGCAATACATCCATAGAGCAACAGAATAGTAGGAATAACACGACATGACAACAACACATCCACGAAACACATCAAGGGAACACCGCAACATGAACCGCATGACACAGAGAAACACGACAGCAAGGCTACACTACTGCAGGAGCAACACAACAACAGGAATGCACCGTCGACAATGCAACGCAATCACATGGATATGCAATCGGCAAGGTAATGCAACTACAAACATGCTCAAACGCTGGGGTAACACAACAACATGAATGCACACGACAATATGACGCTCAATATGGAAAAATCCACAGTCCACAACAACAGATAGCTCCGTTATGATGAACACGCATCCCGGTGCGTCTCAGCTCACTTGTGGAGGCGGGATTTGTATCCATGCCTTCGACCACAAACCTATCCTCCATAGGCCCAATAGTAGGAACGACTGGGTCAACAAAGGTTTTCAAAATTGTAACAGAAATGGGAACGATGGGTTCCACATAATTTAGCAGACTAATCAGGCCAATATTGTTCTTAGGGAGAACGATCGTAGGCTCAATATAAGTCAATCGAATAATGGCAACTGCAGCATTGACAGACTCAACCCAATCCTGAGAACCATCGTCAATATTAGTCTTGGCAGGAGCCCAAGGAAAGATAACGAGGGAGTCAATGAAAGCCTCAAAGAAAGTGGAATTAACAACAAGAACTCCACAGAGATACAGACATGGTCATAGCAGCTTGGCAACGGCCATAGAGACGCCCAAGTCAACGATAGTAACCTCAGCAGGAGCCTCAAAAATAACAACATCAAGCTCGACCAGAGCCACATAAACAAAAACAACAACAAAAACAGCAAGAGCTAAGCACTTAAGAGCATCAACAGGATTCGCTTGAGCCATAGAACAATAACAGGAGCAACAACAGGCTTGGCGAGAGCCTTAGACTCATCGTAGTTATTAGATATGTGGTAAATAGTATCCATAGGACCTAGAAACCAACCAACATCTTTTCCAGCATCAAAGATAGTGGTCACAACGAGAATAGCTGGTAGAGGTAGAAGGATCATGATTTATCGAGACACCACGATAAAATGAAAACGATACAGACTCTGGCAATTCAGCCGAGTTATCCTTCTCATTAGGGTCCTCTTGCATGTTATTTTGGCCCTAGCACCGATAGTCATCAACTAAAGTGCCTCTCCGCCACCCAAGCGAGGCCGGTAGACTTTCTTCCTGATAGGCCACGCAGTGAGAGTATCATAATACGACAAGAGATTAGACAGGTCACATTGTCCATAACGAATGGATCTCGCAACCTTAGTTTATAAACCACCGTGACGAGGAGATGCAACGTCTCAATATCTATGGGGATTGATGGAAAACACTTCGCATCGATTGCCGCCCCAAATAGATAACGAGTCTCGTTGTCGTAACGAGGGTGGCGGACGTTCAACATTGTAACAAGAGCAATGGAATTGTCATCCCATGGGTAAGTTTATTTTATCCGAATAACGCGACCGCTTCCAGTAGTCCGTCATCTGATTTTCAAGGGGGATTTCTATGTCAGTAGAAAGCGTCTTGCAACATTTGACAATTTCGGATCACACACTTTACGATTTCGGCTCCCGAAATGTGGTTTCACTCCCCAAGTATTATGACGGATTCAGACACAACACGCACGTCGTGATCTTATATTCAATATATATATATTAACTAACTTGGATAAAATTATCTCCGACTCGACTCACTTTACCATATAATTACTTTCCCATTAAGTAGTTATACTAGGATCTTGTCAACCGAGATTTCATTTTTCCCATATTCGACTCGACTCACCTTTCCATATATTTATTTTCCCATTAAATAAATATACTGGGATCTTGTCGATTCGATATTACATTTTACAACCATCGACTCGACTCACTTTACCATATAATTATTTTCCCATTAAATAATTATACTAGGATCTTGTCGATCGATATTTCGTTTTCAACACCCGACTCGGCTCACTTTACCATATATTTATTTTCCCATTAAATAAATATACTAGGATCTTGCCGATTCGACATTAATTTTACAACCATCGACTCGACTCACTTTACCGTATAATTATTTTCCCATTAAATAAGTATACTAGGATCTTGTCGCTCGATATTTCGTTTTCAACACCCGACTCGGCTCACTTTACCATATATTTATTTTCCCATTAAATAAATATACTAGGATCTTGCCGGTTCGACAACATATTTTACTTTGTTAAGTTTGCATACTTAACTTAGTTTTGAACGTGTAATCGTTATAGATTATTTAACATTATTTCCCCCATGTATGCTTTCCCAACACTTAGGAAAGTGTTATATACATTTTATAAAATAAATCTACTCGGAAGCACAACACGGCCGGATGATTTCGCAATCAGTCTACAACTACATAGGAACAACCAACATTGTCGATTCAGACGGGGGCTATCATGCCTTCTAGATAAAGATGATCAAGCCTATTAACTCAGCAAGGTCGATTCTGCCTTCCAATAGGGGAAGAAACTCCTGACCCTCGAAGACAACTTGGGCATGTGTTAGATCAAGAATGACTTATTTACAATAGCAACACAGCAGCACACGAGCCACGAGTCTCATAACTAATCCACACGAAGTCCCGGGCTCAAACGCACTGGTTTTGCAGGGACGCACCCTAGGTCTTCACTGGGTTCCAAGTTTAGCATTCCACGCATCATACCAGGCATTCATCTCTTCAGTAGGCAGTGCATCCTCGTACGTCCGCTCCTTTGAAGAACTTTGTGCGGAGGCATTCAACTCCTATACAAGGAAGTTTTCGTCTCCAGTCCCTTAGAGGTAATGCTGAAGAAAGCTCATTCAGTTTGCGAGGATCGAAATCAAGGGATATTGACAAGACCTCCCTTTTAACTCATTGGCCAATCAAAAGCTAAGACTGAACCTACAGAACAAGAATAGACAAGACAAGGAGTGATCACCAACCCCGGCCCTAGCGCCCACCAAGGTTACCGTGCACCACAGGTTATTATTACGTGTGCACCCGTAATGATAATCGGTGTTGCGAGGTAATTTTTGTGCCCGCTAGTTCCGAGCTTCCTGATCCAAAAACAAATATTTCACACAATAAAAGACCTAGACTAGCTTCACCTTCACAACATCAACAACACGACAACGTCCACTAGCACGATAAAGGTTAGTCCTTCCGATCATCCCGCCCGCAGGTAAGCGGGTGAGTTCGTCGTAGACCACCGCGTCCTCCCCGATTGTCGATACTGGTAATCGATGCAAAAGTGCGGACTAAAGTGAAGCGTGACACGACATCCTTACATGCAAGCCATCTGTACTACTTAAATGCATTAACTAGCACTAGTTAGAAAATCGGATCCATACACAATATAAACATTCTTATCCTTATTTTCTAACATTTTATATATTGACACATATAGCTAGTCGGTCGGAATTTCCCCTTGTATAATCCATGTACCCTTTTCCTTCTTTTCTAAAAATATTTCATTGTGTTTTAATTATTGAAAACTTTTGTTTTCGAGCCGAAACCGGTTATAGTCTAGATTTTTTAAAAAAATACTAGTTCGCTATAACCTTGGCTCTGATACCACTTCTGTCACACCACGCCAATGGCGGAAACACGTGGCGTGACGCTCGAAAGCATATCAAAGTAAAGATTAACACAAACTATATTTAATTAGAAAAGATCATTATATTGAGATGTCGAGAAGGAGTACCTTGTTTCAAACATTACATAAAACCACAAACATTAAGTTTCAAAGTGGGGTGTTTCCGTTTATGTTCCAACCCGATGGTAACAATAGATGAAACCCCAACCCGTGTCCGACATCCCGAATTCCACCGTACTAGCCGCATACCTGTTCAGCACTTAGTTACCTAAAAGATATGTTTAAAAAGACGTCAATAAATAAAATATTGGTGAGTTCACAGGTTTTAGTTTTTAAAACTTTACTTTTGGGAAATAACACATGTTGTGACCATCATAGGAGTTGCAAGTTCCTACAATCTACTTGAGCCCATAACCAAACCAAGACTAATAATATTGCCCCGCTCCAAGTCGTTTCTCGGAATCTAACGACTTAATTTCAGAATACGTGCATCCCAGGCATATGCCGATGCATAATCGACGCTATCGATTAGGAGTGGGCCTTGTCAGGCACCAATAGTACTATCCAAATATTCCTTCGGTTTCATTTCCCTGAATTAATGGTTACAGAAGCGAGGGCTCAACCCCGAGTGGCGATTAGGAGTGGGCCTTGTCAGGCACCAATAGTACCCAAGTCGCGCACCTGTTACTATCGTGTGTACACCATGTTGGACTACTACTACGAAACGCATAACTCATCCTGAGTCATAGCTCGTCTCGTAACTCGGATAATTGTATTTGTCTTGTATAATATTTTTGGAAAAAAATATACTTTGAAGAACATAAATGTAGTTATTAAAATCAATTAACATCAATTGTTGCTTCTTTTCCCAAATTCGTTTGCCTTTAAAGGTTTCAAAACATTAATTTTTATAAAGGTTTCCAAGTAAAGTCGAACGTTTATATACTTTTTAAATCCG
Source organism: Ambrosia trifida (assembly GCA_028751855.1). Taxonomy (NCBI): domain Eukaryota; kingdom Viridiplantae; phylum Streptophyta; class Magnoliopsida; order Asterales; family Asteraceae; genus Ambrosia; species Ambrosia trifida. Next base: position 111,097,550 of record CM054131.1, read on the forward strand.
AACAATAAACATTATTTAATTACCAAAATCCTTCGAAAACTTGTCAATACTTGACACCTGGTAAACACTATATTCGTGTTTTGAATTATTGCCCGGGATTGAGTATTATTGTTATAAATAATAAATAATCTTTGTCAAAACGTTGTGATTTTGTATAAAATTTCCTTTGGCAAACACTTGGAAAGTTATTTATAAAAAAGCACAACAATATCATCCTTGTTGCGCTTCAGGTTTTCTAAAAATTTAGGCAGAGTTTCCTCTGTTTTTGTACAAACCAGACAACAAAAGTCGTCTACAATTTCCCAAAATCAATGTCAAAACACAAGACATCAAATTCATTTATCCGCAATTTCAATTCATAAAACCTTATACTTTTCGACAATTATATAAATTATACTATTTATATATAAAAATAAATGTATAGTCCCACAATTTAGTCCAACAACACAAAAGTCACGCTTTATTAATAAACGACAATCTATCTTTGTCGTTACATATATACATATATATATTTCCGTTTCGTTTGTGAGTTAACATTGTTCGTATTTATAGTTATATAATTTGTAAACATAATCCACAAAATAAACACAAACTTATTATACCTAAACCGCGTACGTGTATCCCGATCTACGCGTTAACGAGATTAGATCTGATCGTTGACCAGGAGTTGACCGAGGTGGCTCGTTGACCTAACCGGATCTGACTGAGTTGGCTCGGTTAGGCCAGATCTGATCGGGTTGACCAGATCTAAACCAAGACCCGTGGTGCGAACCCGTAATGAGATCGCCAAACAACCGAAAGTGAGCCAAAAATAACCCAAGACAAACCGGATCTGACTCGTTTGACCCCGGGTTTACTAGATCTGACCGGATCTGGCCCGAGACTCGAACCGAACCACCAAAACAAACCCGAACCAGTTATGAAAACGAACAAATAACCCGAGACCTGAGACGAAACAAATCCGAGAGTGGGTCAACCACCATCATGAACAAAAACACCGACAACCACCACTTTCGGGCGTCATCACCATCACCACCGGCCAGGATACCTTGACCCGAAGCCAAGACCACCAACCTTACCACGGTCAGTTTCACCCTTGACCATAACTACCATCCGAACCCCTTTATCCACCAACAGCAACCATCACTACTAACCCGAACCACAATCGATCCATCCACGATCCGAGACCACCACAATAAAAACCACCACCTTCGAGCCTGCACCAACTCGTCAGCCTCCACAAAACCACCACTCGAACCACTCCACTGTGACGACCACCAAACACCTCAGATCCATCACGATCGGACCACAAAACCCACCAAAAACCACCCTTCTGCTGCTGTTTTTGCGCGTTTTTTGGGACACAAGCCTGCGCCGCCACCACCCAAGCTTGGTGGTGGCCGGCTGTTGTTGTGACAGGGACCAGGGGTATGGTTATCGGGAAGAATAGGGAGAGATCGAAGAGAGAGAGAGGGTTTGCGGTTTTAGAGAGAGAGAGAGAGGAGCATGCGGCTGCACAAATGAAGGAGTAAAAGATTATTGTGCCTTTTTATACTTGGGGTTAGGTTAGATGAGTTGTGCACCGCGTATCGAACCCGTTATAGCATCTCGTGTCTCGGTTTACAGTTAGGGTAGATGACATATCAGGTAAACTAGTCGGTTTTGTTCGAAATTAAAAACATAACTAAACCGAGCAATTTAAATGTTATTTTCGTCATCCGTCGCGTGAAAACTAAACACGCGTTAAAATCGCGTTAATCGATTCGGTCGTGCTATCCTTCATTTAGACGACCTGTTTACTTTCGAAACTAAATAAATGAAATTATTTATAATAAATAATTATTCCAAAAGTTCGATAACGGTTAAAACCACTCGTTTTGACGTTCGAATCCCACGTCAGTTCCTCTCTGCGTTCTCCAAAACGCTGCGTTTTCGGCCGTTTATCGCGCCGATTTCACATTCGATCGCATCAATAGTAATTACGTGTCGTATTTACATTTATTAGCCTTATGTTAGTTCACTTTGACAAATTTTTACTGATGTCAGTTCGTTACGTTAAATGCGCAAAGTCTTTCTTTAAAGGCATCAAGGCCTCTACGAACTTTGAGGAGGACATCGTAGGACTCATATCGGCTCAACTAACCATAATTAACCTTAAACCATGTTAATTACTTCGAAAACATGATTAGAATCACGTTAAACGTTGTACGGAATTTGCCGGTTGTCACAATATGTACTAGTTTCCTAGATTACACGTTGGTAACCTCTTTGTTTATGAACATTGTTTGATTTTGTCCTTGTCGGGGTGACCATTTGGAAATGTATGTTCAGTTGCATGGATTTCTAACTGGTTGGGTTGTGCATGGAACTCCTACAGTCTAGCATGAATTGTTGGACTAACTGAGGCTTTGAACTAACTAGTGGGTCTACTAGTTAGACTATATGCCTTAAGATTAACCCGTTGGAACCCTGTATAGCCCAACTATGATGTAAATTTCATCATGTAATGCTATGCACACATTGAACATGTAGCTAGGTGTACGGATATGACCTGTGATTTCGACGGGTGTCACATTCTCCCCGTGTTAGACGAATTTCGTCTGCGAAATTTTTGGTGTTGGTCATCTGAACCAGTGGTCTTCTGAAAAAGATGTGGGTATTTGCGTTTCATCTGATCCTCACGCTCCCATGTAAATTCGGGTCCGCGTTTGAAAATTCCAATGTACCTTGACCAACTTGACCTGGCTGCGACGGAGTTTCTGAATCTTCCAGTCCGTTATCTCGAGTGGCTCCTCAATGAAATGAAGTTGTTTGTCGATGTGGATTTCCTCTGGAAGGATAACCAATGATTCATCAGCAAGACACTTCTTGAGGTTCGAGATGTGAAATGTGTCGTGGACACCAATGAGTTCTTGGGGTAGCTTGAGTTTGTATGCAACTGGTCCAATTCGTGCATGGATCTCAGGATAGTGGGACCAGTTCATGTAAAAGTGGCTGACAATTTCATCATTGTTGGAATATGCATTGAATCCCTAAGGTTTAGACATTTTTCAATGTCTGTTTCTCGTATTGGCCTAGTCGCTAGTGGCCCAGAAGCCGGTTATATTTGGCCTTGACGCCAGCTATCCTCAAGATGTTACATTGGGCCTTGTCGCCAGTTATTCCTAAAGATCACCTATCATTATGGGCATGACCCCAGTTTATAAAAGGCTTTATCGCTAGTATAACAACTAAGTTTACCTTTTTACAGGTCATTATCAATATCTAATCCTTTTGTTGGATCAGTATGCTCTTTGTTTAAGTAAGAACTTGCTATCTTTGACACTTAAGTGTTTAGCAAGCTCTTGTATTTCAGATTGTAAGCACAGCGGAATGTATAAGTTAAAGCAACACTTTTTATACTTAAGAGGAGTTATTACTCCCTCTTGATGATTGAAACTAATAATGACAAGTATTTATTATGAATCTAAGCAGTAAATGAGAATTAGATACTTAGGCAGATTCACAATAAATACTGAAATGGAATAGAACAGTGAAAGTGTTTGAAGGATTTTTCTATTAAAATCAATGTCTAAAATAGAAGGTTGAAGCCTCCTATTTATAGACGTTTACATACATGTATCTTGCCCATAAAGCAAGTACAGAAACATCAGAAACAAGTTGCACAAATTGCTACATTGAAACTAACAATTACAGCTAAAAGTAATAACAAACAATAAACTACTGATACAAAAGGCGCTGAAAAATATCTGATGCTAAGTGCTGATGAATGACAAACTACTGATGAGTAGTTTGTCTTCAGTACTTCTGAAGTGAACTTGTCTGGTTTGGACTTCAGAACTTCTGATGAAGTTTCTTCTTCAGCACTTCTCATATCTTCTCTTCAGCAGTTTCTTGTCTTCTCTTCAGTACTTCTATACTTAGCCAAAATGATAGAAGTGAATTAGACTAAGGTTTCCAAAAGTGGTTTCACCAATCCTCTTTGTCCTAACACCTTTCTTGAAAAAGGAAAAAGACTCTAAGTCTATTTGGATTTGGTATGCATCTTTTCTTTGATAGTCTTTTGGATTTGGTAGGCAAAAGTGGAAGGATCCCTGAATTGTGTTAACAGAGGTTTCTACTCAATGTCAAAATCTGAATGAACTACTGAACTTCCTTCAAGTAGTACCATTTTGAAATCAGTTTTGACATTGTCCTCTGCTTTCTTTATTTGAGTAGCAGGCCTTCTTGTTGACATACCAGAAGTTCTAACTACTAATCTTGAAGGATCAGCAGTTTGAAACTTCTCTGGATTTGCAGCCTTGTATTTTCGATAAGTATCCATCAGTCTTTCTTCTTTCCATCTGGATACTGAGGCTTTTGAACCATAGCCATCTGCTACTAATTCATTTATCATTTGGGCTCTCTTGGCCTTTCCTTCTTTACTTGTGGCCAGTTTGTCTGCAATCAGTTGTGCCCTTCTTGTCAGCTCTTGCATAGAGAGTCCCTTGAGTGTGTAGGCTTTAGTCTTGCTGTTCTTTGTGATGTAAGACATCAGTTGTTGTCTTTTGTCTTCTTCAGCAACATAATCAATTTCAGCCTGTCTTTCCAGTTCAGCTTGATAAGCCTGGAGCTTCTCTTCAAATTCTAAATCATCCCTTTGTTCCAGACTTTTCCAAATCTGGTCTTCCTTGGCTTTTTGTTGAACTGCCTTTAACCTCTGCTCAAGAAGTTCAGTAGATTGAGAGATTGGAGCAGGGGTTAGGACAGTCATGGTAGTGGTTGTTGTAGGCCTTGGAGGAGCAGAAGTTGGTTTGATTTGTTCAGTGGATCTGGAAGGTTTAGTTTGTTGAGGTTTGGAAGTGTTAACCTCTGCTGGGTTGACAACTGCTGATGGTTTGTCAACTACTGAAGGATTGTCTTCAGTATCTTCTGAGTCATCAGTACTTTGACCATCAGAGGTTTCTTTATTATGCCTTAGGGATTCTTCAGAGGTTTGGGTCTCATCTTCTTTTTCTGTGGCTTCAATATCTTCCACTGAGACACCAAACTGTTTGGCCATTGCTTCTTTTCTGGCCTGGTTTTTCTGATCTCTCTCTAGGATAGCAAGTCTTGCCTTTCTTTTGGCTTCAACTGTATCCATTGGTTCCTTCATCTTCTCCCTCTTTTTGGATTCATCAATAGTCTTCAGAGGTTTGATCTGATCTGTCAGATTGGCAATTTGTTTGCTGTTGAAGTCAATCTTGGTCTGCAGATCATTCATTTTTGTCTGAATCACCCCAAATTGGTTCTTGATGGACAGCTCCAAGTTAGCTGTATAGGTTTGGAGGTGATTCTTGATGAGGGCATTCATCATATGATAAAGGTCACCACCTGGGCTGCATAGTTGGTTCATGTCTATGCTTGAAGGCCCAGGGAATTGGGTAGGCATTTGATGTGAAGGGTGTGTTTTTAGGAGATCCTCATGTTGTACAGAGGATGCCACTCTAGGGGTTTTAGGGATTGAGTGGACTTTAACCTGTTCAGGGGTGACTAGCTTCTTGAGCTTGGATACCCCTGAAACAGGACCTTCATAAAGTGTCGTCAATTCAGTAGTTTTGGTTGTTGAATCATCATCCAAATTAATGGAATCATCTGAATCCCTGATGTTGTCCTCAATGAGGACTGTCTCAGTTAAATCATGAGCTGAGCCCAACTCAGTTCTCTCATGAACCTCTTGTTCTTGGTTCTGAGGATTTCCTACTTCAGGCATTAAGCCTTCATCAGTAGTTGCCACATCTGAGGTCTTAGCTGTTTTACTTCTGTCCTCAGATCCACCACTGGGTGGTAACTGAGTAGTAGCAGCCTCAGATGCCCCAAGAGTCTCTAAGATTGGGCTTAAAGACTCTGGTCCACCCTCATCTCTTGGGTTAGGGCTAGTAATGTCCACATCCATGTCTGATGCTGTGGTTATGTCCCCTGTTTGTTGTGGTTGTAGGGGACTGACATTATCAGATGGGACTTTCTCTTTTAGCCCAGAGAGAAGTTTGGCAATCTCTATTGCCTCTGGTTCAGAAATTTGAGGGGTTGGTTCAGAAGTTTGGGCAATAGGTTGAATAGGTTGGTCAGCAGTTTCAAAAGAAGAGTGAGTTACAACAGTTTTTCTAAGTCTTTTTCTTTTGAATAAGATTGTTATGGGTGCTCTTGGTGGGGTTTGAGATGGATGAGACTGAGAGGGTGTTTCAGTCTCACCTATTTGAAGAGCAGATTGCTCATGAGCATGTTCAGGCATCTCAACCTCCTGAACAGCTTTTCTTTTGGGTTGGTGGGTTTTTGTCTTTGTTGGCTTGGGCTTTTTGGCTTTTGGTGGTGTGAGTTTGGAAGATGTGGGCTTCAGGGGGACTTGTTGTTGTTCTGCCTGATCATCTTCTGGCCAGGTAGCCGGTTTGTTATGCCTAGAGTATGCTTGTGAGGTTAATGGATTTAAAGTTGAAACTTTTCCCACAAGCACCTCATTACCCAGTTCCCCTATTATGCATTGCATAATGAACCTTGGGTATAACAAAAACTTTTTCTTGGTATTATTATGATGTAACACCAACTCATTGAAAAATAATTTTGATGCCCTAAATTTGGTTTCATTCACTATGGAATGAAATATTGGTTGAAAAGTAGAGGGCATCTGGTCATAAGACCCTGTCTTTGGACTCAAACACATAATAATATAATGAAACAAAAGCTTGTATTTTGGTTCAAAATATTTTTTGAAGATAGTAGCATGGGAGAGAGTACCTTGATAACCACACTCTGTCATGGTTAAGTGAATATCAGAATTAGCAACTTGATCAGGGGCAGCTACATCATTCAGGCCCAGTCTTGTTGCCAGTGTGGCCGGTGTGATGGTCAGTGGTTTCCCTTTTATTCTTGAGTTGAGGGAAATAATTTCATCATCAGCCGTCACCGTCTCAGCATTAGCCCAGAACTCATTTAGAGTTTCAGTATGAATTGGTGGGTCGATTGTGAGAGCAGTAAAATATTGGGATTTTACGACAAGATCAATGATCTCATCGTATTGGGACCAGCCTTCTTGTTTTTCAAGAAAGGCCCTTTGATTGTGTCCCTGTTTTAGAACGAGAGCCATGTGGTTTGGGTTTTGATTGAACAGTTGATTTGCAGGTTTAGGTTTTTGAGAGAGTTTTTGAGAGAGAATGAGGGAATTTTTGAGTTTGAAAGGATAAGTGTTGAAAAAAGATATTTATCAGAAGTTTTTAACCGCTTGAATCTTCTTTATTAGAAGTTTTTTAAACCGCCTCGGTTAAAAATCTCTTTATCAGAAGTTTTAAACCGACTAGGTCAAAACCTCTGATGATGGGAAAAGTCAGATTTGCCCTTTTTGACTAAACTGCTGATGAAGGATTATTTCATCAGTAGTTCCCATTTCCTCTTCAGTAGTTTTAAAAGCTGATGAGAAATGTTATAAATACTTTTATTCATAACTTCTGAAGGTTATTTGATCAGAAGTTATACACTTTTCAGAAATTATCCCCATACTGATGTTTTGTTCATCAGTAGTTTCTCTCTTTTCAGAAGTTTTGTTTCAGACTTTTTGTCTTTTTGTAAGTGAAAAATGAAAAATATGTGCAGAATAATAAAATAAACACTTACAAATTTAGCATCCCAAGCATGGATACTAACTTCTGAAATGTTGATGTGTCAAGGGGTTTTGTGAAGATGTCAGCTATTTGATTAGCTGTTGCTACATGCTTCACCTCAATCTTGCCTTTTTCATAGCAATCTCTTATGAAATGGTACCTGATCTCAATATGTTTGGTTTTTGAGAACTGTACCGGATTTTGAATGATGCTAATGGCAGATTTGCTGTCTACAAACAAAGGTGTCTTGGTTTCTTTGATTCCATAATCAAGAAGTTGATATTGGAGCCATTGTATCTGTGATGTACAACTTGCAGCTGCAATGTATTCTGCTTCAGCAGTTGAAGTTGCAACAGATGTTTGCTTCTTTGATTGCCATGACACTAGACAGTTACCCAAGAATTGACAACCACCAGATGTTGACTTTCTTGTCATCTTACACCCTGCATAGTCACTATCTGAAAAAGCTGATAACTTGGTATTGCTTGAAGCAGGATACCAAATTCCAAGTGTTGGAGTTCCTTTCAGATATCTGAAAATTCTTTTGACAGCTATAAGGTGTGATTCCCTTGGTGCTGATTGATATCTAGCACAGACACATGTTGAAAACATAATATCTGGTCTAGAAGCAGTTAGATATAAAAGGGAACCTATCATGCATCTGTACATGGTTTGATCAACCTGTTTTCCTTGATCATCATGTTCAACTTGTGTGATTGGTGTCATGGGAGTGGAACATGATTTACAGTCTTTTAAAGAAAATTTGTTTAATAATTCTTTAACATATTTTGATTGATGTATAAAAGTTCCATTTGTTTGTTGCTTGATCTGCAGTCCCAGAAAGTACTGCAGTTCTCCCATGGTACTCATCTCAAATTTTGATTGCATGAGTTTCTTAAAATCATCACACAGTTTTGTGTTTGTTGAACCAAAAATGATATCATCAACATAAATTTGAACAAGTAGGACATGATTTCCAACATGTTTAATGAAAAGAGTTTTATCAATGGCACCTCTTGTAAAGTTATATTTGAGTAAAAAGGTGGAGAGTGTATCATACCAGGCTCTTGGAGCCTGTTTGAGCCCATAAAGAGCTTTGTCCAGTCTGTACACCCACTCAGGATGAGAAGGATCCTCAAACCCAGGTGGCTGACAGACATACACCTCCTCTTTTATCTTTCCATACAAAAATGCACTCTTTACATCCATTTGATAAACTTTAATTTTGTTGGAAATGGCATAGGCCAGAAATAACCTGATGGCCTCAAGCCTTGCAACTGGAGCAAAGGTTTCATCATAGTCAATTCCCTCTTCTTGAGAGTACCCTTGAACTACCAGTCTTGCCTTGTTCTTGATTATCATACCAGCTTCATCTTGTTTGTTCCTGAAAACCCATCTTGTGCCAATTGGTTGCTTGTTTGGAGGTAAGGGACAGATTTCCCAGACCTGTTGCTTGTTGAACTGAAGCAGTTCATCTTGCATAGCTTGCACCCAATTATTGTCTTTGAGGGCTTCCTGGTACTTCTTTGGTTCCAACTGTGAGATAAAGGCTGAAAATAGGCAAAAGTTGGAGAGCTGGTTTCTGGTAAGAACACCTGAAGCTATATCACCCATGATTTGATCAAGTGGATGATCTCTGTGTTCAATCAGTTGTTGTAAACCACTGACAGGTGTAGGTGGCTCATGTTCTTCAAACAAACTACTGAGGTCTATAATATCTGGTTCAGATGTTCCTTGATCTTCAGTAGTTGGATCTACTGAACCAGAAGTTTGAGTTTGTTCCACAGTACTTGTTTGATCAGAAGTTTGGGGAACTTCTGATGATTTTGAAGTTGACTTGATAACTGTTTGAGGAGTCCATGGTGTGGGATTCTCATCATCAAACCTTTTGTCACCATAATAAGTAGGTTTTGATGAAGTAACAACCTTCTCAGGTCCAAAATGGAAGTTGTCAAGGTCAAAAAGTTCAGCAGGATGTGCTGGAATAAGAGTGTGTTTTGACTCATTGAACTTGACATTCAATGTTTCTTCTACTATCCTGGTGTGAGAATTAAAAACCTTGTAGGCTTTTCTAGTTGAAGAGTAACCAAGAAAGTAACCTGAGTCAACTTTGGCAGCAAACTTTGAAATAGATTCCTTGATGTTCAAGATGAAACATTGACACCCAAAAGCCCTGAAAAAGGAGATAAGGGGCTTCATGCCATGAAGAACTTCATAGGCAGTCTTGGAATGTCTCTTGACCACAAGAACTCTATTCTGAACATAACATGATGTGTTAACTGCTTCTGCCCAAAAGTACAAGGGCAGTCCAGAATCAGCTAACATTGTTCTTGCTCCCTCTATTAAGGTTCTGTTCTTCCTTTCTACTACACCATTTTGTTCAGGAGTTCTGGGAACACTGTATTGTCTAATAATCCCTTTAGATAAACAGAATTCATCCAGAGTTTTGTTCCTGAACTCTGTCCCATTATCACTTCTAATGGTTTTGACAGGTAGAGAATATTGTTTCTCCACTTGTAGAATGAAGAACTTGATTATTTCAGCAGCCTCATCCTTGGAGAATAAGAAGAATACCCATGTGAATCTTGAGTAGTCATCAATGATGACAAAGCAGTACTTCTTCTTACCAAGGCTCATAATCTTGACAGGTCCAAATAAGTCCATATGGAGTAGTTGAAGACATGCAGTTGTTTTTGATTCTTCAATAGACTTATAGGAGGACTTATGTTGTTTTCCTTTTAAACAGGATACACAGTGTTCTTGACACTGGTATACTTTCAAAGGTAGACCTCTGACCAAGCCCATTTTTGTGACTTTATTTATGGTTTTAAAGTTCACATGGCCAAGTCTCCTGTGCCAGAGATCAGTTTCTGAAGTTGATGCCCTTGAGAAGAAACAGGCAGTGTTGTTCAATACTTTGTCTTTCTCAATGTCCACTGCATAGACATTGCCACATCTTTTGGCAATCAGCAAAGTATGATCTTCAATGATCTTCTCTATCAACTTCTGGCCTTCTGGTGAGATGATCTTGCATGCTGTCTTTGTGAAAAAGGAAGAATATCCTTTATCACACATTTGTGACACACTCAGCAAGTTGTATTCAAGGTTTTCAACCAGATTGACCTTGTCAAACTGTATTTTGCCAGAGGAGACATTGCCATGTCCTAGCACATATCCCTTAGCATTGTTCTCAAAGGATACGGATCCTTCTCTTTGGCTGATAAAATTGTTTATCAGGTATCTGCATCCAGTCATGTGCATAGAGCCTCCACTATCAACATACCATATGCTGTTTAAGCCCCTGGAAACTCTCTGCACACAATAACAAATTAGTTAGATTTAGGAACCCAAGCCTGTTTGGCTTTGGGTTTGCTCTTGAGAACAGTTACAGTTTGTTCTTGACCAGGTTGAGAAATCCATGTCTTTTTGGCAATGGATTTTTCATTAAGAACCATGGTGGTATCCTTTTCAGGACCACCATCAACCTTGGTCATCAGTAGTTGTACCAAGTTCATTAGTTTTTGAATCTCAGCAGTTTGTGAAACTGCTGATGATTCAGGTCTAACTACTGACAAAGAATTTTGAGAAAAAGATTTTAGTTGAGATTTTATCTTTTTCTGAGAAAAGGTGTTTTCAGGTTGTTGTTTCTTGGGATTAAAGGTTCTTTCATAATCATTTCTGATTTGATTTCCCACAACCTGTTGTTTAATTTTATGATTGAACTGAATTCCTTTTCTGTATCTACAAAACTCTGTTTTGTGGTTGAACAGACCACAAATTTCACACTCTTTTGCCTTTTGTTTTTGATCTAAAGGCACATTTCTGACATTAGTGTAAAGATTTTGCTCATCAGTAGTTTTCAGAGTCTCAACTCCTGATGTAGATGAAACTACTGATGGCTTGTTGTCAGATTTTGTTAATACTTCTGAAGTACTTTCTTTGAAAATACCAGGATTTCTGTTTAGAAAGTTTTCATGGAAAGATGTGCAATCTTTCCCTTCAGAAGTTTCATTTGAAACAATTTTTCTCCCATCTTCAGTAGTTTTGGGAGAGAAATCTGTTGGTGTTTCAACATGATGGTACCCTATGCCAAACTTAACATTTGAAGCACTCTGTTTGTTTAGCAATAGCTGGTACCCCTTACAAGAATCCACCCATTTTTCACAACTGATCTTGGTGTCAGCAAGCTCTTTTCTGACATTCCCAAGATCTTCTATCATCATTTTAATTTGTGCTTGGGTTTCAATAGTTGAGTTAGTTAATTTAGAGGCTTCTTTTGTTTTAGCAGTAAGTTTTCTCTCTAAATCACACTTCATCTGAGTGTATTTTCTTTCTAAATCATTGGCTTTTCCTTGTAAGTGCACATTTGTCTCTCTTATGAGAGCAAAAGTTTCTTTGCAAGAATTTGAGCAAAGTTTTGTCAAAGATTCTTTTGATACCTGTGACAATGCAGATTTTGAAGTACAACCTTCAAATGCTATTAAGGCAAAGTTCTTTCTGCCATTGTCTGGTTCTCCCCAGTTGATGTCAAACACCTTGTTGTCTACATCAGGATTGCACTCTGTGGTGTCAAAAGGGAGACTGCTCCAGTCAACATACCCTGAGGTGAAAAGACTTTGTTGAGAGGGTTGTTGAGGCTGTGGAGGATGTTGAGCAGCTGGAAAGGGAGGGATTGATTGTTGGCTCTGCATCTGTTGAGCAGGCATTTGAACATATTATACTTGTGGCATGTATTGCTGTTGAGGAGCTTGTGCCTGTACAAAATGAGCACTCCCTTGAGTTCCATTATTCCTATTATAATTGGGGTTAAAGTTATTTCCAGATTGTGATTGGTTAAAGCTAGAGTTTCTACACTCTCTAGCAAAGTGTCCCAACTTCTGACACTTGTGACATCTCAGTTTAGATTTGTCAAAACCAATTTTTGTATTACTGGTCAATCCTGGAAATTTCCTTCCTGACCTTTTATAAAACTTGTTAGTTTTAATGCTTAGCATGGCTAGTTGGTGTAAAATGTCCATTTCTTCTAAGTCATCACTGCTAAAGTTTTTCAAATCATCCATGATAAAACATAGATTATCAGCAGTTTGACTTTGGTCATCATTGTCATAACCTGGGAAAGATCTTTCTGATGAGATCCCAGTTGTTATGTCAATGTTGTCATAAGATCCATAGGAACAAGTTGGTGAGTCTTGTCCCAAAAGTGTTGTACTACCTGGTAGGTAGTCATCAGCAGTTTTACCAGATGATTGCAATTTATTCTTTTGATCAATTTCTCTCTCAAAAGTAAGTAATCTCCCATGGAGTTTTGTAAGAGTGAGGGAGCTAAAATCTGGTGAGGATCTTAAAACAATGGAGTATGTTTCCCATTTGTCTGGTAAAGACCTTAAAAATCTATGTAACATAGATACTGTTGTATAGGTCTGACCATTTAACTTTAGCTCAGATATTAATGAGGAGAATCTTTCAAATTGTTGAGTTAAAGTTTCCCTATTAATGTGAGCAAATGTCTCATATTGTTGAGCTAAAATCTCTCTGGTGTTGGCAATCACCTCTTCAGTTCCTCCAAACTGTTCTTTAAGACAATCCCAGAGTTCTTTGGCACTTTCACAATGTAAAAGGCTAGAGTATATCTCATTTGGGAGAGCCATTGCCAACATAGAGAATGCTTTTGCATCTAGCTCAAGTTTTAGGAAATCATCATCTGTATAGTCTTTTGGTTCTTTAGGAACCTCAACTTTAGTTTCAAGATTTATGTTTACTGGTTTGTGAGGACCATATATCACAGATCTCCAACAACCTGTGTTGGTTTGTGACAAGGTATGTGCCATTCTCTTTTGCCATATGTTGTATTCATTTCTTACAAGCATGGCAGGTTTAGTAGCAGAACCAGTATTATGTGGATCCATTTTAAAGAGTATTGATTTGTCAGATGACTCTTTTAAGTGATGGATGTTGATAAAAAATGAACTTTTGATCTTTTATTGAGTATCAATAAGAGCTTTGTGTCTGATTCTCAATTTGTTAGATTGATATGTGATCAGATAAACCAATGCTCTGATACCAATTGTTGGATCAGTATGCTCTTTGTTTAAGTAAGAACTTGCTATCTTTGACACTTAAGTGTTTAGCAAGCTCTTGTATTTCAGATTGTAAGCACAACGGAATGTATAAGTTAAAGCAACACTTTTTATACTTAAGAGGAGTTATTACTCCCTCTTGATGATTGAAACTAATAATGACAAGTATTTATTATGAATCTAAGCAGTAAATGAGAATTAGATACTTAGGCAGATTCACAATAAATACTGAAATGGAATAGAACAGTGAAAGTGTTTGAAGGATTTTTCTATTAAAATCAATGTATAAAATAGAAGGTTGAAGCCTCCTATTTATAGACGTTTACATACATGTATCTTGCCCATAAAGCAAGTACAGAAACATCAGAAACAAGTTGCACAAGTTGCAGCATTGAAACTACATGTATCTTGCCCATAAAGCAAGTACAGAATGACGAAGACCATTCTAAGGATGTGATAAAGACTAGGGACATCTCCAAAGATGTCATCAAAGACTTGGAGAACCAATTAAGGTATAAGCTTATTTCATTCTTTATTACTTATCATTTGATAATGGTTGCAGGATAACAAAGATAAAGAACACGAAGAAGTAGCGTCAAAATAGATTACCGTTCCATTTAATAGTCAAAATTTATGTCAAACCCTGGCTTCATCCTAAACCAGGACCCATCCACCAGGGGTCAACATCTAAGGTCAGGGTCAGGTCAAAGATTTGGGGCTTCGTCTTGAAAACCAAGATCCCTCCACCCCAAACCTTTCATTGTTTCTAAGTTATTACATACCAAAATAAAATTGTTTGAAATTGTTCATAAACCACTAGCATATACCACCACTTAACATCTAAAAAGTGGGCTCCAGCCTAGTCATCACATCCTTCATCGCCCACTTAGAGTTCCTTCACCACCTCAGCCACCTTAGCATCAGCCTCCCTGAGCTCAGCATCCTTGGACCCCTCTGGTGCATCTTCGAGATGTGCAGGAGCAGCAGGTTCATGAACCACTTCCTTCCCATTCAGACTCTTAAGCTTCTTCTTCCAGCCATCAACATCCCATTCCTTATGATCAAAGGAAGGGTCTTCAACCTGGAGAGCAATCTTTATCCTAGCCTGCAAAACGAAAATAGTGGCGGACTTCATTGGGCCCTTCTTGTACTCCTCCATTTCTCTGTCATGATCCAGCACCATCTGAGCCTGCTTGGACTTCATCAGCTTCAGATCCAACTCCGCTTCACCCAGCTTCTTCTCAAAGTATTTTCCCTTATCTTGAGCAATCCTCCTCACATCCTCAAGCATGGACTGAGTGCGGCTGAGTTCCTTCTTGACTTCCTCCATGGACTTAAGAAGATGCTCATGCCCCTAAAAGCAGACAGGTAAGAAACTCAACCTTAAACATTTACTTGATAATTATTCAATAACATCCCCAGGATGACAAGATACCTGAAGAGTAAAATGAGAAATCCTGCCAAGGACATCCTCGAAGCTAAGGTCCTCGAAAGAAGCATTCTCTAAGGATGAAGCAGGAACAACAGTAACCTTCCTCTTCTTGGAAGATGTAGCAGTCTTTGGCTTGGGAAGATTAGCTGGAGGGCTGGCCATCTTAGAACTAGATGGTGAAGTAACCTTGGTATCCTAAACATCATGACTATCAATGTCGTCCAGATCAAACGAAGCAGACTTTTTTGCTACAAAAAAGAAAAAAAACACGTGGTTAAATAAATATAAACAATAAAACCATCCTCAGGATGTAACAGCTAACACTCACCAGACATCTCGGTAGCCTAGCTAGATGTATGACTCCCTTCTACCTCAAAACTTCTAGCAGCAACAGGTAATTTGAGTACAGCTTAGTACTTGAGATAACCGTCACTCAAGGGAGAAGCAAGCTTTGCAAGAGAAGCACTTGTAAGATAAGAAAAGTTTTCAAAATGTCAGTGCTATCATCGGGATATGACTAATAGAAATTTTTCATAAACATTCAAATAAAAACCTTTACCACTCTTTAACCAAGACATTGGGATCTCATCCCCAAAAGGAATAGAATCCTTTTTTACAAAAAAGAATTTTGATTTCCAAGATCTTTTAGACTTGATAACATTAAACAGAAAAAGGTGGTTCTTTCTAAACAAGTTGAAGAACATAACGGCTTGAACTGTGAGTTTTCAACTTATAGATATGAGACAGGTCCCCTATACGAAGATAGACACCATGGTTCTCAATAATGTTGTTGCAAACCATCAAAATCCTCCAAATCTCTGGCATGGCTTGGGCATAAGCCATCCCAGTGATATCAAAAAAGTCTTGAATAAATGGGGGAAAAGGATATTTCAAGCCCAACTGGAAAGGAAGATACAGGAAGCAGACCCATGTGGAAGATGCAAAATCAGATTTTGCACTTGGGTCGTAAGGACGGAACACAGCAGAAGCAGGGAAGACCCTTGAAACTTTTAGAGCCTGAATATCCCTGTCATCGAAAGAACAGACTTCCTGTTCAGGATGGCTTAGCAGATTTTGGGGGACGAAGTCATTCGAGACTCCTACCGCCCCAGAAGCCCTTGTCGTCTTCCTAACCATCCTTAAGAAATTCTTTATAATTATGCAGGTTTAAAGAAAGTAAAGAGAAAGAGAAGAGAGATTACCTATTCTGGTGATCCGATGTGAATATAAAGAAAGGGATATGGTCTAGTTACAGATGGCAGAAGATGATGTCGTGTAACGGTCATCTCATAATTATCGCCGATAAAGTAACCGTTGCTATCCTGACAACATGTCACATCAGGAAAATCAGATAAAAATCTAGGATTAGAAAAAATATTTTAACCGTTAGATATTAACGGTAACATATTTTTGGGGACAATTGTTGGTGGTGAAAATCCTCAGGATGGATTTACCTTGAATACTTTATGTGACATCCTCAGGATGGTGAAGGACTAAGCAGATTTCAGGATGTAACATCATTCTGACAAGTGCGCATCCTAAGGATAGACTAACGAATTACCTTGTCTTAATGTCTTTGCAGGTAGAATCAATGAATGAGTAAGACTTGTAACTCCTTCCCAACGGCTATAAAGTCTTACCAAGTTAGTGAAGTCAAGGATGCAAGAAGAATACGTGTATGGACTTAAAAGCGAGTCAAAGTGTAACCGCCAAAGCAATGAATGAAAGGAAAGAAAGAAGGAAACTGATGTCCAACGTCTATATCTGTTGAAACATCCTCAGCAACTACTTGAAACAGCCCAAAGGATCATTGAAGACAATGGATATTGTGGGATCTTCTAAATATTATAATGTAAACTATAAATAGGGGTATGATGAACAAACATAGACACTTCTTACTTACCTAATACTTAGAAGCACACCTGAAACACTCTCTCTACACACACATCACTAGACAATCATTGTAATCATAGATTGTTCATCATACTTCCAAAGTCGTAACACTTTTTTACCACTTTAATATTAACAAACAAAGGCAGGAGCCTAGACTCCTCCCGAGGTTTTATGCCGGTGATCATCAATTGATCAAGGGCTTTCCTCGTACATCGTGTGTCGTCCCCTCATTGTTTTATATACATATTCATCTATTCTCATTTATTTCACGATTCTGATATATAGTTACATCCTCGAGATATAACTGCCTATCCTAAACGATACCCTTGCCATCCTCAGCATAGTTGTCATATTATAATTGATTTGTCATTATAAACCCCTATCTTGAAGACATAACTAAGCTTTTGATATATTTCACACGTTTAGCACTCTACCTCACTTTTACTAATTTGGAATACAAAATTATTTCTAGTAGGTAATTTTTGACCAAAACAGTATGTATACATGATAGTGTTCTTGTTTGATTTACACTCTCATACAAGTCTACATAGATCAAATTTTGAGGTTATGGGTGGACACATTGTTCGTATATGTACTAGTTTCCTAGATTACACGTTGGTAACCTCTTTGTTTATGAACATTGTTTGATTTTGTCCTTGTCGGGGTGACCATTTGGAAACGTATGTTCAGTTGCATGGATTTTTAACTGGTAGAGTTGTGCATGGAACTCCTACAGTCTAGCATGAATTGTTGGACTAACTAAGGCTTTGAACTAACTAGTGAGTCTACTGGTTAGACTATATGCCTTGAGATTAACCCATTGGAACCCTGTATAGCCCAACTATGATGTAAATGTCAACATGTAAAGCTATGCACGCAGTGAACATGTAGCTAAGTGTACGGATATGACCTGTGATTTTGACGGGTGTCACACCACCACCCAATGTTGCGATGTTGACATCTAACGACTCTAATCTTTTATGAATAACTTGCCGGCGGCCGGAGTATAGCTGAACAAGCTACCACTTGACATCATAGAAGAGTCGTGGCTTTCCCGCTCACGTTCATCCCCTACTTGAATTAATTAACCTTTTAAAAAGTGATTGGCATATTATTAATTGTGCGGCAATCTAGTAATGGAAGAAAATATAGACCGTTCGCTTCCAACACCGGTTCACCAATTCTTGGTTTGCGCCAAAGCAAACACAGAGACCATGAAGCTGAGTCGCACAACCAAGTCTTGGCTTTTCACTAGGACCAAGTATAAAGACTGCACCAACCCGAAGTGAGATTTTGATAGTCGAGGATTAAGCCACAAAGTGTGTATATTTCTATCCACAAATGGGCTATTCTCTACACGTGGAATTAGGTTAGCTTACAAGTGTGCGGGTTTTTACATGCCACGGGTACACTCATAAGTCCATCCACTTCCTATCAAAACACCCACAAGACCAAATACTAGTTGATTAATTAGTTAACTTGTCAAACAAAGGTAGAATAGAAAGAATTAATGAGAACCCAACAAAGTCTTCATCTCCATCTTTTGCCCATTTAACCCGCGCTTTTTGTTTTAAATATTTCACTTTCAAGAATTCTAACTCGCTTAGTTTCTTTTTCGCTTCCTCATAAATCCACTCCTCTTCATCCGATAAATACCTCACCTCCATTGCCAATTCTAATTCGATAATCTCCTTCTGTAAACAAAGTTCCTCTTCACAGTCGAAAGCTTTTTGCTTCTGCCTCCAATCAACTATCTTGGAACGCAATTCTTTCAATTTGTGTAAAAAAAAGTCCACATTCAGAATCCCTTCACCAATAAAATTGTTAATCGAAGTGGAAACCAAACTTTGAAAATCTGGCTTATCGAGCCACGAGTTAAAGAACCGAAAAGATTTTGAACCAAAATTCTTCTAACCCACCTTCATAAGCAACGGGGTGTGATCCGACTTCTCCCGAGCAAGCGCTCTATATACCTCTACAATTCCACCCACATCTCACGTTTGCCATTATTAGTATGTGGAGCATAAACATTCAACATATTACACCTCTCCCCCGATTCTTCCAAGAAACCCGACACGACCAAGTACCGCCTACCTTTAATCGATGATTTTTGACAAAAAAAAAAAAAAAGAAGCCAGGAAGAGCTTTTGGCAAAAAACAAACACCCCTTTAGTTGTTTAGTATGCTTTTGGAGACGATTACGTGCAAGTTAATGTCGATGGTTGTTGTGGTAGGGTGCTACTTCTTTTGGTCCTGTTGCATTTGTTGTTATGTTGCGAGCGCCTGTTTGATTCCACGCGTTCGGATGATGAGCCTTATTAATACTTTAGCTCCGCCACAGAAGGTTCCTGAACATTACTTTGTGTATTTTGTGTATGCATTATGTTTCAGAATTTGACTGCGATATGGTTACAAGTAGGGATGGCAATGGGTCGGGTTTGGGACGGGTTTAGGTAATCCCAACCCCATACCCGATTAGGTATGTTTGTCCCAAACCCGGCCCAAAACCCGTCGGGTTTGTGTCGGGTAAATACCCATCGGGTATCGGGTATACCCGTGGGTTTCGGGTAAACCCATTAATTTTTAAACTTACTCATCGAGTATATCTGACCAAACACCCGATGTGAATTTATTAGGTAACTCTTAACCAATTACATTTACCATTATTAAATATACATGTAAATGATTATAGTGTATAAATATAAAAAACTTAAATCATATAAAAACAATCAAAGACATAGATAACAAATAGTATATACACTAATTTTTGGTAATTTTAGCACAAGATGACAATGTAGATGGACAATTAGATATATTATGCAAACATATTTAAAAAGATATATTAGAAATTATATTGGGTATCTAATCGGGTAAACGGGTATACTTTATCGGGTAATCGGGTCGGGTAAACGGGTATATCATCAAATCCCAAACCCGTCCCAAACCCGTGAAAAAATTAAAAACTAATCCCATACCCGGACCCATACCCATTACCCGACCCCAAACCCGTCCCAAATGTGTCGGGTTTCAGGTTTATCCATCAGGTTCGGGTTTGATTGTCATCCCTAGTTACAAGACTGACATGTTTTTTCTTTAAATTAGCCCCTCATATTTGTGTTTTCAAGTCCATAATTGGATTGCAAAATAGCCGCAAAACTGATCTTTTGAACAGGTACATAAAACATATTACATATGCATACTACGTATACCATTTTTTATTTACATTTTAATGTTGTTCACACTTTTTTTTTGACATCTATGCATTGCAGGTATTTATTTTTTATATGCATTTGGTGGAATTGAATGCGACTCATGAACCCAGATTCCAGCCTTTACGCTCTATGGTATCGGTTTTTGGGATTTGGTAATTTTGTAATATATTCGCCCTTGGGGTTTCGTAATCTCTCACGTCGTTCCCAGAGCTGATGTTTATATAAAGAACTTACAGTTTTTTTTTCTTTTTTTAAGGGTTATTGAATTTTATTACTCCCAACTATATGGTATTGGCCGCTACTACTCTCAACTATCACTTTGACTCCTGCCACCCCCAACTTAACACTTTGTTTGTTGTGTCACTCCGAAGGTATTTGCCACGTCAGATCCATGTCAGATCCGGAGTGATACAACAAACAAGGTGTTAAGTTGGGAGTGGCGGGAGTCAAAGTAATGGTTGGAAGCAGCAGCGACCAATACCATATAGTTGGGGGTAATAAAATCTAACAACCCTTTTTTTAATAATTTTATGTTTACTTTCCATGAATTTGCAGTTTTACTGTTCATGTTGGTACTGGGTTGATCACACCTGAGATGTGACCTGATTGGTAGGTAATTCTATTAAACCGTCTGGGACCCTTATAATTTATCTTGCTTTGACCCTTATAATTTATCTTGCTGCCTTTTTAACATTTGTTTTTGCAATAGAATTAGTTTTTACATAGTTACAACTTATTTTGGTGACATGATTTCTAATATTGTGGATTCAAGGATTTCGTTATTGTAGGTTAAGGTTTGCATGGGTGCGCTAGTATCTATGCATGGTTTCGCAAGCAAAAAAAAATGGGCATATGTCAAAGGTATATTGTTTTCAATTTATCTTTGTGCACATTGACTTGGTTCTAATTATTTAATTTTCTGTTTGAATTTATTGTTAGCTCACGGCATTTATGCTTAAGGATGTTATTGGTAACTTTTATCCAATTATTTCCATAAAAAAAGGCCAACTCACCATGATATTTAGCATTATCTAACTTCGTGCAGGTGTTTTAACTGCATTTTGGCAAGTTGGGTTGTCCGCATGCAACCTCTTTTGCAGCCACGACGGTCTAATGACCTATTCTAGGCCGGAATCAGAGTCTTTTGTTGGTTTTCTTTTGATTATTAGGATGTTACATGAGCCGATAAGTTCATTTCACCGGCTTATTTCGTTTAGCTTAAGTGATTGTGATGATGATTGATGTCAAGAATCATCATACCTTGCTGGGCATGACCGAAGGACAATCTGTGATGTGTTTTTTAAATGCATCACATTTTTTTGTCAATTTTTTATACTTTTAAGTCTTTTGTTGTATGTTTTAGATATTAATTTGTATAGTTGTGTCTAGCAAATGTTGAGAGATAAAGGTGCTGAAACGATTCATAAGCTAAAAAAATCTATTATAAGTAGTCGTCCACTCAAGAATTAAATAGCAAATTACAAGTGAAGTTATGAGATAATGGCCCATCAAACTTAGGCATCACATGAAACTATTAGTGGACCAAAGGAAAAGAAAATGAAAGCATATAGATTGTGGCGTAAGCACACATGAAATAAAAGTCCATTAGAGAATCAATTGGAGGGTCACGCATGACACAAGGGGGAGATACATCAGCCTTTTAACGGTAACTTTTGGGTGGATGATTATTATTTTTTCTTTGGCGGCGACACATTGGGGGTCTCATGGTAGGAAATCTCAACACAAGTTTGGGTGTGCACGCGACCAAGATGCAAGGCTAAATCTTTTGTAACTTTCTTTAGGTGAACGGTTCAATTAGGTTTTGCATTTTTTTTTCCAATTATTTTACTATTGGATCTTATTTTTATGTGATGACAAACATCTAAATAGGATTGATGTATTAGTTATAATAGTTGGATGTTAATGTGTTTTGTATTTCTTTACAAATGATTTACATGGGTTTAAATAGATAGAATACAACAAGGCAATAGGCTAAGACTAAGGAAGACCATGACTAGCTATTAATATCCTAATTATAGACTGTACAATAATGAAATGGAGAGTATCATGGGATTGGTTCATTGACCCTTGACCGATTTGCTTGACTGGTCTTGTGGCTGAGATAATGCCTTGATACGCCCCCGCAAGATGGAGGATCCATCGGAGACTCCAATCTTGGAGCGGTTTCTTAGAAAGGGTGCCCGTGCTAGAGGTTTTGTCAGCATATCAGCGAGCTGGTCTTGCAAGTTGATGTGAAGAACCCGTAGATTGCCTGAGGAAACTTGCTCACGAACGAAATGATAATCCAAGGCAACATGCTTCATTCGGGAGTGATAGACGGGGTTGGCGCAAAGATAGGTGGCCCCGGAGTTATCACAAAATAGATATGGTGTTTTTGTAATGGGTACACCAAGTTCACGTAATAAATTCTTTGTCCAAGTGAGTTCCGCAAAGGCATTAGCAATAGCTTTGTATTCGGCTTCGGTAGAGGAGCGAGAGACGGACTTTTGGCGAGATGATCTCCAAGATATGATGTTCTTCCCAAGGTAAATGATATAGGCGGTTGTAGAGCGACCCACATCATGTACACTACCCCAATCCAAGTCTGAAAATGCCGAGAGATCAAGAGGGGAGTGCCGGTTTAGGAACAAGCCATGGTGAATGGTACCCTTGAGATAACGAAGGACCCGTTTTAGGGACTGCCAATGAGTTTGGCGAGGATTATGCATAAATTGAGATAGTTTGTTGATGGCGAAGGAGATATCCGGCCTAGTGAAGGCAAGATATTGGAGGGAGCCAACTAATTTGCGATATGGAGTTGCATCAACTCCGGGTGAGTTGTCCGAAGCCGAGAGTACATCGGCGGAACCAAGAGGGGTGGAGACATCTTTTGCACCATCCATGTTGAATTGATGGAGAATGTCTTGGATGTAGCGATGTTGAGATAGGAATAGACCGGTGGATGTAGGGATGACTTCAACTCCAAGGAAGTGATGAAGCATTCCAAGATCTTTAATGGAGAAGGTTTTGCTCAAGGATTGAATGAATGTATTTAGAAAATTTGTGTTATTGCCCGTAAGAAAGATGTCATCAACATAGACCATGAAGTATCAAATGATGTTTTGTTGTTGGTAGATGAATAGAGAGGCATCTGCCATGGACTTACGAAAACCGAACTTGAGAAGAAAGTTGGTTAGCTCATTGTACCAAGCTCGAGGAGCTTGTTTTAAGCCATAGAGGGATTTTTTAAGTTTGCAAAGGTGATTAGGAAATTGGAGGTTAATATATCCCGGAGGTTGAGTCATGTAGACATCTTCATGGAGAGTGCCATGGAGAAAGGCATTGTTGACATCGAGTTGACGCAAAAGCCAATTGCGGGAGAGAGCAATGGAAAGGATGGTGCGAATTGTTATGGGTTTGGTGACAGGACTAAAGGTGTCAAAGTAGTCCTTCACATATTGTTGGTGAAAGCCTTTAGCTACAAGACGAACTTTAAATTTGTCAATGGAGCCATCAGG
Organism: Ambrosia trifida; assembly: GCA_028751855.1. Lineage (NCBI taxonomy): Eukaryota > Viridiplantae > Streptophyta > Magnoliopsida > Asterales > Asteraceae > Ambrosia > Ambrosia trifida. The sequence continues at coordinate 111,121,292 of CM054131.1, forward strand.
TTTTCGTTTGATGCGAAAGACCCATTTGCATCCGATGGGTGTGTGATTTGTGGGAGGTACTAATTCCCATGTTTGGTTTTGAAGGAGAGCATTAAACTCCAAGTCCATGGCGTTGCGCCATTGAGGGTCTTTATAGGCTTGAATGTGGGTGGAAGGTTCAAGGGATGATGGTAGAGGATGAAGAGTGGTATTTTTGATGAGATTTGTGTTGTAGTATTTTGGGTTGGGTTTGCGAGTTTGTTGTGGAAGGGGAGGAGTAGGTGTAGTGGTGGAAGGGAGTGAGGAATTAGTGGAATGGGCCGATTGAGGTGAAGAGTCGGAGTTGGTAGAGCCGGATATAGGTGTGTCATTGGAGGACACTGTAGTAGTGGGTTCAAGTGGAGGAATGGAAGAGTATTGGGTTGATGGTGAGGTGGGTGTTTGGGCCGATGATTGTGGTGGACTGGAAGGGTGTTGGGCCGTTGAGTTGGAGGCGGATTGGGTCGGCTGAGGTGTTTCGGTTGGGACCAAGGATGGAGCATCAGGTTGGGTTGCAGTTGGTTGCTGTTGGGCCGAAGGGTTGGTGGTGTGTGGTTGAGTAGATAGATCGAGGAAGCGTTCGGGAGTTGGAAGTGGAGTAGGGGGTGGACCATTTGTGGTGAAGGGAAAGATGTGATCGATAAACTCCACATGCCTGGAGTGATAGAGACGATGAGTGACAGGGTCGTAGCATTTATAAGCGGACTTGGAGGAAGAATATCCAAGAAAGATGCATTTTGTAGAGCGGGGATGTAATTTGGTTTTAGCATATGGACGAAGCCATGGATAACAAAGACACCCGAAGGGTTTTAGTTTGGTGTATTTAGGTAGTGTATCATATAATGCTTCAAAAGGGGATTTGAAGTCAAGTATTTGAGTCGGTAGGCGATTGATGAGGTGAACGGCAGTTTGGAAGGCATGCGTCCAAAAAGTGAGTGGTAGGTTGGCATGGTGTAAAAGTGACAACCCGGTTTCGACAATGTGTCGGTGTCGACGTTCCGCTACTCCATTTTGTTCCGAAGTGTGTGGAGGAGTGGTAAAGTGAGAGATGCCATGTTGTTGTTAGTAGGGAATTAGGCCAATGTATTCGCCACCATTGTCCGAAAAAAGAGCAATGACGGGAGTTTTGAAAAATTTCTGAACTAGAGTTTTAAAAATTGGAAATAAAGTGGAGACATCGGATTTCTTTTTAATGGGGTACAACCACGTATATTTGGAGAAGAAATCAACAAAGATTACGTAGTATCGATACCCGTCATTTGATGATTGTACCGGTCTCCATACATCGGAATAAATAAGTTCAAGTGGTTTAGACACTTTGAAGGAGTTTTCACCAAAAGGAATTTTATGGCTTTTATTAATAGAGCAAGCATCACAATGAAATAAATTTTTGGACACATTATTGTAAGCAAGTCCTAAGTTATTTAGTAGTTTCTTGAGAACTTTGATGGATGGGTGTCCAAGCTTGTGATGCCATGAAAGGAGGTTGTTGGAGTGTGTTGTGCTTGAGTTGAGTTGTACACGAGTTGGAGAAGCATAATAGACATCATTAACGTTCACCCCTCGCAAGAGTCGCGCCCCCGTTCGAAGATCCTTAACAAAAAAAATGAAAAAGAAAAAATTCAACGGAAACTTTGTTAGTTTTGCAAAGTTTAGCAACGGAAATAAGATGATTGCGTAATTGTGGAACAAGTAAGACGTTAGATAAGTTAAGGGAACGAGAAGGAGTTGTGATCGATGCATGACCGATGTGAGAAATAGAGAGGGTACTACCATTGCCAAGGACGATTTCATCGGGGCCTCCATATTCGGATAGGGTGTGCACAAATGCTTGGTCGGGTGTAGCATGATCGGATGCACCACTGTCAAACATGAGAGATGGTTCTTGTTGAGATGCCGGTGTCATGCAAACATTAACTTGTGGAGTTGAAGCGGATTGAGCTAGATCCAAGTTGTTTGTTGTAGAAACCGAGCAAACTTTCGGCACTCCTTTGTGTCATGACCTGGAATATTACAAAATTGACAAAAGAGATTGTTACGGTTAGTACGAAAATTGGAAGGTTGGCTGTGTGGTGCACTGTTGGTGTTTCTTGGGCCGGAATAGTTGGGCCTGGTTTGATGGCGAGACATGGTATTGGGCCTGGAGGAGAAGCGGCCTGTGTTGTTGTTGGGATATCGCTGTGTTTGATTCATAGTGGTCATCGCTATAGGTTTATTTTCCAGCAAGGTTCTTTCGTGGTCAACGAGTTTTTCATACAGATCTGAAAAAGTGATGGTGGTGTCCCGATTCTTCAGAACTGCAGCCATCTCCCTATAGTCTTCACCAAGTGTGTGCGAGTATGTGAGCCGTGAGATCATCATCATCAATCGGCTTCTGTGCCAGAGCCAATTCATCGGCGATAGCCTTCATCTCGTGAAGGTATTCGGTGACAGGCCAGTTGCCTTTTGTGGTAGTAGCAAGTTTGGTTCGTAGTGATAAGATTCTTGAGCGGGAGACACTCGCATAGCTAGCAGTTAGACGAGTGAATAATTGATGGGATGTTTCGGCTGAGGAAACAATCGGCTGAATAGTGTCGGAGCAGCTTTCGAGCAATGCACTGAGTAAGATTTGATCTTGGCGATACCATACGCGGTATTCAGGATTGGGTTTGCCTTCTAAGATTTTGGGTGGTGGTTCGGTTAGGCCATCGATGTATTGTTCGAGTTCAAGGCCAGTGAGGGTGGAGAGAATTTGCTTGTGCCAGTAGGGGAAATTGTTTACAGTGAGGCGAATAGGGAAGTGGGTGGCTATGGAGAGTTGAACAACAGAGGTTTTGGAGGCAGACATGTTGCAGCGGCTGGTAGAGGATCGAAAAAAAAAAAGAAGGAAGGAAATGGCTCAAAGGAGCAATGGAGCTCTTGATACCATATAATAGTTGGATGTTAATGTGTTTTGTATTTCTTTACAAATGATTTACATGGGTTTAAATAGATAGAATACAACAAGGTAATAGGCTAAGACTAAGGAAGACCATGACTAGCTAAGATTAAGGAAGACCGTGACTAGCTATTAATATCCTAATTATAGACTGTACAATAATGAAATGGAGAGTATCATGGAATTGGTTCATTGACCCTTGACCGATTTGCTTGACTGATCTTGTGGCTGAGATAATGCCTTGATATTAGTTATTAAACAATTGATTTGTGTTTTGAGTCATTTCTTTGCAACTTGTTCGGTTGATGACAAAACTTAGTAGCGGGTTGGATGACATAAAGAGAGTCGACTTGACACTTACAATTGGGTAGTTAATAGGGTTTGATGACAAATACATGTGCTACTAACTAGTTAACTAATTTCCAGAACTATGTCTATGTGCTTCCCAATTTAGAAAGTGAAAACTGTGTGAAACCTAGAACCTGAAGTTTTGAGAAGGTTGCATTTTTCTTATTATTGATTTCTTTATTAAAATCAAAATTCTTAGTTTTCTCAAGTTTATAAATCAACAAAAACAATTCATTAATTAAATAAATAAATTAGTTAAAAAATATTGTTTCCACCAATTCTCTGTGGAGACGACTCGACTTTCGCTTACTACTTGTTTTTATTGTTTTTGAACGACCAAACGACATCGATCAACTAACATTGCTATTGATTTCCATATAGTTTGGTTACTTTTTTTATTGATAAAAAATCGGTTTGGAAGATAAAAAAACGCTTGTGGCTAATACTTGGGATGTTTTACATCGAAAGATTATGTGCAGGTGGAAGAGTCCTTCGTTTTCAGCCGCTGAACTGCAAGAGTTTGACCAGCTGCAGCTTCTTCTTCTTCAAGGGCTGCATTTTTCTGCGAATCTGGACCAGTGGAAATGGGATGGAAATAAAGATGGCGTTTTTAATGTGGCTGACATTAAACAGCAGATTATCAGAAATAGAATGCAGAAAGAGAGTTTATGATGCAGTGGATAGCTTGGGTTCCATTAAAGATTAAGGTTTTTGTTTGGCGATTGGAAATGAACCGGATCCCTACAAGGTTAGCGTTGCAAATAAGACAACTTCCAATTTCGGATGCTTCCTGCGTGATGTGTGAAGTTGATGACGAGTCTGCAATGCATCTATACACCGGTTGTGGCTTTACTTTTGGAGTTTGGTCCGCTATTGCCGCGTGGTGTAGAATTGGTCCAGTTATGGCTTTCAACATAAAAGATTTACTTCAAGTGGTCAAGGATAGAAGAAACAAAAACGCTAAAAAGATTATTCATGAGATCTTCATGGTTACTCTATGGTAGGGATGGCAAAAAAATCCAAGCCCGACGGGTATACCCGAAACCCAAAGCATTTGGGACGGGTATACCTGATACCCGACGGGTATGGGACGGGTTTGGTATTAGAAAAAAAAATATTTCGCGGGTATGGGATGGGTATAGTATTAGGTGATACCCGACACGATTATCCGAAACTTAATACCCATCTACCCAAAACATATACCCGAAGACTTTTAAGTTTTGCATATATCTTTTCTTAACTATTTTTTAGAAATGTTTCATTTTAATAGATTCATTATTATTTTAATAGATTCATTATTTGAAAAATAAACTTTTCGTCTAACATATATATTCTAATAACATTATTATTTATATTTATATGCTATGAAATATAAAATTAGTTTTCAAAATTCATACGATAATATATATTTACATTTGAAATGTTTCAAAGATTATTATGGTGATGATCATTTATATGTTACTTATTTCAATTTCATATATTCTAGATTTTTTAAAGCATAAGACTATAAAAGAAAATAAAAAATAAAATATATATATATATATATATACACACATGCAAATATCAACAGGTATACCCGATAACCGCGGGTATGCCATATACCCGACAGGTAATGAAACGGGTATGGTATGAGATTCTATAACGGGGTAAGGGTATGGTATTAGCCATACCCGACCCGTTGCCATCCTACTCTATGGACGATTTGGATTGCTAGGAATGAAAAAGTGTTTCAAGCCAAAGAATCTAAAGTGGGCGAATTGGTGACAAAAGTCAAATCGATGTGTTTCCTTTGGCTTAGGTCTAGAAGTAACTTTAAGAAGTTAGTTTGGAAAGATTGAGCTAATTTCCCGTTGTATATGTTGTAGTTGTTGGCGGTGGTCCTCGTTTTGAGGACCTTGCGCTTGTTTAATGAAGTTTAACTTTCAAAAAAAAAATAATAACAACGTTTTAGATTGTCCTTTAATTTGGGCCAAGTGTGCAATAAATTAAACATGCACCAGGATGTGTTTTCAAAAGGAAACTTTACAACCAAATATATCACACAGCAAATGTTTCAATCACCCAATGTGAAACGAATATGTTCCATAGTGGATTCATGAACACGAGCAAGATGACAGTTTTTTCATCTCACTGACCTCCGAATCCTGCCCATTGACCTCTATTTTCAAGCCCTTAAGCGTCGCTGAATCCAAACCAGATTTCGCGACATCATGGTCCAATGTCTTCTTAGAGACTACGGAATAAATTTCCTCTAGTAACTTAGAGAAAGCAGCTTCCACATTGTCACCAGTGAGAGCGGATGTCTCAAAGAAATATAAGTTTTGAGTCTCGGCAAACTCCATGGCATCTTCGGTTGGAACTGCTCTCTTGTCTTCAAGATCAACTTTGTTACCGATCAAAGCAATGACAATTGAGTTATCTGCGTGGACCCGAAGTTCTTCGACCCATCCTGCTACGTGATCAAATGACTGTCTTTTGGTTATATCGTACACCAACATTGCCCCCAATGCTCCTCTATAGTATGCACTTGTTACTGCTCGATATCTATTACCAACAACATGATTTGTTAATTGTCCTAAGATTTTTCATTTTACATCAAACTAACCTACTCCTAAGTCCTAATCAACTCATCATATTAACATCTGGGGCGGATGCTGCATAGAAGTAGGGGGACATTTTTTACCCCTCGATTTTCCTGGCGAACTGGAAAAAATTTGTTTTTTAAGGTATTTTTATAAAATGGTACCCCTAAAACAAATTTTTTTTACCCCTTAAAATAATTTTTATAAAATGTTAACCTTTATTTTATTTTCTAGATCCGCCAGATTATATCATTGTTTAATTATGAATATTGAAAAGTTAAGATATGATTGCTGACTAAAAAGATTAAAAAAATAATAATTGAAAAATAATAATATTTAAAGGAAGTGAGGTTGTATAATAAGAATGTAATCTTGATGGGGCCTAACCAGGATGGCATGAAAGATTGAAAGGCATATGCACATGCAAATGCCAACTACATTGATGCATCACTAGTGTTGTCTAATAATGTTTATAGTACTTGATATATTTGATTTATTTGATATTACATTAACTAATAGTAATTTAGGTATACATAACAATTAACATATTAATATACTACAAAATTGCGGATAAATAGTTTTATGCAATGATTGCTTCCAACTCCTTTGTCTTCTTCGACCAATGTCATCTCCCATTTTTCAAATCTCACCCCGCCCATTGTTTTTACTATTTATATAGTATATCACCTGCTCCAATTTCCAAATGTGCTTCCAATCAAAACATGTTAGAACAATACGTAAGGCGGTCAAAAAAGCTCGTAGTTCGGAGCTTGCTCAAAGCTCGCTCGGATTTAGCTCGAAAAAAGCTCGCTCAATATGGCTCGGTTTGAAACCGAGCCAAGCCGGCTCGGATCGGTTAGAAAGTGAGCCTAGCTCGGCTCGATTCATAACGAATCGAACTAGTTCGGTTTGGCCGGATAATTATAATTTTTAATATATATGCTATAAAAATGTTAAAAAAGAGTGGAGAACATGTTACATATTTAATATTTGTTAATAGTAGCATAAAGATTGTGTGATTATGACTGAATTTACAATTAATCAACTTATTTTAATAAACCGTAGCATAATGATAATTGTCCAAGTACTCAAGTTATCAAACTCAATAGTGCTTTTGATTTTGAAGAGGTCAGTATTTAGTGTTGGATATTTTAGTGTAATTGGATTGACTGTTTTGACCAATATGTTCATAATAATACATCATATAGGTATGGTGGTGCGGAGTGCACGCCTATTTGAATTTATTATGAACTTAGGGGCGAAACCCCTAAGGAACGGGGGTCCGGGGGCAGCGCCCCTGGGAGCAGGGTCCAAGGGGCGACAACCCCTGGCAGGGTCCAAGGGGCAGAGCCCCTGTTGAAACCCTTTGAAAACTGCCTAAAAGGCAGTTTCTAGCCCTGTTTTTCATAACGAAATTCTTCTTCTTGGTCATAATCTCTCTGGTTCTCAAAATCGCAATCATAACATACAGAAACTTCTCAATCTCTGATTGTATCCAATTGAATATTCGATAGAACCGTCGAATTGATTCAATCTGAAAGCGATCACGTGCCTTCAGAGATTTCTGTTATCCGGTTTTGTTCGTTTGTTACGGTTAATCCCCAACATTTAGGAGTTCAATCAGACATCTATTGTTTTTTTAAGGGTTAATTCGTATATTGATGAACTTATACCATATTTCGTTGAAATTTGATATTTATTTTGTATTTGGTTGAACTTGGTAGCTTTTAATGTATTAGGTTGAACTAAATGTTTTATTTTGAACTGTTAAATAATATTTTGACTATTGAATTTTGAAAGCTATTTTTCTTTTTGTTTTTAACTTCGAGCCAAACCAAGTCAAGCTGAGCCGACTCGATTTAAAACCAAGCCGAGCTCGAGCTTTGATTTTTAGCTCGGTTTCAAATCTGAGTCGAGCCAAGTCCAAGCTTAACCTGACTCAGCTCGGTTCAGCTCATGAACACCCCCTAACCGTATTTAATTAATATATATTGATGGTCAATATGAAAACGATATAGCATTGAGTGAGTTCTTGTATAAACTAAACACCTATTAGCTGACCATCCACAAGGATCACTAAAAACCCTTAAAAACATATCTACTCTATATTTGAAAATCACCCATTCTTAAAAAAAAACACCAAAAACTCACTCAATAAGAAAATCTAAAAACCCTTAAAAATATTGTCACATCATCGTCACCTTTTATATTGATTTTTAATTACTTATCATTTTATTTCAATAAAATAATATCCCAACTCCCAACCCGGACCCACCTCTAAAGTTGTTAAAGGTTTCTTGTTAAGAACCTTCACCAAAACCTCCACCATAATAGACACCATATAAAAACCTCTTCTTAAAACCGCTATTAAGAATGCAGTCAGTTAATTTATTGCTAGAACTACAATAAAGACTATATGTGCGATTTTTGTACGTTAAAGAGGAGAGTGGATTAAAAATGATTCGACTAAATAATATAACCTTCTTTATCATTATTAAATAAATAATCAAACTAACGGGCTGTTTTGTAAGCCTTTTAATGAGGCTCTGAACCATTCAGCGTTGAATGATTCAGCATTCAACGCGTTTGTTTCAGTTTATGAATAGAATAGAATGGTTAAGGCTGATCCATTAAGATTTGGGATGTTGTTGAACCATTAAGCACTGAACTAGGCCGAACCTTAATGAGACTCTCCTACCAATGTGATACAAGAAAATTAATCATTAAGACGTCCAACTTAATGATTCAGCACTTAATCAACCAAACAGCCCCTAAGTTAAACATTATTAATATGTAAAGGCTTGGTTCGACATATGAGATTTAAAACCAAGCCGAGCTCTAGCTTTGATTTTTAGCTCGGTTTCAAATCTGAGTCGAGCCAAGTCCATGCTTAACCTGACTCAGCTCGGTTCAGCTCATGAACACCCCCTAACCATATGTAATTAATATATATCATTTTATATCAATTTATTAATTTATTAAATTAGTTAATATATATTGATGGTCAATATGAAAACGATATAGCATTGAGTGAGTTCTTGTATAAACTAAACACCTATTAGACCATCCATAAGGATCACTAAAAACCCTTAAAAACATATCTACTCTACATCAGAAAATCACCCATTCTTAAAAAACACCAAAAACTCACCCAATAAGAAAATCTAAAAACCCTTAAAAATATTGCCACATCATCGTCACCTTTTACATTGATTTTTAATTACTTTTCATTTTATTTCAATAAAATAATATCCCAACTCCCCACCCGGACTCACCTCTAAGGTCTTTAGAGGTTTCTTGTTAAGAACCTTCACCAAAACCTCCACCATAATAGACACCATATAAAAACCTCTTCTAAAAACCTCTATTATGAATGCAGTCAGTTAATTTATTGCTAGAACTACAATAAAGACTATATGTGCGATTTTTGTACGTTAAAGAGGAGAGTGGATTAAAAATGGTTCGACTAAATAATATAACCTTGTTTATCATTATTAAATAAATAATCAAACTAACGGGCTGTTTTGTAAGCCTTTTAACGAGGCTCTGAACCATTCAGCGTTGAATGATTCAGCATTCAACGCGTTTGTTTCAGCTTATGAATGGAATGGAATGGTTAAGGCTGATCCATTAAGATTTGGGATGTTGTTGAACCATTAAGCACTGAACTAGGCCGAACCTTAATGAGACTCTTCTACCAATGTGGGACAAGAAAATTAATCATTAAGGTGTCCAACTTAATGATTTAGCACTTAATCAACCAAACAGCCCTTAAGTTAAACATTTTTAATATGTAAAGGCTTGGTTCGGCATATGAGATTGATATATGTGTTATCAAATAAATGAAAATAAAAACTCATTTTCAACTTATTATTTATTATTAAATAAATAATTCATTGGTTATTTTAGTGTAATTAGGATTGAATTGGTTACATAATTTCAGTGAATATATCCCAATATAATTTCAGTGATGTATATGATTGAAATAAGAAAATTTATATTATTATAGTTTATTTTAAGAAACAAAACATTATAAATGTAAGAAGCAGCCATACGAAAAGTTGGAACTTGGGATAAGTTGAAGACAATATAATTGAAATTGGTAGTGTCACTGTCACCCCCATCAACCTATTATGATTACACACATATGTTTTTTATATAAAGATAGTGTTAGATTTAGAAATCCAATATTATGATATGTTATTTTTATATAGAACCCTTTAAGATTGTGAGATATTTGAATGGAATAAAATAAGTAGAATAAACAAAGTATTTAAATGAAAATTGACATTGTATTATAATGTACAATTCATCTGTTCCACAAATCAATTATTGGTTTGTTTGTAGTAGTAACCATGTGAAATGACTTGAGTTAATAGACAAAACACCAAAGTACAAGTTCTTCTTATAAAAATTCAAAGATATGTTGGGAATGAGGTATCGTTTTCATTGTTTGTCTTCAATTATCGTCAAACTTGGCCAATCAGCCAGGCCAGTAAAGATCATAATAATGAAATGACAATTATATGCAAAAATCAATGTTAGGAGAAAATAAATTGAAATAAAGTCTAAAAATTTGTAATATAGCTAAGATTATACATACACCACGTGTTAGATAAGACTTTCTATTTTCAAGTGTTGATGGTTCAATAATCGTGATGAACAAAAGGTTGCGGAGATTAGTACTCCCTCCATCTCCATTTAAATGTCTATCTTTTCATTTTTTGTTGTCCTAAATTAAATGTCCATTTCGAAAAATAGAAATGCAATTTTCAGTTTTGCCCATAAAAAACAAAACACAATAAAAGATTTGAAGATATTATTGTTATTTTACCACATACAAACAAAAGATTTCTTAATATGTATGTTTTTGAGCCCAAGACATTTAAATGAGGACGGATGGAGTATTAGACTTAAAGAACGTGTGAGTTCTCGTTTAAATTTAAAAAAACAAATAATTAAATAAATAAAAAGCCTAACATTACTCAAGAACAACTGGGCTTTTGCCAAAGCAACCTTGAGCTCGGTGACAGTATTTCCGGCAAACAAATAAAGAATAAACGTATAGTAGGGTTTACCTTTCTTGACCTGCGGTGTCCCAAATCTGAGCCTTGATAACTTTGGACTTAATAGTCAGAGTCCTTGTCTGAAACTCGACTCCAATGGTGGATTTCGAATCAAAACAAAACTCATTCCTCGTGAATCTTGACAGCACTTGTGTCTTCCCCACCGCTGAATCACCGATCACCACCACCTTATACACATAATCTACCTTCTCACGATCACCATTGCTCCTCCCCACCACCACCTGCCTTCCATTCTCCGCCACTACACCACCGCCGTTCATCTCTGCATTCATTGATCAATATCTAAAGGTAGAACACTTTGTTGTGGATATATAGATAAGTGTTTTGGGTACGTGTGTATTATTAAGGATGAAGGTGGAACACTTTGTTATGCTTATATCCTAATTCAGGTGATATGCCCGCCAACACCAAACTACCCTTTAGGATTTATTTATTATTATTATTATTATTATTATTATTATTATTATTATTATTATTATTATTATTATTATTATTATTATTATTAAAGTTAAGTTTAAGGGTTTCCAGTTAAGCAACTTTTTTTGCTATGACAAATGACAACCACATTCGACCGAGTTTTAATCATTTCTTTCGTAATAAAACAACAAAAGGCGATGACGCCATAAATTAAGTGGATTAAAAAAAAAGTATATAAGTTGCAAAATATATGTACTTGAGCTTTTGAAATATGTTTCTTAAAGAAAAAAAAATTATTTGATGATTCGATCCTAAGAAACATGTCAAAATAATATATGTTTCACATAGAAGGTTTTGTGATTAAAGGTTATTTTTTATGTTTTTTTTATTTAGGATTTTATGAAATCAATTGTTTTGTGAGGAAACTAAAATACGTACACACATTGTACATTGCATTATTTTTTATAATACTCACATGTTTAGAGATTCATTTTTAGTTGGAAAATGGATCTATAGTGTAAAAAAATGTGTTAAAATGATAAAGAGAGTAGTTTACCATGTTAAAATGTGGTTATTTATACATTTTTAAGTGGTTTATGTAACACCCCAACTAAGTGGTTTATGTAACACCCCAACTGATAGCGAAAAAACTGATGTGCATGTTGTGACGATTGTTCAGTAGCTTATTGTAAGACCCTAACCTGTAAACACGCAATTAACGTTTAAATCCATGAGTTTAGACCTTACTTAAAACCACTCCCAATTAAAACCTTAATGTTTATGAAAAACTTAATCATTTAGATCAAATACATTTCTCATTCCCACAAATTTTACATTTTTAATTATTGAAACAGATATTAAGATTTCACGATTTTTAACGGGAGTCTCTTGAATCTATGGTGGAAGCTTCATGAGTGTTCAGGTGTGTTGGGTTCTTCTCACGACTTAATCTTTGCTCCGGGACTTTCATCACGTGTTTCCCTAGCACCATTACACAAAGAATGGTTAGTGAGTTGTCAATAATACATTTAAAATAGTATGAGAGTCGTTACACGTCGAAACGGAACGAACCAGGCCAAACGGCCCCATATCACGAGAACAAACTGCTACACTTTTTGCGCATCAGTTGTTCGGGTCGCTTTTACCCCTTCTAAAACACATAATCTGACTTCAACTTTCAAACAAGAAATTTCTTCGTTCAAAGACCTTTCCAGGCATATAAAGAACACCTCCTAACAATTTTTCTATGATTTTATATGAAATTTTGAAAATCAGTCTGTCCAGCAGCTCTACCCGCTTATACGGCCCTTTCAAATTTAAGAGGCCATTAATAACCTCATTCGTTTTATGTCACTATGACCCGGTTCTTAGTTTTAAATGTTCATGTCGGTTTTACCCAAATCGACCCGTAAGGACTTGGGCTATACAAGACACTATTTTACCACACAAAAGACATAAAATCATATTATCAACTCATTGGACACTTGTTTAACTAAAAACATTGTCCGGTTCGTTTCATGATGATTCGGTTCTTAGATTTAACCTTTAGTAAATCTTTAAATTCCCAAAATGCCCCTTATAGACAATCCTTCTATTTAGCCATCCATGGCGACATTACTTTTTTCGATTCCATTGTTCTAGACTCAATGACTTGTTTGGGAACCTCTAAGACCTTATGGACTTAGATTTTCACCATTTTCAAGATTTTCTCTAATTTAGACAATCCTAAGCGCATTAGCGCGCATTAGACATAGTTATAGAAATAACTTACCTAATTGGCACACTCGCTTTATGTGGGTGGTTTTAGTACTCATATAACTTTGTCCAACACATTTATTTATCTAAGGACTTACCGATTGCGCTTTCCCCATTCCCATACCTTAGTGATTCCTCTCCACAATTTCCTTGGCATCGTGTGCCACATTCTCAATATGCTTACCCGTGGAAGAGGTTCCTCGACACGCATTATATGTTTTTGGGATTCAAATGGTGACGTATCACCATTTGACCCATTTCATGAAACACTACGAATGCAACACTAGACCTTGGTGCTTTACATACTAATTAGGTTTAGAATTATTGCACCATGTTTTAATCCGTTTAATGCATCTCTCACTTTGTTTACAACAATTCACCTCTTTAATAGTTATAAAACAAGTTATTATATAACTCTTTGTGATTTGACCCGTTTGGTGAGTTCCACCACTTTAGTGTGACACATCACTTCATTCATTGTTATTAAGCTTATTTCTACTTGATTTCACCCGTCTAGACCCGCTTAGTGTGTTTCACTACTTGGGGTCCTACCCTTATCCCATTCACAATACTTATTCGATAATATGCAACACCTATATCATGAAATAAAGTCTATTGGTGTAAGTAACACTTACCTTGTATCCACTCTGATTGTCTTGCACTTTTAGGCTTGTATTCGCTTGACCCGTTTTGCTTGTTGATCCATTCCTTACAAGCTTACACCTGGCTTGACAAGGTCGACATTCACTATACTCATAAGATCGATTAAGTTAGTCATCATATCCAATGACTAACCCGTCTCATAAGTTTATTCACACCATTAAACCACATTCTAGTATTGGGTCAGTTTGACTTCTAAAGTCAGCTAGCATTATCATAGTCATGAGCACTAGAATATGGCAAAGTTTCTAATTGGGACTATCCCTTCATTTATCATATCAAAATCATCAAATATAGTGCACATCCATTTCCTAATCATCATTAGGCTACCCAATCATCATATGGTGCAACTTATTTTTTAAGTATATATTTCACGTTTTATATGCAAGTACTTCCATGTTTCACATGTATAGATATTTAGTTACTCGTTCTTTGCGCATCCATCACATGGTTCCACATTGATCGAATTGAACACAGGTTTCAACTACACATTTTCACAAGTTCTTGTGCTAGTTTTTCTTTCAAGCATTTTGTCAAATACCTTATGTGCATAGTTTTGTTACCCTTGAACTTACACCTTCATAGTTTGCTAATCCACACCATTTGCATAGTTTAACCTCATTATGGGTTCAAATCATCTAATAGAGCTTTAATATAATAAATTAACATATCCTATTCCATCAATTCCATAGGTTCATGTGTAATTCATCCATTACGTTAAAACCCATTACTTACACATAGCAAACAATCACAATTTCATATGAATCAACACATGTAACAATTCATCACGTTTTATAAAATCTTTGGTGTCTACAAACACATAGAAGCATATATTTCATCTTTGTTTAATTGTCAACTTTAGCCCCTTAGGTTTAGCCTCAAGTTTGTGTTATATTGTAATCATTAACTAGATTAGTCTCTTGCAATGGGTTTAGCCCCGTTTTTATCCGTTGAATAAAAACATTCACTTAATTATTAAATATGTTTTTGTTATTTCCTATTCACGCCTAATGGCGTAATTAGACAAAATGAAATTTCGAGGTGTTACACTTATGGTATTTAAAAGTTTCAAATATTATTAATAATAAACTCCAAATTTGAAGTATATTAAAATGTCTAAACAAGAAAAAAAAGAAAATAGAATACCTCATTTGTTCAATACTAGACTTCAAGCAATCTTCAAACAACTCTCAAACTCTAAGCTGCGTTATTCCCTGAAACATGTTAAGTTTGGAAAATGGAAGAGGTCAACTAAAAGTTTGTGAGAATACATAGGTTTTGGTTGAGCATCAAAAATAGTCCAAAACAATGTAATACAATTCACGTGGCAAATGTTTAATCTAAGACTACATGTGAAAACATAACTGAAGCAACTTAGTTTGCATAATCAACCCTCGTGACTTGTTTAATTGTAATTCACCCCAAAAGCATGAAATCCTATAATGTTTGTGTTTATGTATGTGTTCAAAAAAAATCACTCACGCTTCTCCATATCACAAGGGCCACGTATCCGGGTGGGGTCGTCAATCTAATAGATCTATCATTGTATATCGTCGACTCGACCAAAGTTAATGATTATGCTAGTATTAGTTTAGCCTCCCTAGCTTATGCTTAAAACGTGTAGTAACAAAGATTCACACATAAGACACGTAATAGAATTTAATAAGTTTGTGTTTGTTTGGGTAACATTTTTCGTCCCAAAAAGCATAGAAAAATGTAAAAAGTAGGGCTATGTAACCTCACATTGAATGCTTGTTGATTTTGATAATGATGGTAATAGAGTATAAGATTGATTGATATGTAATTATAGTATGATTATTGTAATTGTAGTATGTTTCCTAATATTGTAAATCACATTGTATTATAAATTAATGTAAATGAGAAGAGGAAAACAGGGATTCAATCATAATCATTCCTTCATGGTATCTTTCTAATACCCTAATACCCACCTCCTTCTGCCGCCCCTTTGTTACTTACTGCCGCCGCTGACTGCGGTTGCCGGATTCTCCAAACCATCTCCTCTTCCTTCACTAATCTCCTCCATCTCCCTCCATGGCCGACCAAATCACCCCACCCAACGACGCTGTCGTCATAGAACCCGCCCCCAATCCACCACCAGCCACCGAAAAATTTCATCCCGCTATCACTGTGTCCAGCATCAAAAACTTTATACCTGTTGTCCTGGAAAGCGATATCGGCCCATACGCCCTATGGTGCGAACTCTTTCGTATCCACTGTCGGGTTTTCCAGGTTTTGACCACCTTTCTCCCCGTAACCCTGCCACCATCAACCCCAAGAATGATCTTTGGGATAGACTTGACGCCATTGTCCTTCAATGGATCTATGGTACTATCTCCAATGATCTTCTCAAAACCGTTTTTATTCCCGGTAGTACTGCATATGATGCTTGGACCACCCTAGAGGGCCTCTTCCATGATAATAAAAATGCCCGTGCCATCCAACTCATGCAAAAGTTTGCCACTACCCGCCTCGAAAACTTCCCCAACATGTCTGACTACTGCCAAGCCATGAAAACCCTCGCTGACCAACTCGCCAATGTCGGGGCTCCACTTGACAATAAGCGATTGATCATCCACCTTCTCGTAGGTCTCACAGACGCCTACGAGGGCATCTCTACCATCCTACAACAAAAAGAACCTACCCCCTCTTTCTATGAAGTTCGTTCTCAACTTTGCCGGGTTGAAAACGAGATGGCTGAGTGTGCCCTCTATGCGTCCCAAAAGGCGTCTCACGCGCTCACCGCCTCCACCACTAGCCAACCATCCTCCCAATCTCCCACTCCACCACCCGTCACTGATCAGACCTCCACCTACCACGGACACGGACGGTCCAAAGGGCGCGACCGCAACCGTACCTCTTGGCCACTCGGACGCGGGACTCAACCTTTTGGCCAATGGACTTCGCCTACTACCTACACTTGGACCCTACCCAACCCCACTTGGTCACCGCAACCTCCACCACCACCTTACAATGAATGGCTACAATGGTTCGCACCCACCACACCATGCCCCTATCCCACCACTACACCCTCGGCCGCATCACACCCCTCTCAAGGGATACTTGGCACTCGCCCCAACCATGCAAACCATGCCTCATACTCTCCTACCGATATCCAACAGGCATTATACACTACGTCTCTTAACCCGCCAGATTACTCACAAGGGGTGATGGACACTGGGGCCACTATCAGCATGGATCTCAATTCAGGTAACTTCCATTCTATTTTTAATACTAGCATGAATGAAAATATTATTGTTGGTGATGGTACACGTATTCCGGTTTTAGGACATGGCCCTCAAACATTCAAACCACCCTACCCACCTTTTACCCTAAACCGTGTCCTTTATGCACCAAAATTCATTAGAAAACTAATTTTTGTACGTCAATTCACAAGAGATAATTGTGTTTCTGTTGAATTTGACCCATTTGGTTTTCTTGTGAAGGACTACAGGACCTGGGCTCCTATAATCCGGTGCGACAGCAGCGGTGATCTCTACACCTTCAACAAAGACCTCCACTGCTTTTCCACTTCTGTCACTGCTGCTCAGTCCTCCACTCTTTGGCATCAAAGACTTGGCCACCCTGGCCTTGCCTTGTTACAAGCTTTGAAAAATTCTTGTTCTATTTCATTTAGTACTTTAAATAAATCATTGTGTGAACCATGTGTGTTTGGAAAAAGTGTTAGACTTCCGTTTTATTCATTTAATAATAATACTATGCAAGCATTTGACATTGTGCATAGCGACTTGTGGACCTCCCCGGTTCTCAGCTCGGGGGGTCACCGCCACTATGTATTGTTTCTTGATGATTTCACCAATTTTTAATGGTCCTTCCCCATCTCTAATAAATCTCAAGTCTACACAATCTATGAACAATTCTCCACCCTTGTCCAAACCCAATTCCAATTAAAATATAATCCTTTCTGTTGGATCAGTTTGCTCTTTTGTTTAAGTAAGAACTTGCTATCTTTGACACTTAAGTGTTTAGCAAGCTCTTGTATATCAGATTATAAGCACAGCGGAATGTATAAGTTAAAGCAACACTTTTTATACTTAAGAGGAGTTATTACTCCCCCTAGATGATTGAAACTAATAATGACAAGTATTTATTATGAATCTAAGCAGTAAATGAGAATTAGATACTTAGACAGATTCACAATAAATACTGAAATGGAATAGAACAGTGAAAGTGTTTGAAGGATTTTTCTATTAAAATCAATGTCTAAAATAGAAGGTTGAAGCCTCCTATTTATAGACGTTTACATACATGTATCTTGCCCAAAAAGCAAGTACAGAAACATCAGAAACAAGTTGCACAAGTTGCAACATTGAAACTAACAAATACAGCTAAAAGTAATAATAAACAATAAACTACTGATACAAAAGGCGGTGGAAAATATCTGATGCTAAGTGCTGATGAATGACAAACTACTGATGAGTAGTTTGTCTTCAGTACTTCTGAAGTGAACTTGTCTGGTTTGGACTTCAGAACTTCTGATGAAGTTTCTTCTTCAGCACTTCTCATATCTTCTCTTCAGCAGTTTCTTGTCTTCTCTTCAGTACTTCTATATTTAGCCAAAATGACAGAAGTGAATTAGACTAAGGTTTCCAAAAGTGGTTTCACCAATCCTCTTTGTCCTAACAATCTCCCCCTGGATTGATGAACCCAAAACCTTACTAATTCCTTATGATTTTCTTCTGTCTTGAACAATCTTCCATATCTCTTTGTACATGGTGTTCTTGAGCTGGTTTAACTGTCCATCAGATAGAGATCCTCTCTGTGGTTCCAGATGTTGAATTGTGAGCAGGTCTTGTGTTGATAGTTTCTTTAGATCACTGATCTTCTTGTAAGCCCTGCTTGAAAGGTCTCTTCTTGTCAACAATACTGAGTTGTTATCAGTAAGTGACCATCTGATGATAGGTACCTTTGACTTGTTAAAGTCAGAGGAATAGGGAACCAGACTTGTCCCTTGGGTTGATGATCCTGAGTGTTGGATGCTTTTTGTTTCAGTTAACCTCAGGTGGGAGTCTCTTCCTTGTTGTTGTTGCATATCAGGCATCTGAATAGTTGGGAGATGGTGTTCAGTCACTACCTTGGTATGCATCTTTTCTTTGATAGTCTTTTGGATTTGGTAGGCAAAAGTGGAAGGATCCCTGAATTGTGTTAACAGAGGTTTCTCCTCAATGTCAAAATCTGAATGGACTATTGAACTTCCTTCAAGTAGTACCATTTTGAAATCAGTTTTGACATTGTCCTCTGCTTTCTTTCTTTGAGTAGCAGGCCTTTTTGTTGATATACCAGAAGTTCTAACTACTGATCTTGAAGGATCAGCAGTTTGAAACTTCTCTGGATTTGCAGCCTTGGCAGCCTTGTATTTTCGATAAGTATCCATTAGTCTTTCTTCTTTCCATCTGGATACTGAGGCTTTTGAACCATAGCCCTCTGCTACTAATTCATCTATCATCTGGGCTCTCTTGGCCTTTCCTTCTTTACTTGTGGCCAGTTTGTCTGCAAGCAGTTGTGCCCTTCTTGTTAGCTCTTGCATAGAGAGTCCCTTGAGTGTGTAGGCTTTAGTCTTGCTGTTCTTTGTGATGTAAGACACCAGTTGTTGTCTTTTGTCTTGTTCAGCAATCTCATCAAGGTTAGCCTGCCTTTGTAGTTCAGCTTCATAGGCCTGAAGTTTTTCTTCATGGCTTAAGTCTAGATCATCCCTTTCTTCCAGAGTTTTCCAGATCAGATCTTCTCTGGCCTTCTTGTTGGCTGCAACTAAACTCTTCTCTAGTAATTCAGCTGATTGAGAGATAGGAGAAGGGTTTAGTACAGTCATTGTTGTAACTGTTGTAGTAGGCTTGATAGGATCAGATGTTGGTTGAATGGGAGCAGTTGTTCTGGAAGGGTCAGCAGTTTGAGGTTTGGAAGTGTTAACCTCTGATGGGTTGACAACTGCTGATGGTTTGTCAACTACTGAAGGATTGTCTTCAGTACTTTCTGATTCTTCATCAGAACTTTTGCCATCAGAAGTTTCTTCATTATGCCCTTGGGATTCATCAGACTTTTCAGCATCTTCTATCTCTTGAATAGAGACACCAAACTGTTTGGCCAGTTTTTCTTTTCTGGCTTGATTCTTCTGATCTCTTTCAAGGATGGCCACTCTTGCCCTTATCCTGGCTTGGAATGACTCCTTAGGTTCCCTAATTTTCTCCCCCTTTTTGGATTCATCAAGTTTAAGTTTAGAGGTTGAGGGTTGGGAGAATTGACCTTGAAGATGAGCAATCTGTTTGCTGTTGAATTCTATCTTGTTGGACAGATCATTCATCTTTGTCTTGATCACTCCAAATTGATTTTTGATAGACAGCTCCAAGTTAGCTGTGTATGTTTGGAAGTGATTCTTGATGAGAGTGTTCATCATGTGGTACAGGGGACCCTCTGGGCTGCATAGCTGGTTCAAGTCTATGATTGTTTGCCCAGGGAATTGGGTAGGCATTTGTTGTGAAGGGTGTGTTTTTGGGAGATCCTCATGTTGTACAGAGGATGCCACTCTAGGGGTTTTAGGGATTGAGTGGACTTTAACCTGTGCAGGGGTGACTAGCTTCTTGAGCTTGGATACCCCTGAAACAGGACCTTCATAAAGTGCCGTCAATTCAGTAGTTTTGGTTTTTGAAACATCATCCAAATTAATGGAATCATCTGAATCCCTGATGTTGTCCTCATTGAGGACTGTCTCAGTTAAATCATGAGCTGAGCCCAACTCAGTTCTCTCATGAACCTCTTGTTCTTGGTTCTGAGGATTTCCTACTTCAGGCATTAAGCCTTCATCAGTAGTTGCCACATCTGAGGTCTTAGCTGTTTTACTTCTGTCCTCAGATCCACCACTGGGTGGTAACTGAGTAGTAGCAGCCTCAGATGCCCCAAGAGTCTCTAAAATTGGGCTTAAAGACTCTGGTCCACCCTCATCTCTTGGGTTAGGGCTAGTGATGTCCACATCCATGTCTGATGTTGTGGTTATGTCCCCTGTTTGTTGTGGTTGTAGGGGACTGACATAATCAGATGGGACTTTCTCTTTTGGCCCAGAGAGAAGTTTGGCAATTTCTATTGCCTCTGGTTCAGAAATTTGAGGGGTTGGTTCAGTAGTTTGGGCAATAGGTGAAATAGGTTGGTCAGCAGTTTCAAAAGAAGAGTGAGTTTCAATAGTTTTTCTAAGTCTTTTTCTTTTGAATAAGATAGTTATGGGTGCTCTTGGTGGGGTTTGAGATGGTTGAAACTGAGAGGGTGTTTCAGTCTCACCTATTTGAAGAGCAGATTGCTCATGAGCATGTTCAGGCATCTCAACCTCCTGAACAACTTTTCTTTTGGGTTGGTGGGTTTTTGTTTTTGTTGGCTTGGGCTTCTTGGCTTTTGGTGGTGTGAGTTTGGAAGATGTGGGCTTCAGGGGGACTTGTTGTTGTTCTCCCTGATCATCTTCTGGCCACGTAGCCGGTTTGTTATGCCTAGAGTATGCTTGTGAGGTTAATGGATTTAAAGTTGAAACTTTTCCCACAAGCACCTCATTACCCAGTTCCCCTATTATGCATTGCATAATGAACCTTAGGTATAACAAAAACTTTTTCTTGGTATTATTATGATGTAACACCAACTCATTGAAAAACAATTTTGATGCCCTGAATTTGGTTTCATTCACAATGGAATGAAATATTGGTTGAAAAGTATAGGGCATCTGGTCATAAGACCCTGTTTTTGGACTCAAACACATAATAATATAATGAAACAAAAGCTTGTATTTTGGTTCAAAATATTTTTTGAAGATTGTAGCATGGGAGAGAGTACCTTGATAACCACACTCTGTCATGGTTAAGTGAATATCAGAGTTAGCAACATGATCAGGGGCAGTTACATCATCCAGGCCCAGTCTTGTTGCCAGTGTGGCCGGTGTGATGGTCAGTGGTTTCCCTTTTATTCTTGAGTTGAGGGAAATGACTTCATCATCAGCCGTTACCGTCTCAGCATTTGCCCAGAACTCATTTAGAGTTTCAGTATGAATTGGTGGGTTTATTGTGAGAGCAGTAAAGTATTGGGATTTTACGACAAGATCAATGATCTCATCGTATTGGGACCAGCCTTCTTGTTTTTCAAGAAAGGCCCTTTGATTGTGTCCCTGTTTTAGAACGAGAGCCATGTGGTTTTTTGTTTTGGTTGATCGAACAGTTGATTTGCAGGTTTAGGTTATTGAGAGAGTTTTTGAGAGAGAAAGAGGGATATTTTGAATTTGAAAGGATAAATGTTGAAAAAGGTATTTATCAGAAGTTTTTAATCGCTTGAATCTTTTTTTTATTAGAAGTTTTTAAACCGCCTCGGTTAAAAATCTTTTTATCAGAAGTTTTAAACCGACTAGGTCAAAACCTCTGATGATGGGAAAAGTCAGATTTGCCCTTTTTTACTAAACTGCTGATGAAGGATTACTTCATCAGTAGTTCCCATTTCCTCTTCAGTAGTTTTAAAAGCTGATGAGAAATGTTTTATAAATACTTTTATTCATAACTTCTGAAGGTTATGTTATCAGAAGTTATACACTTTTCAGAAATTATCCCCATACTGATGTTTTGTTCATCAGTAGTTTCTCTCTTTTCAGAAGTTTTGTTTCAGACTCTTTGTCTTTTTGTAAGTGAAAACTGAAAATATGTGCAGAAAAATAAAATAAACACTTACAAATTTAGCATCCCAAGCATGGATACTAACTTCTGAAATGTTGATGTGTCAAGGGGTTTTGTGAAGATGTCAGCTATTTGATTAGCTGTTGCTACATGCTTCACCTCAATCTTGCCTTTTTCATAGCAATCTCTTATGAAATGGTACCTGATCTCAATATGTTTGGTTTTTGAGAATTGTACCAGATTTTGAATGATGCTAATGGCAGATTTGCTGTCTACAAACAAAGGTGTCTTGGTTTCTTTGATTCCATAATCAAGAAGTTGATATTGGAGCCATTGTATCTGTGATGTACAACTTGCAGCTGCAATGTATTCAGCTTCAGCAGTTGAAGTTGCAACAGATGTTTGCTTCTTTGATTGCCATGACACTAGACAGTTACCCAATAATTGACAACCACCAGATGTTGACTTTCTTGTCATCTTACACCCTGCATAGTCACTATCTGAAAAAGCTGGTAACTTGGTATTGCTTGAAGCAGGATACCAAATTCCAAGTGTTGGAGTTCCTTTCAGATATCTGAAAATTCTTTTGACTGCTATAAGGTGTGATTCCCTTGGTGCTGATTGATATCTAGCACAGACACATGTTGAAAACATAATATCTGGTCTAGAAGCAGTTAGATATAAAAGGGAACCTATCATGCATCTGTACATGGTTTGATCAACCTGTTTTCCTTGATCATCAGGTTCAATTTGTGTGATTGGTGTCATGGGAGTGGAACATGATTTACAGTCTTTTAAACAAAATTTGTTTAATAATTCTTTAACATATTTTGATTGATGTATAAAAGTTCCATTTGTTTGTTGCTTGATCTGCAGTCCCAGAAAGTACTGCAGTTCTCCCATGGTACTCATCTCAAATTTTGATTGCATGAGTTTCTTAAAATCATCACACAGTTTTGTGTTTGTTGAACCAAAAATGATATCATCAACATAAATTTGAACAAGTAGGACATGATTTCCAACATGTTTAATGAAAAGAGTTTTATCAATGGCACCTCTTGTAAAGTTATTTTTGAGTAAAAAGGTGGAGAGTGTATCATACCAGGCTCTTGGAGCCTGTTTGAGCCCATAAAGAGCTTTGTCCAGTCTGTACACCCACTCAGGATGAGAAGGATCCTCAAACCCAGGTGGCTGACAGACATACACCTCCTCTTTTATTTTTCCATACAAAAATGCACTCTTTACATCCATTTGATAAACTTTAATTTTGTTGGAAATGGCATAGGCCAGAAATAACCTGATGGCCTCAAGCCTTGCAACTGGAGCAAAGGTTTCATCATAGTCAATTCCTTCTTCTTGAGAGTACCCTTGAACTTCCAGTCTTGCCTTGTTCTTGATTATCATACCAGCTTCATCTTGTTTGTTCCTGAAAACCCATCTTGTGCCAATTGGTTGCTTGTTTGGAGGTAAGGGACAGATTTCCCAGACCTGTTGCTTGTTGAACTGAAGCAGTTCATCTTGCATAGCTTGCACCCAATTATTGTCTTTGAGGGCTTCCTGGTACTTCTTTGGTTCCAACTGTGAGATAAAGGCTGAAAATAGGCAAAAGTTGGAGAGCTGGTTTCTGGTAAGAACACCTGAAGCTATATCACCCATGATTTGATCAAGTGGATGATCTCTGTGTTCAATCAGTTGTTGTAAACCACTGACAGGTGTAGGTGGCTCATGTTCTTCAAACAAACTACTGAGGTCTATAATATCTGGTTCAGATGTTCCTTGATCTTCAGTAGTTGGATCTACTGAACCAGTAGTTTGAGTTTGTTCCTCAATACTTGTTTGATCAGAAGTTTGGGGAACTTCTGATGATTTTGAAGTAGACTTGATAACTGTTTGAGGAGTCCATGGTGTGGGATCCTCATCATCAAACCTTTTGTCACCATAATAAGTAGGTTTAGATGAAGTAACAGCCTTCTCAGGTCCAAAATGGAAGTTGTCAAGGTCAAAAAGTTCAGCAGGATGTGCTGGAATAAGAGTGTGTTTTGACTCATTGAACTTGACATTCAATGTTTCTTCTACTATCCTGGTGTGAGAATTAAAAACCTTGTAGGCTTTTCTAGTTGAAGAGTAACCAAGAAAGTAACCTGAGTCAACTTTGGCAGCAAACTTTGAAATAGATTCCTTGATGTTCAAGATGAAACATTGACACCCAAAAGCCCTGAAAAAGGAGATAAGGGGCTTCATGCCATGAAGAACTTCATAGGCAGTCTTGGAATGTCTCTTGACCACAAGAACTCTATTCTGAACATAACATGATGTGTTAACTGCTTCTGCCCAAAAGTACAAGGGCAGTCCAGAATCAGCTAACATTGTTCTTGCTCCTTCTATTAAGGTTCTGTTCTTCCTTTCTACTACACCATTTTGTTCAGGAGTTCTGGGAACACTGTATTGTCTAATAATCCCTTTAGACAAACAGAATTCATCCAGAGTTTTGTTCCTGAACTCTGTCCCTTTATCACTTCTAATGGTTTTGACAAGTAGAGAATATTGTTTTTCCACTTGTAGAATGAAGAACTTGATGATTTCAGCAGCCTCATCCTTGGAGAATAAGAAGAATACCCATGTGAATCTTGAGTAGTCATCAATGATGACTAAGCAGTACTTCTTCTTACCAAGGCTCATAATCTTGACAGGTCCAAATAAGTCCATATGGAGTAGTTGAAGACAAGCAGTTGTTTTTGATTCTTCAATAGACTTATATGAGGACTTATGCTGTTTTCCCTTTAAACAGGATACACAGTGTTCTTGACACTGGTATACTTTCAAAGGTAGACCTCTGACCAAGCCCATTTTTGTGACTTTATTTATGGTTTTAAAGTTCACATGGCCAAGTCTCCTGTGCCAGAGATCTGTTTCTGAAGTTGATGCCCTTGAGAAGAAACAGGCAGTGTTGTTCAATACTTTGTCTTTCTCAATGTCCACTGCATAGACATTGCCACATCTTTTGGCAATCAGCAAAGTATGATCTTCAATGATCTTCTCTATCAACTTCTGGCCTTCTGGTGAGATGATCTTGCATGCTGTCTTTGTGAAAAAGGAAGAATATCCTTTATCACACATTTGTGACACACTCAGCAAGTTGTATTCAAGGTTTTCCACCAGATTGACCTTGTCAAACTGTATTTTGCCAGAGGAGACATTGCCATGTCCTAGCACATATCCCTTAGCATTGTTCCCAAAGGATACAGATCCTTCTCTTTGGCTGATAAAGTTGTTTATCAGGTATCTGCATCCAGTCATGTGCATAGAGCCTCCACTATCAACATACCATATGCTGTTTAAGCCCCTGGAAACTCTCTGCACACAATAGCAAATTAGTTAGATTTAGGAACCCAAGCCTGTTTGGCTTTGGGTTTGCTCTTGAGAACAGTTACAGTTTGTTCTTGACCAGGTTGAGAAATCCATGTCTTTTTGGCAATGGATTTTTCATTAAGAACCATGGTGGTATCCTTTTCAGGACCACCATCAACCTTGGTCATCAGTAGTTGTACCAAGTTCATTAGTTTTTGAATCTCAGCAGTTTGTGAAACTGCTGATGAATCAGGTCTAACTACTGATAAAGAGTTTTGAGAAAAAGATTTTAGTTGAGATTTTATCTTTTTCTGAGAAAAGGTGTTTTCAGGTTGTTGTTTCTTGGGTTTAAAGGTTCTTTCATAATCATTTCTGATTTGATTTCCCACAACCTGTTGTTTAATTTTATGATTGAACTGAATTCCTTTTCTGTATCTACAAAACTCTGTTTTGTGGTTGAACAGACCACAAATTTCACACTCTTTTGCCTTTTGTTTTTGATCTAAAGGCAAATTAGTGTAAAGATTTTGCTCATCAGTAGTTTTCAGGGTCTCAACTCCTGATGTAGATGAAACTACTGATGGCTTGTTGTCAGATTTTGTTAATACTTCTGAAGTACTTTCTTTGAAAATACCAGGATTTCTGTTTAGAAAGTTTTCATGGAAAGATGTGCAGTCTTTCCCTTCAGAAGTTTCATTTGAAACAATTTTTCTCCCATCTTCAGTAGTTTTGGGAGAGAAATCTGTTGGTGTTTCAACATGATGGTACCCTATGCCAAACTTAACATTTGAAGCACTCTGTTTGTTTAGCAATAGCTGGTACCCCTTACAAGAATCCACCCATTTTTCACAACTGATCTTGGTGTCAGCAAGCTCTTTTCTGACATTTCCAAGATCTTCTATCATCATTTTAATTTGTGCTTGGGTTTCAATAGCTGAGTTAGTTAATTTAGAGG
Organism: Ambrosia trifida; assembly: GCA_028751855.1. Classification (NCBI taxonomy): domain Eukaryota; kingdom Viridiplantae; phylum Streptophyta; class Magnoliopsida; order Asterales; family Asteraceae; genus Ambrosia; species Ambrosia trifida. The sequence continues at coordinate 111,148,048 of CM054131.1, forward strand.
CTTCTTTTGTTTTAGCAGTAAGTTTTCTCTCTAAATCACACTTCATCTGAGTGTATTTTCTTTCTAAATCATTGGCTTTTCCTTGTAAGTGCACATTTGTCTCTCTTATGAGAGCAAAAGTTTCTTTGCAAGAATTTGAGCAAAGTTTTGTCAAAGATTCTTTTGATACCTGTGACAATGCAGATTTTGAAGTACAGCCTTCAAATGCCATTAAGGCAAAGTTCTTTCTGCCATTGTCTGGTTCTCCCCAGTTGATGTCAAACACCTTGTTGTCTGCATCAGGATTGCACTCTGTGGTGTCAAAAGGGAGACTGCTCCAGTCAACATACCCTGAGGTGAAAAGACTTTGTTGAGAGGGTTGTTGAGGCTGTGGAGGATGTTGAGCAGCTGGAAAGGGAGGGATTGATTGTTGGCTCTGCATCTGTTGAGCAGGCATTTGAACATATTGTACTTGTGGCATGTATTGCTGTTGAGGAGCTTGTGCCTGTACAAAATGAGCACTCCCTTGAGTTCCATTATTCCTATTATAATTGGGGTTAAAGTTATTTCCAGATTGTGATTGGTTAAAGCTAGAGTTTCTACACTCTCAAGCAAAGTGTCCCAACTTCTGACACTTGTGACATCTCAGTTTAGATTTGTCAAAACCAATTTTTGTATTACTGGTCAATCCTGGAAATTTCCGTCCTGACCTTTTATAAAACTTGTTAGTTTTAATGCTTAGCATGGCCAGTTGGTGTAAAATGTCCATTTCTTCTAAGTCATCACTGCTAAAGTTTTTCAAATCATCCATGATAAAACATAGATTATCAGCAGTTTGACTTTGGTCATCATTGTCATAACCTGGGAAAGATCTTTCTGATGAGATCCCAGTTGTTATGTCAATGTTGTCATAAGATCCATAGGAACAAGTTGGTGAGTCTTGTCCCAAAAGTGCTGTACTACCTGGTAGGTAGTCATCAGCAGTTTTACCAGATGATTGTAATTTCTTCTTTTGATCAATTTCTCTCTCAAAAGTAAGTAATCTCCCATGGAGTTTTGTAAGAGTGAGGGAGCTAAAATCTGGTGAGGATCTTAAAACAATAGAGTATGTTTCCCATTTGTCTGGTAAAGACCTTAAAAATCTATGTAGCATAGATACTGTTGTATAGGTCTGACCATTTAACTTTAGCTCAGATATTAATGAGGAGAACCTTTCAAATTGTTGAGTTAAAGTTTCCCCATTAATGTGAGCAAATGTCTCATATTGTTGAGCTAAAATTTCTCTGGTGTTGGCAATCACCTCTTCAGTTCCTCCAAACTGTTCTTTAAGACAATCCCAGAGTTCTTTGGCACTTTCACAATGTAAAAGGCCAGAGTATATCTCATTTGGGAGAGCCATTGCCAACATAGAGAATGCTTTTGCATCTAGCTCAAGTTTTAGGAAATCATCATCTGTATAGTCTTTTGGTTCTTTAGGAACCTCAACTTTGGTTTCAAGATTTATGTTTACTGGTTTGTGAGGACCATATATCACAGATCTCCAACAACCTGTGTTGGTTTGTGACAAGGTATGTGCCATTCTCTTTTGCCATATGTTGTATTCATTTCTTACAAGCATGGCAGGTTTAGTAGCAGAACCAGTATTATGTGGTTCCATTTTAAAGAGTATTGTTTTGTCAAATGACTCTTTTAAGTGATGGATGTTGATAAAAAGTGAACTTTTGATCTTTTATTGAGTATCAATAAGAGCTTTGTGTCTGATTCTCAATTTGTTAGATTGATATGTGATCAGATAAACCAAGGCTCTGATACCAATTGTTGGATCAGTTTGCTCTTTTGTTTAAGTAAGAACTTGCTATCTTTGACACTTAAGTGTTTAGCAAGCTCTTGTATATCAGATTATAAGCACAGCGGAATGTATAAGTTAAAGCAACACTTTTTATACTTAAGAGGAGTTATTACTCCCCCTAGATGATTGAAACTAATAATGACAAGTATTTATTATGAATCTAAGCAGTAAATGAGAATTAGATACTTAGACAGATTCACAATAAATACTGAAATGGAATAGAACAGTGAAAGTGTTTGAAGGATTTTTCTATTAAAATCAATGTCTAAAATAGAAGGTTGAAGCCTCCTATTTATAGACGTTTACATACATGTATCTTGCCCAAAAAGCAAGTACAGAAACATCAGAAACAAGTTGCACAAGTTGCAACATTGAAACTAACAAATACAGCTAAAAGTAATAATAAACAATAAACTACTGATACAAAAGGCGGTGGAAAATATCTGATGCTAAGTGCTGATGAATGACAAACTACTGATGAGTAGTTTGTCTTCAGTACTTCTGAAGTGAACTTGTCTGGTTTGGACATCTGAACTTCTGATGAAGTTTCTTCTTCAGCACTTCTCATATCTTCTCTTCAGCAGTTTCTTGTCTTCTCTTCAGTACTTCTATATTTAGCCAAAATGACAAAAGTGAATTAGACTAAGGTTTCCAAAAGTGGTTTCACCAATCCTCTTTGTCCTAACACTTTCAATGCGATAACGGTAAGGAATATGTCAACGCCTCCTTCAAAAAGTTATTTGATAAAAATGGCATCCTATTCTGCTTATCCTGTCCATACACCTCCTCCCAAAATGGCAAAGCCGAGCAAAAAATTCGCTCCATCAACAACATTATCCGCACCCTTCTCTCCCAATCCCACCTTCCCCTTAACCTTTGGCCACATGCCCTTGAAACCGCCACCTACCTTCATAACATCATACCCTCTAAAACTCAAAAATATCACACCCCCACCTACCTTTTATACCGCCAAATACCCACCTATGAACATCTTAGAGTTTTTGGATGCTTATGCTATTCACTCATTCCCTCCACCACTATCAATAAACTTCAACACCGCTCCCACCCTTGTGTGTTCATTGGATACCCCACCTCACACCGTGGGTACAAATGCCTTGACATAAAATCCAAAACCACTACCATTTCTCGTCATGTCCTCTTTAACGAAACTTCCTTTCCATTCCAACACCTCCATCATATCCCGCCCACCTCCGACTATAACTTCCTCACTGACCCATTCCTACCCCACTTATGGACACACACCACCACACCTGCCATTCCACCCTCTGCCTCACCCTCACAGTAATCGCCATCCCCTACCTCACCCTCACACCCCACGGCCCAACACACTAACCCCTCCCCAGCCCACATAAACCCCTCGGCCCATACCACCAATCCATCCTCAACCCACATAAACCCCACATCGGCCCAATACCTCCCCCCCCTACACCTCCGCCCGATACTATCTCCCCCAATCCTGCGGCCCACGCATCTCCTACTCCCTCAAACACACCCGCTTCACCACCACACCTACCTACCCAACCTCCCTGCACCATGCGCACTCATGCCATGGAGGGTATCTTTAAACCTAAACAACCATTTAACCTCACTGCCACCACTATCACTCCCATCTTGAAAAACCCCACCATGGCCTTGTCCTTACCAGAATGGCGAAACGCCATGACCAATGAGTTTCATGCTCTTATTAAGAATAATCCATGGGAATTAGTCTCGAAACAACCTGGCATGAACATTATCCGGTGTATCTGGCTCTTCAAACATAAATTTAAATCTGATGGCACACTTGAGTGGTACAAGGTCCGACTAGTTTGTGATGGCCGCTCTCAACAGGTTGGGATAGACTGTGGTGAAACTTTCAGTCCCGTGGTTAAACCCGCGTCTATCAGGACTATTCTTTCTATTGCTTTTTAACTCTTGGCAGGTTCACCAATTGGATGTTACAGATGCTTTCCTCCACGACAACCTGGCTGAAACGGTTTATATGCATCAACCCAGGGGATTCAGGAACATGCAATTTCCAGATCATGTTTTTCGCCTAAAGAGATCCATTTACGGCTTAAAACAGGCCCTACGTACTTGGTACCAACGGTTCACGGATTATGTCCTCTCCTTGGGTTTTCGTCACAGTAGATGTGATGCATCTTTATTTATTTTTAACGACCAAGGTAACACTGCGTTTCTCTTACTATACGTGGATGACATTATTTTGGTCACTTCTTCACCTGCCTTACGTGAGCAACTCATGACTCACCTCTCCAAAGAATTTGCAATGAAAGACTTGGGCCCGTTGAGTTCCTTCCTTGGCATCTCCGTTACTAGGCAACAAGGAAGCATGTTTTTATCTCAACAAACTTATGCCACATATATTATTGAGCGTGCAGGTATGTCCTCATGCAAATCAGTAGCTACGCCGGTTGACACAGCCTCTAAACTCTCGTCTTAGTCAGGCGAGTTCTTCGACAACCCCACTCTCTACAGGAGCCTGGCGGGGGCTCTTCAGTATCTCACATTTACTCGACCTGACATTAGTTATGCAGTTCAGCAGGTCTGCATGTACATGCATGCGCCTAGGACAGGTCACTGGGATGCTCTCAAACGCATCATCCGCTACATACAGGGTACCTTATCATTCGGGCTTACATTATACTCTCACAAGGACCCTCAACTCATCGCATATTCTGACGCAGAATGGGCCGGTTTCCCAGACACTAGACGCTCTATGAGTGGGTACTGTGTTTACTTCGGGGATAACCTCATCTCTTGGTCCTCCAAACGCCAGCCCACTGTCTCTCACTCCAGTGCCGAGGCTGAGTACCGCGGGGTCGCCAATGTAGTTGCTGAAATCTGCAGGCTCCGTAATCTTCTTCTTGAGCTGCACAGACCACACTCCAAAGCAACTCTGATCTATTGTGACAGTGTTAGTACGATTTACTTATCCAGGAATCCCGTTCAACATCAGCGCACCAAACACATTGAGCTTGACATCCACTTCGTCCGAGAACAGGTCCAACGCGGTCAAGTCCGTATCCTGCATGTCCCTACCTGTTATCAAGTTGCTGACATCTTCACCAAGGGTCTTCCACAGGTCCTCTTCGAAGACTTTCGATCCATTCTAAGCATTCGGTCTCATTCGGCTTTGACTGCGGAGGAGTAATAGAGTATAAGATTGATTGATATGTAATTATAGTATGATTATTGTAATTATAGTATGTTTCCTAATATTGTAAATCACATTGTATTATAAATTAATGTAAATGAGAAGAGGAGATCAAGGATTCAATCATAATCATTCCTTCAGATGGATTGATGGCAATAAATCCCAAGGTGTTTAATCTAATTTAAATAAAAGGACAATTATGTTTTAGACTTAATTGTGTCTAAGTGTTCTAAGGCATTTAGGGTTCTAGTTGGGGGATCGAGGTTTGTTTCAAAATCAATTAACTAAATAGAAAATAATTGGTTAATTGATATTGGAAAAAAGAAAAAGAAATCAAGAATACGGACATTTGTATAAAGCTTGTCATTAAAATGGTATTACACAAAAAATATTTTTCTATAATTATTTTTTATGTTTAAAATATATAAAACAATTTATTAGCAACCTGATTTACATTATTAGTAGCCATTGCATGCCCCCTTTGGTGCACCAAGATTAACAACTTTTAAGGGCAAATCTCTTACACAACACTTCACCAAGATTAACAACTTTTAAGGACAAATCTGTTACACAACACTTCACAGACTTTCTTTCAAAGGTCATAATATTATATTCACCCAATTCATAGCAATAAAACGTCTTCCTGTACATAGGTATGTTCTTTTGCCCAAAACCGAAAACCATCAATAGGAGAGAAAACTAAAAAGAAAACCTAATTCTCCAACTCAACAATTTTGGCACAATCATCATTATAATTAAGATTCACAGTTTCACATGAAACATTTTCGGTGACTATTTTTATCAATTTTGCCCAATGTTTGATGTTTATAACATAATCTTTTGTAAAACGAATAGTACTCATTTCAGTCAAAATGGCCATTATTCATCAGAATGTTAACATGTATAAGCATAAGTTAGTCAAAAGTAAACCTTGCCATCATGTTATAACCACAAACAATTTGTGCATTAGAGAACCTAACCTGGAACCGGCAACCTGGATGATGTAACAACAGATCGATGCTTAGAGACCTGTTAATCAACCTAGGGCTATAAGCATAAGGAGATGTAGAAACCCCACTCTCTTTTTCTCTGATTCCCTGTCTAGAAAGGAAACCGGCGTCAGTCCACAACCCCCAATGAAAACTAGTAAAGTGGTGTAATTCATGACAACCGACCGCAACTATAACTCCAGGAACAAACGTCATCAAACTGTTAAGGCGACCAATCGCTGAAAATCGCTCTGATGTCTAGAGATAAAACTAAGATGAGGAAGAAGCCGATTAAGTTTGATGTGTCTAGAGCATTCACAACCCGTCCACTAAAAATTTGTAAGTGGATCCCCTATATTTTAAAAAAGTGATTTTGAGGAGTTGTTAGTGAAGGAGAGAGAAAATGTTACTATTCATCTGTATATTGGAAAAACTCATGTTCACCGCCAAAAATTTTTAATATTTTTTTTAAACTGGTTGTGAGTGAAGGAGAGAGAAAATGTAATGATAAATGTATAAAAAATAATTATTTAATTGAAAATGAAAGGGAAAATGTAGTTGTTTTTAGTGTAACTTGATAGATGAAGATTGGGAATAGGATGTGAATGCTCTTAGAGAAAGAGGACGACATTGATCTGATGACACGTGGCGTTGTAGGTGTAGGGGTGTAATCGAGCCGAGCCGAGCCAGGCTAAGCTCGAGCTCGAACTTAAACGGCTCATTTTTTTGGTCGAGCTGAAAAGCCGAGCTCGAGCTCGGCTCGTAAATGTTCGAGCCGAGCTCGACCTGGTTCGAGCCAGATCGTTATTTTAAAAAAAATTATAAAATAAAAAAATAAATAAATAAATATAAAATTACACATATACATATATTTTTTTATTTTTCTAATATTTGATGAATAAAAGACATACTAAAAGTATTATTTGTATTTTTGTTCTATTATTTTTCATATTTTATTGATTAATTCAAAATATTATTAAGTATATAAAAGATGTTTATCGAGCCACGAACCGAGCCGAGCCACGAGCCAAGACTCCTAGCTCGAGCTCGGCTCGATAACAAAACGAACTTTTTCGAGTCGAGCTTTTTTCGAGCATTTTTCAAGCGAGTTGCGAACCGCGAGCATTTTGTACACCCCTATGTAAGATAGCCATAAAGCCCGAATGACGTCATGACGTTAATAAATGTACCTTCAATGCAAAGATTACAACCAACTAATGCTTAGAACGCAGGTAATGTATGTAGTACAACAAAGAAATGCAAACAAGCGGTAATTACAATTATTTAAATAACCTTCACATTCAGAATTTTAATAATAGAATGGAATGCACTTATACATTGTTTCTTTGGTTTTTCTTATAGGTTACTCACATTGGCTCTTATTTACACGTTTAGGTTTTTGCCGGTCACCTCCTCTTTGTCTTATGCGACTTAGAGGGTGTTTGGGATTGTTTATTTAAATCAAAAAGTGCTTTTATCAAAAGTGTTTATTGACTTGTCGCTTTTTGAAAAAGACTTTTTACAAAGTGTTTGGATTAGCTTTTGTGGTGAGAAAAACTAATAAGTCAATAAGTTGTTTTTTAAAGAGTGTTTGGTTTAGTTTGTTAGTATAAAATGACCAAAAGCCAGGATTTCTGACTTCTTGAAAACAGCTTTTCCACTCTTTTTGAAAAGCCAAAATCAAAAGTGATTTTAGTTTACACAAACAACTTATTGGCTTCTCTTATTGACTTGTTGGCTTCTTGGATAAGTCAATAAGGGGTTTTGAAACTCAATCCCAAACACCCACTTAAGGTAAGAAATCTTTCTTATATTTTTTACACATTTTTCGTAGGTTACCGTTTAGTTAATTCTGACTCACGGTGCATCCAATTATCTTACTAATTGTTTTCAAAAGATGAGCATACAAAGAGGAAATTGATGAATGCATATAGTTTGATGTAATTATTTTTTATTTGAGTTGAGAATAGTTATACCGTGTTAAATAAATTGTTTTAATTGACTTTTTACATCCTATTGATTTGAAACAATTTGATGCAATTTTCAGTCGCATCAACACGCGGGTTACCCACTAGTATATTAGCATGTATTTACCTGGTCTACCAGTAAATTCATTGATGATCAATTGTTCTTACCTTGGCCTACAGATAACCGATGGCATTTTAGTTGAATATTGTGTATTACCTGACATTAAACTAACTACGAATGTCTATGTTGGCCAAAAACATGTTGGACCAGGTTCATAACACTCTAAACAACATATATAATACATACCAATACGTAATTATACAATTAATAGACAAAAGAAAGATTTTAACAACTAACTCAACATATATTCATTCAAGTTTCTGTTGAATGAGTTGAAACATTATTCTTGAGCTCATCTTCAATGGCTTTTTCAAGCCACAATTCGGCATCTTCCATCATTTCTGGACTAAGTCTCACCATGAGTATGCAAAACTCGGTTTCATTCAAGAGCCCATCTCCGTCAAGATCGCCTTCGAGAACCATACTTTCTGCATCTTCCTTGCTCATTCCTTCCATTCCCAAAATTCTTGAATTCTTTCTCAAACTTTCGGGTGTGATCAGCCCTATGTTCTCGTCCGCTAGCAGCCTAAAACCGCCGCATAGCTCTTCCATGAAGGTTGTTAGCTCTAGCTTCTCCGCCATCACCGGAAGCAAGTCTTGGTAGCCTTTGTTTTCCATTTTTTTTTTTTTTTTTTTTTTTTTGGTTGGTTGGAGTTGGAAGAATTGTTAATAAAGGTCTTATTTATAGCAATGGGATAGTATAAAAGAAGTATGAATGTCAAGACAGTTTGTCAATTGGGTTGAGACTAGGGAAGGTAAAGTTTTTGACCACAAGTTTATATTCCAAAATCATGGTGACATTTTCATAAAACTAAAATAAATAAGAGGTAGAATAATTAAAGTGTAGTTGCGTAGAATTGAGGGGTAGATGTATCATATATGTTTTGAAGCATATTATGTGATACGAAATAATAAAATAATTAGTTGTATTAAAGTAGATATAAAGTATAGTCTTTGAATGGGTTTGTTAGGTATAAAATTCTAGTATACCAATAAATACATTAGAAAACTAACTCTCTAATATATATATTTTGAAGCATATTATTGTGTGATATTAAATAATAAAATAATTAGTTGTTCGTTATAAAATCACATGTTATATGCCATTAATACATTATTAGAAAAGTAACTTTCTAATAAATAACTTTCTTTGATGAAAGTTCTATCAACATATAGTTGATCACCAATCGGATAAATCAAAATCCAGATAATATTTCACATTGGTCAACCGATAAAATTTGTTAGGAATCTGATGGTGAAATATTTATCTGGACTATGTTGGTTAACCGGTTGGTGATACGTCGGTGATTTCTTTGACCCACCTCCGGTTTCCCACAAACATTCACCCCATGGATTCTAACTTAACTAAGGGATTAATTACTAATGGATTTTAATCATCTATAATCAAGTGGTTTTGCTCTTCCTAAAATGTAATAATTTGATCATTGGGATTTCAGATTTTCTTAGTGTTTTGGGTGTCAATAAAAATAAAAATTGTTTGTAGGAAGCTTCATGGGAAGGTAGGGTTATCATCTCTTTTGGAAACATTCTATAAATATATCATCTACTACCGCTTGTCCTCTTTCTTTTTCTTCTTTCCAAGAACCTTCCTCTCTTTTATTTCTTCCACTTCAAACAAAATATATAATTACAAAGCCTAATCAACAATACACAGTTCGTACGCAACTGAATATAAGCCCATACATGAACTAGCTATTAAAACTTTGATTTGCCAACGTGAAAAAGGTTGATGAGAAAATTAATCTCTAATTAAGCATTGAGGTATATTTAATGGTTTTAGTTATGCAAAACATTTCAACTGAAATTGCTTTAAGGTATATTTTTTACAACACTTATGTTGATGTGTCGGATGGATGTTATATGCTAATAAAGTTGTGAATTTTTTCATTTGATTTATTTAGCTTGTTTAAATTCTAGAACTTCATTCTAAACATGATCTAGGAAATGTTGTAAACGCAATTAACCACAACATCTTCTTTTAGTACTATCATTGAAACTGTTGGTAATTTACGGACTTCAAGTCATAAGTCGGTGAACTTAGGGGATCAATATTGACAAGTTGGTCATAGTGGTTAAGTTTCCTAATTATGTTATAATTATATTTGATAATGTCTTGGCTAGCAAGTTTGGCTTAGGGGCTGTTTGGTAAGTGCTGAACCAGTTTTTTTTTTTTTTTGAACGGCAAATTTCTTCTCCTTGTAGGACTTGAACCCATGACCTCCCCTTTAGGTGTTCCTAGAAGCTTTGCTTCTACCATTGGGCCACCAACCCCAATGGCAAAGTGCTGAACCAGTAAGTGCTGAATCAGTAAGAGGTCTGAATAGGTAAGAGGCTCTGAACCAGTAGGTGCTGAATCAGTAAACTGTTGTTTGGTTAAACATCTGAATAAATATGTAAAATGACAATTCTACCCTCACCATACCCCACCCACCACCTACCTTCTTTTTTTTCCTTTATTAACGACTTATTTGTCTGACACTCCATTTTCTTTGATCTTTTCCCAACCCCAGTACCCCACCCACCCCATTTCTGTCTCTCTACCCAACATATTCATTATAATCATCAACATATATCCAAAATATAACACACTATTACTTAATATAATCAACCAATACCACGGAGATGTCATCGGAGAATCGGAATCCGTCATATCGGACGACGTGGAGGAGGGTGGGTCGGAGGTCAGACAGCGTGGGGGAGGTGGGTCAGAGATCGGACGGCGTGGGGGAGGTGGGTCGCAGGTTGGACGGCGTGGGGGAGGTGGGTCGGAGGTCAGAGGAGCATGTTATGTGAGAAGAGGAGGAGAAGGTTAGGGGGCAAATAAGGGACATTAGTGTTTATTTTTTCATTCAGCATCTAAACATTGCTGTACCATTCAGTCTTAATGGGTTTCATTAAGAGGTTGGTTTTTTTCAACCAAACATCCTCACCTCTGAGTGATTCAGAGGTTGCCTCTTAATGGAACCATTAAGAGGTCAACCAAACAGCCCCTTAGTCTATATAAACCAAGTTGGGTTAGACATTATGAACAAAAGAGAAGAGAAACCAAGTTATGGTTTAAGCGTCAGTAATCAGTTTTTGAGTTGTATTTTCTGATTAATATATTGGAGAGTTATTCCATATGTATTCGTATTCGTGTTCTTATTATCGATGCTTGGATTTGAATTGGTATCAGAGCCAAGTTCAAGAGCCTAAACGAAGAAGTCGTTGCTGTCATCGTAAGAAGCCGTCGTTATCGAAAGAAGACCTTGTCATGCCGTTGTGTTTTCCTAAGCCGAGTTCAATTATTGCAGTCACCGGGTTTTGATTCACGATTAAACAAGGAAACAGTTTAATTGTTGTGTCCTCGTTACTGTTGTCAGTCGTTTTTTCTTTGTTTCCTCTGAATGATAAGTGCCTCGAGACTAAAAAACAAGAAGACAAGTGTTCTTATTTGGGTTAAACAAGTAGAGCTTGACCACCAAGACTGGTATTTTATTGGGATTGACAAGTGGGTTCAATTCAGAGCAAGAGGGTTCTACTCCATTAACTTGCAAGAGACGAGGTAAGATGACGGATGGTGATAAACCGATTGTTACGGTTAAAGAAAACAATTAGGCTAGTCTCGTGTGTCCCATGTTCTCAAAGACGAATTATACAACATGGAATATGAGAATGAAGGCGATCTTTAACGTGTATGGAGTTTAGGATCAAATTGAACCAGGAACTACTTCAGATGCGAAGAAAAACAACATGGCGATAGCATTATTGTTTCAGGCTATACCCGAAGATCAGATTTTACAAGTCGGTAATATGACTACGGCCAAGGATATATGGGATGCGCTAGAGACCCGTAATCTCGGGGCTGATTGGGTGAGAGAAGCACGGTTACAGACATTGATGTCAGATTTTGAAAAGTTGAAGATGAAAGATCATAGTTTAGTTGATGAGTTTGCAAGTTTGTTATCTGGGTTGGCATCAAAATCAGCTTCTTTGGGTTCTACGATTGACTAATCCAAACTCATGAAAAATTTTCTAAATGGACTACCGAGGAAGTTCATTCATATTGTTGCTTCAATTGAACAAGTTGTTGATTTGAAGACGGTTACTTTTGATGATGTGGTTGGACGATTAAAAGCATACGAAGAACAGCTAAAAGATGAGGAGACTCAAGAGTACAACCAAGGAAATCTGATGTTTACTAAAACCGAGTCCTCACGTAATAGTTGGAACCGTAAATCATATAAAGGGAAAGGAAGGGACCAAAGTAGAGCTGGAGATCGGAATGATGAGGACCAAGATGGAAGTCAAAGCCGAGATGATCAAGATCACAATCCAAAACAGACGAGGCAAAGGAGAACTAATGATCGCCAAAGGGTAAAGAAGGATAGATCACATGTTCAGTGTTACCTTTGTGACGAATTCGGCCACTTTGCGTCAGGGTGTCCAGATCGTTTGAAGAAACAGGAAGAAGCTAACTTTGCTGAAACCGATGATTTGGATCCATCTTTATTTATGATGAGGTGTGATCAAGAGACGGTTTTTCTTAATGAATAATGGGTGATTCCTAAGCGTTTTGAGACCGAGCCAACGGAGAAAGACACTTGGCATCTTGACAACGGAGCATCGAATCACATGATAGGCAATAAAGCTTACTTCTTTGAATTAAATGAACGTGTCACGGGAAAGGTGAAATTCGGAGATGGATCTTGTATTGATATACGGGGAAAGGGATCGATATTACTTATAGGGAAAACGGGGGAGAAGCGCATGTTGACCGATGTTTACTACACACCGGGTCTACAAACTAATATCGTAAGTCTTGGTTAAGCAACGGAAGGTGGATGTGACGTTCACTTGAAACGTGATTTGCTAACCATTCATGATGATACTGATAAGCTTATGATAAAGGTGACAAGGACCAAGAACCGTTTATACAAGATCAACCTCAAGATAGCAAGTCCCGGTACATAAGTTAGCATGATTGGATGTGACGTTCACTTGAAATGTGATTTGCTAACCATTCATGATGATACTGATAAGCTTATGATGAAGGTGACAAGGACGAAGAACCAGTTATACAAGATCAACCTCAAGATAGCAAGTCGCAGTACACAAGTTAGCATGATTGGAATAAAGATTTTTGCAAGTGGTGATCTACAAAGAGTTGAACTGAAAGATGAGACACCAAGTACGAGTCAGAATCTTCTCAAAGATCCAAGTTCAATGGTGAAACCCAAAATTCAAAGTCCAAAGAGGAATGTTCAAGAACTCAAAAGATGTGTCAAGCAAAGGATTCAAGCCCAAGGAAGGACAAGTATTGATTGAATGAAGCATGTGTTTGAACAAGCTAAGTGGAGCCCAGAGAACACTGCAAGAGATCATGAAGAGCCTAGGGAGAATCAAGTTGAATACATGTTCGGAGTTAAAAGACCCACCAATTTTGAGTCTGAAAATACGGGGGTGATTGTTGGTAATTTACGGACTTCAAGTCACAAGTCAGTGAACTTGGAAGATCAATATTGACAAGTTGGTCATAGTTGGTTAAGTTTCATAATTATGTTATAATTATGAACATGTGTTCATTCCGTTTGCCTTCGATACTTTTGGATCTTTAGCCCCTGAGGCAGTTCGCTTTTTGGAGCGGGTGCAGAAGGTGGTCCACAGTGATTCGCAAAGCCCGAGGAACCAAGGGTTTGTATTTAGTAGAATAGGCTTTGCGATTCAAAAGGGGATAGCGGCGCAGCTTGTTGCTCGCTTACCCATTATCCAGATGTAACTTGGTTTATTTCGTAATTTGACAAGATGAAATATATACACGTTATAATTATATTTGGCAATGTCTTGGCTAGCAAGTTTGGCTTAGTCTATATAAACCAAGTTGGGTTATACATTATGAACAAGAGAAAAGAGAAACCGAGTTATGGTTTAAGAGTCTGTAATCAGTTTTTGAGTTATATTTTCTGATTAATATATTGGAGAGTTATTCCATACGTAATCGTATTTGTGTTCTTATTATCGATTTTTTGACTTGAGAAAGTTCTAGTTCTCATATTTACTAATATAAAAAAGGGCAACCTTTAGTAACCAAAATTGGTATGGTTGTTTACAATTACACGTTTGTGTTTGTTTATTAACATGGAAATCAAAAAGTGCGCAACCAACCAACATGAGTGGATGAGACTGAGAGTGGTTGTGAACGACTAACAAAATAGTCCCTAACATTTAGAAATTACATTCTTGTTTCATATGATAAGCTCGGTTTTTACTTGGATAATCCCTAATGACCATTATTTTGTCCCTTAAACTGTGTATGAAATGACTAAACTCACCTTATTATTAAAAATAATAATTTAAAAGTTAAAAGAAATATATTTAATCATTTTCAACATCTCCTTCACCCCCTAACAACTTCATTTTCAACCTCCCTTCACCCCTAACAACTTCATTTTGAACCTCCTCCCACCATAAGCCATGTCTAAAATCTTGTTTTCATGTATATGGTTTCCAAAATTCAAGATTTCACAACTTTTTTATCACTTTTTAACAAACCAAAAACCTAACCACAACTCGTATTTATATTTGTGTAACTAAAATAACCCTAACCTACCACTTAAAATCATGAAACGAGACACGACATGCGTAACCCATTAACCTAAATGGTTGGTAATCAAGCTGTATATGACGACTCTTAATATATAATGCAACTAAAAACAAGATTATTTTGCGCATATAATAGTTACAAGTTGTAGGGGTTAAAAGAGTAATCCATTGTCGTCTAGTTTCAAAATTGTCAGCAGGGGTATTAATTTCTAGGGAAAATCACCAATTTGGCCAGTTGACTTGGTCAACTTACCAAAATAGCCACCTCCCATCTCTTGGGAGAGTCGGCTCACAGGTCCCGAGACGTCTTCGTGAGACTTCGGTGATGGACCACTAGCTGAGCGACACCTCACCCGACACCTCACCCGTCTTTGGAGAGACGGTTCCCAATTCCCAAGACGTCTTTGTGAGACCTCGCCTACACACTTCCCAACCCTTTCCTCTCTCTCTCTCTCTCCTCTCTCTCTCCTCACTTTCTCTCTCCTCTCTCTACTCCCTTCCGCAGATCCTTCCGCAGACCGGAAAGAGTATTCGTCGTCGTCTTCTCCGGTGACGTGTCGTCTTCTCCATCCGCCTGTTCAGTCGCTTCTTCTTCTCCGGTGACCCTGGACCGAGCCCTGTTTCACTGACCCAACTGTTTTTCCTCTGTTTGTTCAGCAACGTTTGTTAGTTAATTTATATTCACCGGAGCTTGGCTCATCTCCTCGTTTACTCCTTATTTTACTGACCCAGCCCTGTTTCACCTCCTTGTTTTGCTGAGATAGTATAAATTAATTTATAAATTTATATAAATTAATTAATAATCAACGTTGGGTCATCAAATAACACTGAATACCACATTTACTCTTCTTTTCTCCCTCAACAGATAACATTGTCGGTGATCAGTCATTAATTTATATAAATTAATTAATAATCGACATGGCGCCTGAGAAGGTATTCAATTTATAAATTTATAAATTGTCGGTCGTTAGCCATCTCTTGGGGGTGTTTATGAAGCGTCTTGTTCAGTTCGGCGAGAATTTAGGCTTCAAGACGAACATCAATGACGGTTTTGCTGCTTCAGTGTCTGAAAGAAAGAAGGTGGGGAGAGAGAGTAGAGATAGGAGAGAGAAAGTGAGGAGAGAGGAGAGAGAGAGAGAGAGTATGCGGAAGGTGAGGAGAGAGAAAGTGAGGAGAAAGAGGGGGAAAGGGTTGGGAAGTGTGTAGGCGAGGTCTCACAAAGACGTCTTGGGAATCGGGAACCGTCTTTCCAAAGACGGGTGAGGTGTCGGGTGAGGTGTCGCTCAGCTAGTGGTCCATCTCCAAGTCTCACAAAGACGTCTCGGGACCTGTGAGACGACTCTCTCAAGAGATGGGAGGTGGCTATTTTGGTAAGTTGACCAAGTCAACTGGCCAAATTGGTGATTTTCCCTAATTTCTAACACAATCTTAATGGGTTCAGGTCATTTTAAGTTGAACTTGTCAACACGTTTAGCTAAACGGGTCGGGTTCGAGCAACCCCACGGCTTGGCGAGTTGACCCGCTAATTAACCTATTTATACTATATTCTATTTTTTGTTCGGCATTTTATGTCATAGTTATAAATCTAAAAATACTGACACAAAATTTTATAATAACAATTAAATTTTTTTGTATCCATTTATATTTTTGTTGTAAATTTTAATTTTAAATAGTATTATATGCGAAAAAAAATAAAAAAAAAATCAGGTCAAACGGTTCGTGTTTAGGTCAATCCGTGAAATTTCTGGTCAGATTCGTATTCGAGTTCATATGTCTCACACAATTTTCAAGTTTGAGTCGTGTTCGAGTTCGTATAAAATATTTAGATTCGGCTCAGATTAGACCCGCCAACCTAAAAAAGTTTACACAACCCGTTAAACACTCCTAAATAATTTTAGCCATTCGAGTTTTGGGCCGAAACAAGAAACAAAACCACGTTCTTACGCATTGCAGCCCTTTATCGCCGCCACCTCTGTTTATTCAATCAGCAATACCCTGCTTCTATACAGGTATCTGTTTATGCCTCAATATATAATACACTTGCTCATACACACACAATTTCCCATAAATATGGTTTATTTACCTTGTTGTCTGTCTGTACATGTGTTTTACGATTTTGTTTGATTATTGGTAATGCACATAAGGTGTTCGATAAAATGCCACTCATTGATTAATAACAGTAAAGTCAATTTTCATATATATAAAGCATCCTTTATAATTGGGTAATAATCAAGATCTTTTGTAGAGATGGAATTCTGCCCAACTTGTGGGATGTTGTTGAAGTATGAATTGCCACATATGTCTCGTCCTGCCCGGTTTTTCTGCCCGACGTGCCCGTATGTTAGCCAGATTGCACCCAAGGTAGTTTAGAATTTTAGATTTAATAATATGGTTGTTGTTTGTCCCATAGTTAAATGCATTGTTGTTGTTTGTTGCTATGTTTCATCCGTATGTAGGTCAAGATCAAACGAAAGCAGCGGTTGGTTAAAAAAGCTGTTGATCCGATCATCACGAAAGATGACATGAGTAATGCACCAAAAACGGATCAAGGTATTTATGTCTCTTAATTCGTTGCAGTTAGGGGCGGTCATGGTTTGGTTTGGTGAAAATTCTAGCTGAACCACTAACTATGGTTTGGAAACGTAGTAAACCAAATGGTTAGCTGGGTCGGCCGGATAAGCCAAACCAGTGAAAACGACTAGGTTTGGTGGTTTGAAATATATAACGGCATATTCCAAAAATAGTTTATAAAAAACAAAAATGGAGGTTAGACGGCCAGTTAGGTTTACGCCCCCGGTATCAGGTTCCAAACCATCAGCCCATAGGGTCTGTTTTCAAAAGCGCACTTAAGCGCAAAGCGCATCTAGGCGCCACTTTGTGCGCCTTATGTAACACTAGGCGAGCATTGTACAAAAAGCGCAAGAAAATCGCGCTTTTCGTACACGGGGTGTTTTTGTGCTTAAAATTGTTATACATGTAGCTAAAAAGGTTGTACATTTAAGTTAAATCATATATAAACCTTATTTGTATCTATATTTTGGGTAAATGATGCTAAAGACCTATAGCATATATAAAAAAAAAAATTATATAATCGTCTTGCACCTCACGTACGAAAAGCCCACTGCTTTTACGCTTTGCGCCTCGGTTTTAGACCTCGTCGCTTTTGTGCGCTTCGCACTTTTTAAAACCAAGCATAGGGTAAACCATCAAACTTCTGTTGTCAGTCAGTGTAAACGGTTTATGAACATTCCTAGACGCCTAGTTACAGCTGACTTATTCTTTGTGTGTGCACAATTTGCGTATTAAATGTCTAACTCTAAGTTCATTGTTTTTTCAGCACATTGTCCAAATTGCGGTCACAACAAGGCTGCATATATCCAGTTTCAAACAAGATCAGCTGATGAGCCGATGACAATAAACTTCACCTGTGAGAAATGCAATCATTGCTGGCGCGAGGATTAGGTTTCGTCTATTTAAGTTTTGTGTCATGCAAATTCGACATCTAATTATTACTTTGAATTCTTGTTTTCTAAATATCGAGTTATGGACCAGTGTTGATATAAATACGGCTCAACCGCTCAATTTTATTTACAAAATTTGTCAAGGAACAAAAATTTTGTAACTGTGCTTACATGTGTCTATTTCGGGTTGCCACATTCTGCAATAAAAGGCACATCATTCTCAGTTAATGACTACTAACTGGTCGGGTCTGCAAGTCATGTGGAGCGAGTTATTGTTTTTTGTGGTCGTTACGTTTGAACTTTGTATTCTTGATGTGACTATCCGGTGGATTCCAAGTTGGCTGTTTTAGATTCTTGTATAACCGACAATCGTTGGTTTGCTGGTATCACAGAAGCGGGTGGGTTTGATGCACTGTTGATCAACCTATCGCTTAAGAATTCGATGATTGTAGATCTTGGCTCGATTCTTGCATTCGCTGTGTGAACAGTAGCAGATCCCAAAACTTTTCTTGTGTCTCGATTAAATTGCGCTAAACGCTAAAATTAACTTTAAATTCCATTCGCTTTTCTTTCTATTGGGCGTACTAAGCTATCGTCCGAAAACACATGATGCGAGTCGACTGTCTGATACAAGTGTGACTCTTTATCCATTATTCTATCACATAAAACATAACATTTGATTATCCAACTATTTTAAGTCTGTAAGTGCTTTAAGAAGATGAACTTGTTAATGCAACTTTTTATAGTCATCTTGTAAAGAAACACCGGGTTGCAATGGTGTCGGGTTGATGGTCAATGCTACCTAAACGAGTTAAACCAGTCTAACAAAACTCGTGTCGTAACACATAACTTGTTTACTTAAATTAGGAGATTGACCAGTTTATCATACATGGTTCCTAAAAAGGATAAATAATAATGAATACGAAGGCTCGAAATAACCCAGGAAAAAAAAAAAGAATTGCGGTGAACGTGGATCGAACACGTGACCTTCAGATCTTCAGTCTGACGCTCTCCCAACTGAGCTATCCCCGCAATGTTGAAATTGTTTCTCTTTGTATACTTTTCAAGAGATATATTCTCCTCAACAACTATGAAATCAAAGCTTTCAACTTTTAAGTTGTCAACAAACGCGTTCTTCGAAATTATGGAAGTAGTTCATAACTTATTTCTTGGTTATATGGCACTTATCCATTTCATTTTAATACGATGAATTTTAAAATTACATGAAGTTAAGAAAATCACCCCGTGATAATATTAAAAGCTGCCAATTTAAAAAAAAAAATTAAAATAGGAAGTACCTATAATATATATACCAACTACCCAAGAGTAAAGCCTTGGAATCATTCAGATTATTCTAAAACGTTGAGAGTGAAGTCGTTTAATATGGGTGAAAAAAGATGGAACTTTTATAGACAACAAACATGCATGTGTTTGACTTTTGATAGTCAAGGGGTCGAATCAAGAAATCAATATAACAAGGATCCTAAAGGCCAAGGTGGGTGAAGTCGTTTAACTAAGAAGACATGCTTAAACTTATTATTGGCACAAGTAATTTTTTGCTTGGTTGGATGTGTTTTGTTGAATGCTAATGAATGGTAATGCGGCTTATGTACATGTTGTGAATGATAAGGTCATTGTTGGTGTGTTGCATATAGTCCATTTAGAGGCTAAGTAGTCACAACTCACAAAGTTGTTATGTGACCAATGTTGAAACACGAATCTAAAGGTTGTAATGTGATTGTGTTAAGTGTTGTAAAACCATTAGTGGAAAGTTGATAATGGTGTCACGATGTTGCTATGTGACCCAATAAGTTGATTTTTCGGTCGTATGAATGTATGATCTTAGATGCTTATGTTCCTTATTTACCATAATGGTTACAGTTCGTTAAAAATATGGTGAACATACAAAAGTTAAAAATTTTGATGTTGGTAAGTTACATTACATTACTATAATAGTCTTTTGTATATAATGTTTATAGTTTAACTTGAAACACTATAATATGTAAATATATATTTTTTTTTTTTTTGTAAAAAGGTTAAAGTCATTTTATATTCCAATTTATTAAGTTGAAACCATAATTGATAATGAAATCATTAGGCATAGATAAAGAGATGAAGAAAGTAAGATGTTTTGTTGTCATGGAGGGGTGTTGAGGTTTTTCCTCTTTTATTTACTTATCACGGAAAGTAAATATGGGGATTTAAGCACTTGACATGTTGAAATATATAATAATTTTCAATTTTGTTGTGAGTTAATTACACGGATGGTCCCTGTGGTTTTCAAGAATAACACGGATGCCCCCGAATAACACGTATGGTCCTGGAGGTTAATACTTTTGCACTCGGATGGTCCCTAAGTAAAACGGCCGTCCATTTCAGACGTTAAGTTCCCTCACATGCCTGTCATGTGAGGGTAATATTGTCATTTTACTTGGATTGTTCCCCCATTTCCCTCATAAATAATCACCAGATCATCATCTTCCTCCCTCACCTTCTTCTTCACTCCAACCCTCAATCAATGGCTGCCTGTTCATGTGGTCAGCTTGCAATTGTTCGAACTGCTTGGACGGATCTGAACCCAGGACGTCGTTTCTTCAGTTGTCCAGATCCGGTAAGGTTTTTAGGTTAACAAATCACCTTTAATTTTGGGTTTTAATGTTGGATGTTGGTTTTAATGGTGCAGAGGGACGACTGTGACCGTCGAGGATTTGTTGGTTGGCTTGACCCACCGATGTGCCCTCGTGCTGTGCATGTAATACCCACTGATGTGCCCTCTCGCACCATCCAATCTATCTCATGAACCGAGAACTCATCTATGTCCAGCCAATCAATGTAAACAAAAGTACCTTGAACATACCTTCTTCCAGGGAAATTCTTAAACATACCTCCATGATGCAGTTTAGCAGAGAACATATTAGGTTTTCCACCTGTTAAATTTAAAAAAGATAGATTTAGGGCTAAAAATTTAACTTGAATAGATGTGCAATCATTACGATACTTACCATAACGTTCTTCGTAATCAAAAGTATCGTGCTTCTTCCTGATATCCCACCCCATCTTGTGATTATGAAATCGCCTTCTTCAGAGAGTTATAGACGAGTATGGAAGAATTGGAGGGAAATGAGGGACAACTGTCTTTAATGAACTGATCCCTAGGGACCTGGAGTGAAAAGGACCATGAAAATGACAATTTTACCCTCATGCTCGAAGCACGTGATGTTCTTTAACAGACTGATTGACAGACGTTAGGTCAAAGGACCACCAGTGTTATGAATCATAAGTTCTAGGGAGCATCCGTGTTACTCATAAGTTCTAGGGAGCAAACATGAAATATTTTAAAACCACAGGGACCATCCGTGTAATTAACTCTTTTGTTGTTGATTAATGTTAAGAACTTGTTTTAATGTGTAGCTAGGCTAATGTTACTGATCATGGGCTAAGTAATGTTGTTGGGCTCGTAGCTGTGTAGTTGGGCTGATGATAAGAAGATGGGCTGAAGACTAGTTGATCATGTTGGGCCAGCTGTTCAAGTCGTCATTTTGTGTATTTGTTTGTCTAATCGGTGTCTTCGTGTAGATCTAGTTGATCTAAGAGTTTCTGTGTGAGAGGTTTAGAATTTTTCATATGTATTTTTTGTATCTTTTGGGTTGTAAACATTGAGGTTTGGGTTAAGTAATGAATCGTTTGAATATTGTGTTGATATCATGTTTTTTGACAGACATTACATACAAAATTATCAAAATTATGTATTTTTTGATTAAAAACTCTAAAAATTGATTTTATTTTAGTCTTGTTCCTCTCCATTAATTTAGGAAATACTGATTAAGTGATTAACTCGGTAATTCACCATTATCGATCTTTCAAACCACGTCCATACTTGCAAGAAAGAAGTTATTTCTCAATCTGTAAGCATACCCAGGGTAAATAGGTAAAGAAGTCAACATTGTTCATTAATTTCCCGAATTTCACCACCTAAGTAGAGATCTTTTAAATTGTATAATAGGCTTGTAAAACATGTTTTACCAATAGAAGACTAACGTGCAATAACATATCTTACTTTGATCTATAATTGAATAATTAACTTGGTGGCGTCACGCGTCACAGTTCTGTGAGACCGAGATTTCATTAATTCGTTTTCCAAATTCAAGATTTATATATAAACCTAAGTATCCAAATCCTAAACGTTAAGGTCAACCTATAAAGTCAACTGTATTTGAGAAATATTCTGTTAAACATTTCTTATATGGTTAATTCTAGCTTGAATGTATCTTCATCTGTTATGTCATCCCCTATATAGATCGAAAGCATGTCATCATTGTTGCTTGGCCTTGTTTCCATTTGATTGCAGGATATAAATCAAGATTAGAATTAAAAGAAAAAAACAAAAAAGCACTAACTGTTAGAATTAACAAAAGGAATAATGGAAATAAATAATCCCAACTATTGACTATTGGCCAATAATAGTCCCAACTACGAAAATTACCAATAGTGGTCCTAACTTTCGACATATTGGAATATAATGGACCCAAACTAACGGAGGTCTAACTCCGTTAGTGTGATGCTGACGTGGTAGTAAAAAATAGTCGTTTTTTTCTCCGTTTTTTATATAGCACTCTGGTACTCGTTGGACAGATAATAAAACGCTCGTTAATTTGGTGTAATTTTTTTCTCTAAAAACTCTCGTATATAAAAGATATTAATGTTTAAAAATTATTGGATAAAACATGAGAAAGAAAAATCCAATTTTGTTTTTAATTGGTAAAGTAAATCTTTTATTTTAAATTCTTAGATATACATTTCTTGTAATTAATTTTATTATTAGATTTAATAATAAAAAAATTAAAAAAAATTAAACACTCTCACCTCAACGTGCCAAAAATAGTCGTTTTTTTCTCCGTTTTTTTTATATAGCACTATGGTACTTGTTGGAAAGATAATAAAACGCTCGTTAATTTGATTTAATTTTTTTCTTTAAAAACTCTCGTATATAAAAGATATTAACGTTTAAAAATTATGGGATGAAACATGAGAAAGAAAAATCCAATTTTGTTTTTAATTGGTAAAGTAAATCTTTTATTTTAAATTCTTAGATATACGTATCTTGTAATTAATTTTATTATTAGATTTAATAATAAAAAAATTAAAAAAAATAAACACTCTCACCTCAACGTGTCACGTGGCACATTCAAGAGGGGTTGAGGCCTCCATTGAATGCCACATCATCATAAGTCAATTCTTTTATTAATAGATTATAGATTATAGATTTCAACCCTGTAACGCTTTTGAGATAAAAGCTAGTTATAAATAAGCCCTAGGTTGGTAACTCATTCAGAGAATTTATTGGCAATACATTCTCCATATTTTTAGTTAAACCACTACACTTTTTTTTTAAACTTTATGCCAATATTTTTAGTTTTTCGTTTCGATCCAAATTTACGAGTTTCGATCCAATATTTTTAGCTTATCATTTTGATTCTACCACCACATTTCCACAAACTTTCCACAATCAAAACTTTTGGTTAACAACATTTATCGCCACCAATTGCAACGTTATCATTCCGTCATATTATAAAAAGAAAAATCCACTGATCATAATTAACCCCAATTCATGCACTAACAATCTGGGCGAAGAAGCTAACAACAATAATAATCAGAAAAGATGATGTACGTGAAGGCGACACAGACAACAGATCTTAATCGAAACACCGATTGGTTCACGTACCCAGGTGTATGGATCGCATACATCTTCATCATCTTCTTTTCTTGGCTTCTTATCCTCTCTCTTTCTGGTTGCTCTCCTGGCATGGCCTGGACCATCCTTCATTTCTCTCACTTTTTGGTATTCTTTTTTTTTTTTTTTTTTTTTTTGCAAAATTAATATAATTGGCTAAAAGTGTTTGATTGATTGAGGACTGGTTTGTTGATAATGTTATTATGATCTAAAAGTGTAGTTTTTTTTAAAAAGTTTTGGGTTTAGGGTTTTTGGTTATTAGATGTATTTAATCAATGGATAGCTGCTTTTGTTTCAATTGGGTTGATATGATTTATGCTCTATATGTGTTCAGTTTCTTTATTTTTGGGTTTAGGGTTTTATGATTATCAAATTGTTTGTTGTGTTGATTATTGATGTCCTAAAAGTGTTTATTTTCTTTAGTTTCGGTTGTAGAGAGTGGATGCGCCAACGCCTCCACGTCACAGCCTTAGGGGGGGGGGGGGGGGGGATTCAATGGCGGATCTTGAACGTAAAACATGGTAGGGCCGGACTCAATCAAGGTTGTAAAAATCGCTCTAGGCGACCGCCTAGGCGCTAGTCGGTAACCAACATCGGAAATCAGCCATAGACGGCGGATTCGGCGTTTTGGTGATCAGGCGGCGATTAGGCGGCGTTCGGCGGAGCTAGGCGGCGTTCGGCGGGGCTAGGCGGCAGTGGTCTGACTGGAGATGGGCGGGGCCGGGGCCCGTAATGAAGATCCGCCATTGGGGCCAATGAAGCCCATCGCCATAGGAATAACGGGCGTGAAGGAGGCGAGGGGTGGGGGTCCACTACACACCGACCAATCACATATTTTTGCAATACAAAAGGGGTAGCGGCACAACTTGTGGCCCGTTTATCTGCGTGTCACTTGTAATTGGCTGGTTTTGTTTTATATATAAAACTCAACTTTTATTTAATCTTTAGTTAAACCAATGCAACTACTAGTAATCGTGTCTTTGCTTACTTGGGAGTGACGCGACAATAGTTATTGCACTTTTTAGTTATTCCACTACACCCGGTCATAGACATATAACTGTATTCAATAGATGACTGGTTTGCTTCACTTCGGCTGATACTTGATGCCCTAAAAGTATTCAATTTCTTCAATTTTGGGTTTCATGTTTTCTAAGTTACGGATTTTCACCGCCGTTCTTGTTAGGTGACTTATCATTTCTTCCATTGGATGAAAGGGACTCCATTTGCTGACGATCAGGGGATATATAACCGGCTGACGTGGTGGGAGCAAATAGACAATGGCAAGCAGCTCACCCGAAACCGAAAATTTTTAACCGTTGTACCTGTAGTGCTGTATGTAGACTTACATAGATTCTTGACGTTAAGGCGTATTATAGATTAAGTTTCATGGTTAATATGTTCTTGTTTGATTGCAGATACTTGATAGCCTCACACACTACCGACTATCAGCATCCGATGTTATTCCTCAACACTGTTGCTGTGACCGTGCTTGTTATCGCAAAGTTTCCTAATATGCATAAAGTTCGAATCTTTGGGATTAACGGCGATATGTGACAGTTGGTTACTTGATTACGGTTGGTAAGTTTGGATCTTTTTATTGAAACTGGGTGGTATCAATGTATAGTATGTCAATGTTGGGATGAGGAGGTTATATATCTTGTTATTTACCAATTTTGTTTGTGTAACTTGATGATTGACAAGTAACCGCTGCGTATTACAAATAAAGCTTACTGTATATTGGGCATTTACATCAGCCTTATATGTTTTAAATGTTTCTTAAGCTAAGGTGCACTAAGAGATTCTTTTGCTTGCTATGACATTAAAAATGTAAACCGTTTTTGCGCGCGTTGATACGTGCAGTTTTAAGAGAGTTTTGTATCGTTCCGCATGTCTATAAACTTGCAGAATAAGTAACCCATCATATGAGTAGTTCTAGTTCTTGTACCATCAAAATCTTGAAAACTATAATAGTTTGTTTATTACATGGATAGTATTTGACTATTTGGTTATGTAACAACATATTAGCCTTGTCCCTTTCCCTTTTTATCTATGGTCATTATTTTCTGGTTGATGTTATTGAAAGAGGAACACACACGTCTAAAATCCATATATAGGCCATGAATCTGCGCTGGTTTGATAGGGATAAACACATGACGTCGCTAGATCAAGAACCATCGGCTCTCTGGTTGCTGTTATCCTCACAGGTTCATAGTTGTTAATAGCGACCATAGCGCCCGCTATAGCGAATAGCGTAGTGTAGCGCTCATATGTCGCTATATGGTTGATAGCGACAAATAGCGGGAAATAGCGAGATTTTTGCATTTTTTTTATTTTTTTTATTTTTTGGTAAAATATACATATAAAATATCTCTAAAATTTTCTTCTAGTGTATCGCTAAATGTGAAATAGCGCCCGCTATTTCAACGTTATCGCTACGTAGCGTATCGGTAGCTTGTCGCTATCATTCGCTATTTGCTATTGACAACTATGCACGGGTTCCTCCAATGACCCACTTCACCACATTGGGTTTGTCATGAAGTGATTTAGGGAAATTACACTAAACTTGTTGACACAGAGGGGCCAAATTCTAGGTGACATAGGTTGGGCTTCCAGGTCATATTGCTAGTAAAACAAATAATTAAATAGCTCCTGATAGCCGATATAGTAAGTTAGCTTGAACAATTGCATAGTAAACCGTAACGGCTCATCCCAAGGGTATATTAAGGTGGTAAGTGGTGTACTTCATGACCAAAATGTTGGGAGTATACATTGTCAATATTAATGTAGTTGTAGAGACATTAGTGGGTAATGATAGAAGAATTGGGGGATTCTGGGTTCAATTCTTGAGCCAGACGGGTTTTACCAGTAATTTCATCATCATGTTTATGGGCGGGTGGGTTACCGGGTTTTCCTCGGAATTTGTCGAAAAGGTGCCCTGAAAGTGTTCGGATTTGATTTGTTGGCCGATAAAAAAAATAAAAAATAAAAATCGTCCACCTTTGCGGCTGCAACCTATTAATACTATTTAGTATTTACACCACCAAATTGACTTTTTGTTTACACCACCAAATTGACCTATTATTATTATTATTATTAATATTATTATTATTATTATTATTATTATTATTATTATTATTATTATTATTATTATTATTATTATTATTATTATTATTATTATTATTATTATTATTATTATTGATGCTGCTGCTGTGAAATGTCATTTTTATAGTCACACCCCACGTAATGAATTTGATCTTTATCATAATAACAATTTTTTTCTAAGCTACTTAAGCTCTTGCTCAAAAAGACATTAAGAGGGGTTTAACCTATTCCACAATGTCTCAATTGGGTTATATGATGTTAGCTCTAGGTATAAGGTTTTATCGCAGTGCTTTATTTCATTTGATTACTCATTCTTATTCCAAGGCGTTATTGTTCTTAGGATCGGGATCTGTTGTTCACTCAATGGAAACTCTTATTGGATATTGTCCAAAAAAAAAAGAGTCAGAATATGGTGTTTATGGGAGGTTTAACAAAACATGTACCAATTACTAAAAAAATCTTTTTTTATATATGCAATTTTGTCCATTTGAATAGATTTAATTTTAACTGATAACAATGGTGAGCCGAGTTTTGGCTCATTTAAGCTATCGAAGCGAGCTCGAGCCGAACTTTTAGTTTGTTTCAAATCGGTCTCAAATTATCTCAAGTTGAGCCAAGCTGAACTTGAGTTCTTGTGTATTACTTTCGAGCTGAGCTTCGTAAAAGAAAGGCGAGCCGAGCTCGAGCCTAGTCGGGCTCGGCTCATTTACACTTTACACCTTAGGTGGGGGAGTGCACACTTGTTTGAGTTATTTCAATTCGCGGTTCCCAGGGTCGCAGCCACTGGCTGGATTCGAGTTATGATTGATAATTGATAATGTTCCCCTTGTATGCTTAAAACACTCTCCTAAAAACAGTAGAGTGATGGTTGATAATGTGACTAATTTAGTAGAGTACATTCAGTAAAACCAAACCATATAGGATGGAGTACCTTTATTCCAAGGGTACATAATGTTTTTGACTTTTCGTGTATCGAGTCCGTGACAGAAAACTTGGACACAATTCTAAACAATTTTTGTAAAAGGTCTAGCAAATGTGTGTGTTCTTGGACACATTTCTATGATGCAGTAAACTGAGAAATGTTAGTTTGCTAATTTACCACAGTCCAGTCTCCGGTCCCTACCGAACCAAGGGCTTCCCTCTCTAGCCAACCAACCCACCCTGGTGCCGATCTCATTGGATTCTTCGGCTGGACCGGCTGCAGCATTTTGCCTGTTGGTTCTAGATCCTGATCAGGTCTATTTGGCTCTATTCTACTATATTTACAGTAGCTGTTTTCGCTCTTTATGATCATAGTAGTTTGACTATTGTTCACAGGTCTATTTGGCTTCAATCATATGCATGATCTTTGTCAACGTTGACTTTATCAACTGCCCATATGATATGATTATTAAGGTAATTGTTGCCTTGATTAAGATCTTTTCTATATAATATACTAGACTAGATTATACCCGGGAGCGTCCCGGGTTAAGAAATTTAATATGATACATCAATTTTACATATTAAATAGACTGATGTATAACTCTAATATTAATATCTAACCTAAAATAAATTAACAATGTACAACTTCAATGCTAACACCTAACTTAAAAGAATGTAGAACTTTAATGTAACTCTAATATTAACACCTATCATAAGACTAAATAAATGTACAACTCTAACATACTAATATTGATACCTAACTTAAAACAACGTATAACTCTATTAACCTATTCGGCTCTGGTTGAAAAAAAAATCATATTTACTGATTTAAACATAATTAGTGACTTGTCTATACATGATTAAGGATTTACCTGAACACTTTGTGTTTTTTTTTCCTGTATGAACAAAACCTCACAAAAAAATTTCTCCGTTTTTTATATAGCACTATGGTACTCGTTGGAAAGATAATAAAACGCTCGTTAATTTGGTGTAATTTTTTTCTTTAAAAGATCTCGTATATTAAAGATATTAACGTTTAAAAATTATGGGAGGAAACAATGCACAACTCCAATGCTAACACTTAACCTAAAAGAATGTAGAACTTTAATGTAACTCTAATATTAACACCTATCATAAAGACTAAACAAATGTACAACTCTAACATACTAATATTGATACCTAACTTAAAACAATGTATAACTCTATTAACCTATTTGGCTCTGGTTGAAAAAAAAAAATTCATATTTACTGATTTAAACATAATTAGTGACTTGTATATACATGATTAATGATTTACCTGAACACTTTCTCCGTTTTTTTATATAGCACTATGGTACTCGTTGGAAAGATTATAAAACGCTCGTTAATTTGGTGTAATTTTTTTCTATAAAAAATCTCGTATATTAAAGATATTAACGTTTAAAAATTATGGGAGAAAACATGGGGGTGAAAAATCCAATTTTGTTTTTAAATTATTTTTTCCTAAAATATCTCAATGCCACATGTGATGACACATGGCACACTCAAAAAAGAGAATGCATCTATGAGTGACATGTCATTAAAATGGCTTTGGTTTATTATATGTATAGATAGATTGTTTAGGTACACTAGCTTTCGCCTAACACGTTTCTTTAATCCGATTCGATACGCGCAACTGTCACATAACACAGATAAGTAATAATCTTTCAAATTTTATTTCACCTGAAACTAGTGTTTCTTTACACACCCGTCCTAAGAAAACGAAATTACACTTGATGCACACTTGTTTGAAAACAAAATTAATAGCGCAGATCTCTCTCATGATTGCGCTGATTTATTTACAATAATTTAGCCAATAAATCAGCGCAATCATGAGAGAGATATCTGCGCTATTAAAAATCAAGAATCTTTACTTCAGAAAACATCACAACCGTCCGTTTCCATGATCGCCTACGATTCAGAAGACGTTATTAACAGCGAGGCATATCTGCCGGCGGGTGAGGAAGTGTCTCCATCGGTCCTTGGCCGTTTTTCACTATCAATGCAACCGACAATCCCCAAGTCAAGTGTATCTCCAAGTGACAATGCATAAACCAAACCCCTAAAACATTTTAAATCCAACATTAAAGTTAATATCCATAACTTAATATTAATGTTTAATGATGTGTCTAATGTTTAGAACATGTTAATGTACCTGGATTATCCGCAACAAATCTGATCGCAGCCCATCCACCAACGGGTACACCGATCGTGTTCATGTAAGGCGGGTCCACCAAGTTAAAACTAGCAGTTTGCGGGTTGTAGTTTCCGCTACCATATCCAACGACATAGAAACTATACCCGTGTAGATGAATCGGGTGGTTTTCAGTTGTCACGGTTCCTGTGTCCTGCAAGATGAGTTGAACCCGACTCCCATATTCTATAACTTTGGTCCTAGTCCCGTTGGTTGACCCCGTGTTATTAGGTGCTAAATTAGGCGCGCCGTTAACAAAATCATAAAACTTAAGTGGTGATCCTGGGAAATCCTCGGTGAAATGGCCGTTAATGTGATTATAATACGCTTGTAGGAGCGAAATATTCGGTCTAATGAAACTGTTGTTATTCATCGAAGCCGCCATCACACCACCGTTAACACCTTGGCAGTTCTGGCTTGGTGTTTTTGAACCACACTTGTTGACATTAAGTCCAATTGTAAAGAAAAGATTCATGTCTATTTCTTTCGGGACTTGACCGATTTCTAGGCTTTTTAACCCGTCCATAACGGTCTTAACGGCTAGATTATCATTAAACCTAGGTAGCAAAGAAGCTGGTATAGCCACACTGTTTGGGGTAGCACCAAGATATTGAAAATATGCAATTGATGTTATGTTTTGAAAGGAGGCATTTTGGGCCGACATATACGGACCCATAGCCATGGAGTATCTACCTATCTTCTGATCGGCCGTGACTAGGACGTTAAGGGTTTGTCCTGGTCCAAGCATCACACGGTCAGTTGCGAAAGGTTTCGTGTACTCTCCATCGGCTTCAACTATTGTTAATTTGTGGTTAGCTATTGAAAAGAAGCTTTCCATGTTTAAAAGCGCGCCTATTAGCCTTAGCATGTATGTTTTTCCAGGTACAACATTAATCATGTATACATCTGAAAAATAAATTGAATAATTAGTATTCATTTCGGATAGCCTATAAAAATGGTTTATGCACTTTAGACCTTGCAAGATATAACCCATTTTGGTCAGAACCCATTTACCCAAACGAAATCAATATATCATAGCTGTTAAAAGCCATCGCCTCTTGCGCCTAGGCCCATTTTTTAGGCGAGGCGATGCATTTGCACTTTGAGTCGAGGAAATTGCGCTTTAATTCTCCAGGTGATGGTTTAGGCGCATATTTCAGCTAGATTACCAAATTCCGGAGAGTTTCCAGCCAAATTCGCTAAATTATATATGGCTAGATTTAAGCCAGAATTCTATTTTTATCTAAGGAAAACTACTTCTATACACTAATGGATCAATATTTTAAAACTTTTGATACTAACTAGAAGCAAAATAGTATTATTTTAATATATTTTTACTTTATTTTCTTGTTCGCTTTTTTTATCTCAGGCCCTCGCTTTTTTTGCGCCTCGCGCCTAGGCCCCAGGCGAGGCCTATGCGCCTTGAGTGCGCCTAACGCCTTTGATAACTATGGGATTTGATATACTTATGGATACCATTAGCAGAGCAGTTGTAGTTTGGACCCGGATGACCGTTGATGGTATATGCATCTGCAATCGGAGCAGTTCCACCGCTAGCCATAACATTTCTTTCAAGCTGTACAAGATCTTGCTGCCAATACTCGCCTACAAGAATACAAGAAAATGTATGAATCTC
Source organism: Ambrosia trifida (assembly GCA_028751855.1). NCBI lineage: Eukaryota > Viridiplantae > Streptophyta > Magnoliopsida > Asterales > Asteraceae > Ambrosia > Ambrosia trifida. Next base: position 111,179,797 of record CM054131.1, read on the forward strand.
TAAACTCTCTTTTGTTTTAAACGTTTAAATTATCGTATGAAACGGAAACTTGGCTGACCGACCTAAGATTAATGTATGCTCTTCATAAGGGTATTTAAAGGGGTATGGTACCCCTTTCTTTGGGTAGATAATAAGGGCACCATAAACTGTAGCTCTAAGCCATGAAAAATGAGCATGCCAAAAAAGTGTCCCTTTTTGTTTGACTAAAGTGAACTCGTATGTGAACGATTGACCAGATTGAACCGGGCATTGAGTAATGTAAGATGGACCGTCTGACCAGCACGATAGAATTTGTCTAACACCATGCCTAATGTTTTTACAAAATAAACAAATTAGAAAGAATTCCGTCCAGAAAGGGGTGGCAGCGCAGCTTGTTACCCGCCTACCAGCTATCTTGATGTAATTTTTCGCGATTATGTGTTAATAAAACAGTAGTTTGATGTAAAAAAATAAAATAAAATTAACTTATCATACCAATGGATTGTGGCATTGTAGGGTGTCTCATTAGTGAGTTTGACAATAACTCGATCATCTTCTTGTGCATACACGACTGGTCCCGGATACATCTGGTTGATGGTCACAATGCTTCTAGTGTTACAAAGCTTGTTGATTTGTAGCATTTGGACCTTGAACTCATAGAACCGTGTTGAGCCACCCTTAGGCCATTGTGCTATGGCTTGAACCATGTTATGAGCACATAGAAATAGTAAGCTTATTAAGGCACACTTGAATGAATTGACCAAGATGACCATTTTAGACTGAGATTATGTGTGAAATAGGAAGTGAGAGCATAATGGCATGAAGGTTATGCTTTTTAAATAGAGAAATCATCACCTTTTTTATTATTTATAAAAAATAATGTTATATTTAAAATTTTAAATAAAAGTTAGGAATGAGAAAACTGATTTATGAAAATGTATTATGTTTGTTAGCTTTCGCGGTTGCATGCATTATAATAATAAGTTGTTGGAAGCGCTTTGCTCTATCAAGATCAACACCATTTGACTCAACACACATCATGTATGTGTGTGTATAGATATAGATACATAAAGAGCATGTATCAAGGGGTTTCTTTTTTACTTTACAGTGATGGGGAGTAAAAAGGTGAGTTTGGTTAGCTTTTATTGGACATTCTCCTTCTAAATTGGCATAGGACATTGATGCATGCTCATGTAGGCTAGTCTCCTTTTGAAGGAAAACTTTAAAGATGCGAGCGAAACATATGTTTAGGGCTGTAAATCAATCGAATGAACACGAACAGGGGCTTTTTTTTTGTTCTTTTAAAGTTAGGAAAATAATCTAAGAAATACGAACACTTAAAGAAACTGATTTTCTTGTTTGTGTTCATTCATTTAATTGAAAACATAAAATTATTTTCTTAAAGACTAGCCTTTCATAAAGAATATTAAAGTTAAAATACACATAATATTCATCATCTTATATAATTATTCATGCTCATTTAGACCCTACCTTAGCTTTGCTATAGGTGGGATTAACTGAGTATGATGATGATGATGATGATGATTTAGACATATATAAATATCTTACAAAAAAAACTATCTTTTGTTTGTTCATTTAACTAAACAAATTTATTCGTTTAACTTTAACTGTTCGAGCAAACATAATCATTTACGGATTGGATTAGTTTAAATTGCTTAAAATATGATTACATTGGAGATCAAGGGCATGGCAATACTTGCATGCGTAGAAGATGATGATTCACTGTTTGTATAATTTAGTATCATCTCTTTCTGCAGGTTTTATAAAAAATATGTTTTGAAGGTGTAGTTTTTCAAAGGAAGCAGTTAAGATACATACGTACCCAGTTCTAGTATTATGAATATGAATAAATATTTAGAATCTTTGATGGGTTTGGTGAAATATAATAGCAAACTAAAACTGACTCATGTTTGCTGCCCTCATCCTTCATGTCTGACATTTTAAAATCTGAATGTCAACTAATTCCAGACAATCTTTTGCTTATTCTCTTAGTTTAATGTATTTTATCTTTGCACTTTATTGTATGCAGGTTAGAGTGAAAAAAAAAACACACTTAAAACTTTTCAATTGAGGGTACATTTGCTTCAAGTATCCTTTTTTTTTTATTTATTTATTTTGAAAGGATAGCTTCATTAAAAAACAAGTGAGTCCTCAAAACAAGGAACGCAACACAAGCTGATTACAACATGTACAAGGGAAACGAGACCCAGTCTTTCCAAACAAGATTCGTAAACCTAGATCGACTCCTAAGCCACAAAAAGCTCAAGGATTTAATATTCGCAACGACCTTGCTAACCTTCGCCTCTTTCCGGTTAAACGCCTTTTCATTCCTCGACTTCCAAATAGCCCACAAGGAGATCATAATGATACCGGTAACTATTTTCTTAGCCCATTTACCCCCTTTCATCTCCTTATCGATTTGCAGCAAATCTTTAACTTCCAACACATACACCATATCAAACTTACACCATTTGAAAATAAAGGACCACACCCCGAAGGAATATTCGCACCCTGTGAAAAAAATGCAAAGCGTTTTTTGTATCCGCCTCGCACAGAACACAAGAGACGTCTGGGATATTTATCCGTCTTCGCACTAAAGTTGCTCTAGTCGGAATACGCTCTATTTCTGCTCTCTAAACAAACATTTTAACCTTGGTAGGCATCCAAGCTATCCAGCGCATATAACGTTCCCATTTTTGCCCTCTCCCTTTAATAACCAACTCCTTATAAATTGCAGTCGAAAATGACTCGTCTTCTATACCAACCCAGGACCATAAATCTGGCTGCACATGAATGGTTCGTGATCGCACCATTAACTCGCACTCGCACGTGCGTGGTGTGAGCACATAAGGTGTAATGTGGCGTTTTGATGGCAAAGAAGCACCCTTAACTCGCACTGGCACACGCGCGCGCGTGGCATGGGCGTATGAGGCGTAATGTGTCATTTTAACGGCGCATTTGGCACTTCGTACACTTGCATCACTGCGAGCCGCCTTATTATTTTTAAGGCTGGTTCGAGTGACCTGGGTTCAGATTGAGAAGTGCAAGTTCATGAATCGGGTCAGATGATGATGTAAGGGTCAACTGTGCTGACATCATCAAACAGCTGGTCCAGACCAGAAGTTCATGGGACAACTAGTACACCAGCAATATGCGTACCAGTTAGTCAAACCAGCAGTTTACGCCCAACTGTTTAAAATTAGCAGTTTGTCCACCAACTGTTTAGATACACAACAATTATTCCACACCCGGTGGCGAAGCTTGACAAAAAATACAGAGGGGGCCGAAAGTCACAATACACGATTCAAAGAGGCCAGACTCAATAGTATAAAATATTCTGACGAAATACATATAAATTTACATTACTACGTAAAAAACAAGGGAGCCTAGGCATTCGTGCCCCTTTATATCCTTTGGCCCATGTCCACATTAACAACACTTTCATAATAATAGAGTTATAACTGCAGATCAGTTTATGTTCAAAACAACAAAATGGAATAATTCTCACTGAAGATGTTCAAGTGCCATTATTTTTTTCGTTTAATTCTTGACATAACTGTTTCAACTCGACTCCACTATATATGCTAAGGGTTGCTTTGTATTGAGACACACTTACAAACACTTTGCATACACAAAACTCTTCAACTCTCTCTATATCTTTTTTGTTCTTCATCTACAAGGTATACCTTCAGGTTTAGAGGTCTTCTCAGGCAATTCACATTGCTTTGGTTGTGGTACCCTCGGAAACAAACATGTTCTCTTAAGAGACTCGAAATTTGTTTTAAGGGACCTGTGTCCAACACGGTCCTCAACCAAACTTCTATATTTCTGTCTCGTTTTACATACTGTTTTTCGTTTATTTCAATTGTAAAAGTACTTGTAATTTACTGCTTTCCTTTGCTTATTGTATTATAATTCGAAATAAATTTGTTTTATTTATACGCGAACGGTTCCTACATCGGCTTCCGTTGAAGATAATAATCAAAACAACTGAACGATGCACAACCTGGCAGTGTCTGTATTTCTCACCACATCGCGTGAACACCAACTAGTTTATAATGATAAGTTACAAGTCCTATCTAGGGTCATGTTGTCTTAAAAGTCACACTAGCTCTTAATTTTAGTACATGAATGTCCTTACTATGTCATGTTATGGGCTTGACTGAGTTGTAATAAGTCTTATTCATTCGTAATTAGTTATATAAATAAGTCAAACAAGTGTTAATGACTCATATAGTTTCTCGAGAGTCATGCTTGTTTTTAATCAGACATGATGGGCATTAATGTGTCATCTTAGGTGTTAACTAGGTGGGTTGTAAAAGAGAAAACTACACGCATGGTAATTGTGGTTTATTAGAATTTGAGAAATTGGATTTAAATATTTCAAACTATTGGTTGTTGGCTGATATCACTCCCAACTATCACTTTGACTACTAATACTCCCAACTTTATACTTGGTTTGTTATGTCACCCTCATTTTGGAATCAGGGTCAAGTTCTGATGATAAGGAAGCGTTTGCATCTTAGTTTGGGGGTAACATAACAAATAAAGTGTAAAGTTTGGATTATTGGTAGTCAAAGTGATAGTTGGAGTGATATCAGCCAACGGGCAATAGTTTGGAGTATTTAAATCCAATTTCCCTTAAAATTTTGGATTTGGTCTCCAACTATCCAAAAGTATATGAATGATCTGTGATTTACTAAAATTTTGAGATTGGTTCCTAGTTTTCCAAATATAGACAAATAATCCATATGGCTTACATGTGTTGAATAAATAAAATACTAATGGGAAATTAGATTTAAATACCCCAGGCTATTGCTTTTTGGCCGATATCATTCCCAAGTATCACTTTGACATAACAAACAAAGTGTAAAGTTAGGGGTATTGGTAGTCAAAGTGATAGTTAGAACTGATACCGGCCAACAATAAATAGTTGAAGTATTTAAATTCAATTTCCCAATATTAAATAGCTAGTAATGAAAATTTTAAAGTATAGAATTATAGAATTATATTCTTATACAAGAAATGTTTGAAAGACATGTAAGACAAACCTAGGGATTTTTTTAACAAAAATTTATGGTCTGTATTTAAAAAATTCCTTATAACAGTCTCAACTTTTAAACAATTTTCCTCCAATGCTCTTTTCAACTTTTAAACTTTTTTTAATTTTGAAAATGGATTAATTCTCATTTAACCAAAGTTCATTGTAGGAAAATACTTTGAAAGTTATAGGCGTCGCAAGAAATTACCAATCCTGTAAAAGGGTTGAGTGGGGCCTTCCCATCCATTGACTATTGCCCCTGGTGTCTTATGTTGTGTTTAAAAGTCACACTAGCTTTTTATTGTTTTTTGAACTACTAGTGTGTCATGTTATGGGTTTTACTTGGTTGTAATGTGTCTTATTCATTCGTAATGGGTCAAAATGTGTGAATGGCTTATATTGTTTCTTGCGAGTCATGAGAGAATTTAGTCAAACATGATGGGCGCACGGTAATTTGTCTTATGTTAATTAGATGGGTTGTACAAAGTCTTATTATGTTCGCACAACATTAATTTCTTATGTTACTTAGGTGTGGGTTGTACCAAGTCTTAGTTCTAACATGTTATAGTAAGTTTTTTGAACAGTAAATGTTATACATACTCTACTATTACATCAATAATTCTAAATTACACATTTATCAACGCTTGAACTTTGGACCTCCTATAAAAGGCATATATGCCTCTACTAGGAGTGCTAGCCCCACATTGGTAGTTACTAGTATGAATGCCCGCGCGTTGCGGCGGGTGCATCTGTTTTGCCTCTCATGCATCGTGTTTGTTGGTTATTCGTTATGATGAAGTAGAAAACAAAGATGTATAAAATATATGTTAATAAAAATTGAAACTCATAAGTATATCTTCTGAAAATTTTAAATGGGTACATAACAATAGGCCGTATTATTCCTTGCAACACCCTTAAATTGGCCCACGTCCTTTGGTGGGACCCTTTTATGTATCTCGAAGGCAGATAAGTATGCCATCGTAGAGCGGTGCTTAGCGTAGTGAAGTGACGTTGTATCTCTTAATGACCATAAGATTGTAGTGGAAGTGATGTAATTACTAAAATGCAGTTTGTAGTGTCCAACATATTTCTATTATTTTAGGGCACCCGCGAGATGCAGCGGAGTCAATGATTTGCATAGATACTCTCGTTTTATGTTAGTTTGACAAGCGCCGTAACAAATATAATTGACCAAACAAATTAGTAATCAATATAGTTAAAACTACCAAATCGACTGATAAGAACTTGTCTTCTTTTTGATATGTAAACAATTGGTGATTTCGTGAGATCAGAAACTTAAATTCTATTCCTAGAAGCTTATAGTAGCAGAGAAAACAAAAAACCATTGAGGAAGATAATGACGTTGCTCATGAAGTATTTATACCATATTTGCTTGTATAAACGTCCAACCTACATATATCGCTCACTTTAATGGGTTGAAACGTGTCATGGGTTGAGTGTGTTGGCAAACTTCAAGCCTACATATTCATTTGTGTGCAAAAGTGTCACATCATACCATCCTGCAACCACATAAATTTAAAAAGAATATATAAATACATAATATATGATGTAATTTATTTACTATAAACATTGAAAGATATGTAAGTTATGTATTTGAAGAGTCACCACATTATTTATATACTAAATACATGATCACTATTTATAAGACTATAACATTGATACAAACATAATAAAGACATGGAGGTTATGAATGTAAAAAGTCACCACATTATTGTTAATTTCCTCATCAATTTTATAATTATGTTTAAATTAATATCTTCAACAATTTAATATTTAAGTAGAAAGACAATTTTACCCCCTAAATGACTTCAATAAGCATTGTACTATAAGCAATAAAAGTTGTATTTACTTAAATTTTGCAGGTATCCTTCACTGATGATTTATAATATAGTATAGAAGATAAAAATTCGGGTTGATTCATTAGCGTGAGCATGAATTTATAGCTTTTTGATTTCTTATTTCGTAACACAAATAATAGAAGTAATTAACACATAGTTAAGTTTTTGTTTTCTCTTTATGCTAGTGTTTAATTTATTTTATTAATTAGAATTAGAACTTAAACAATATACAATTGCCGAAAGCAAAATAATATTGCGAACCACACTTCATACAACGTTTAACAAGAACATTAAATAGATCAACAAATACCTTAAAAGTCTTAGAACAAATATAGTTTACGTATAGATCGAGTTAACTATTTCATGGCGTTCAAGGAGACCATGTTGATTGAAATTGAGGAAAGTCTCCATACCCTTCTCCAACCATCCTCTCCATCATATATCCTTCATGTCCATTTGTTCCCTACAACATCAGTTTTCATCCCATGCAGTAAGTGGAAGTAATATTTATAATATTTTAGAAACATATTAGCAAATCTAGAATGTAATATTTATAATTTTGTCCGTTTTATTTAGTTAACAATATATATGATTCAAGATACACAACTTTTTAACAATGATAGTTAGGAAAGCCATCTGTCCCCTTCATAGGGGCCATATCATCTAATTCAGTACAGTTGAGGTCAATAAGTCATAGAAAATGCTTGCTTCTGAAAAGCTTCATGGAGAGAAACTAAAAATGCACAAAGAAGAGAAAAAATTGTACTAATTAATTTTGAAAAATATTTTCTCATCAATAATTCATAATATTGTTTGTTTATTGTTTTAATTGTTAGTTGCACAATTAGATTACCTCAATTTGATTCTGCAACGATCCAACATAGTTGATTATTACATCCAACATCACTGGCATTCCCATTGTCTATAGAAAATAACTAAATTTAAATGGAGCAAAACAATGATATATTATAAAGATAAATTTTTGTAATCGTCAAAGAACATATGAACAAGTAGAAAAAAAATGTATATATGTATATAAAGATTAACTCATATCTTTATACCTTGTAGCATCCGGGAACCATATCTTGCAAGCGTCTTAACTTCTCATTGATTTTTTTCTCTTCTCATCTACTGAAGACATAGTTTTTTTGGACAAAACAATGTGTCAAAACATGAAATTAGCTCTAAGATTTTGTTTGGGGTTATGAAAAGACTATTAGCATTCAAGAAATTGATTATAATGAAGTATATATATAATAATATAGAGGGGGGTTGAAAGGTCTCACATTTAAGATGCATCATAAGTTAGGTTGTATTTTGTGTTTTAAAAGTTGGACATAAGGGCATAATTGGGATAAGATTTTAGGATGTGAGGTATTGAATTATGTTAAATTTACTAATCTACCCTCCTAAGTGTCTTAATAGTCACAAGTATGCCAATAATACCCTTAATTTTTTTGCTTAAACATGTTGTACATCTTGTTTGTTAAGTTGTACGGAAATAAAAATAACTATCTTAGTCATCACTCCTTCTTAATAAGATAATATAGATAATAAGTCGTACAATATCTTAATCACCCATAATTGGTCTTAAAAGTCATTGTAGATCTTAAATGGGCATGATGACTCTTTGATCCAACAAACCCCTTTATATAGGCCATACATTATTGCTTACACCTTACCTCTTTATCTGCTGCTTTCATCAACATTTGTATTCTCAGGTGACAGCCAATTTTTTTTTTCCTTTTTTGCTAGTTACGCATTATTTGTCTCAAATTTCTTCACCTCGGTGTCTTTAATGCATCTTGATATGATACTTTTTTTCATTAGTATTAAATGATTTTAGGAATGAGATCATTTGATACTTATTTCAAAGGTCTTCTTGTTCACTAGTTATGTGCTCGCGCGTTGCGGCGGGAAACAACATTAGTTTTTTTTTTTTTTGAAAGGTTAACTTCTTTTTAAATCTTGTGGTCTGTGGGACTTGAACCCAAGACCTTCCACAACCTAAGTGTTTTAAAGGCTTTGTCTTTGTCAATGGACCACCACCCCATTGGTAACATTAGTTTTTTTTTTTTTTTTTTTTTTTTTGAACGACATGCTCACTTAATATTCACCCTTATCACCTGTGGGGGGATTCGAACTCCTGACCTCACCTTATCACCTTTGGTAACATTAGTTAACATGTGCATTGGGTGTTATACTTTAAGTAATTAGGGCATTCACATCCCCTCCACCAAATCCCATCTATCAAATTACACTAAAAATCACTATTTCACCCTTAAATCTTCTCTCTCCTAATTAAAATAATAATACTTTTTCATACTTTTATCATTACATTTTCTCTCTCCTCACTCACAACTACTTACAAAAATATTAAAATATATATAGGGGTGAAGAGTAGCTTTTCATATTTAGGGTGGAACAGTGCTTTCACCAAATATTTTCTCTCTCATCCACTCACAACCACTTACACTCACCCCATATAATTTGGTGGACACACTCACATACATTTGGTGGATGGGATGTGAGTGCTCTTATACTGTAAAACTTAAATTTAAGAGGTCAATAACAAATGTATTATAATATAGTATAGATGATTTCGGTTCATTTCCGTTTGTTTTCATTTCGGTTATTACTTAACGATAACATATCGTTAATTTAAATTAAAAAGAAACTATAGCAATACTATATGCTCAAATTAAAAAGAAAACGATGTCCGTTTATACGGTATAATAATACTAGGAAAATATTAACATATAAAAAAATTATGGGCGTTTAAAAATCGTGGGGGTAGTTGGTTAAAATAAAGGTGGAAAGTGTAATTGTTATTTAAATAAAAAAGTTGAGGGAAAAATATGTTACTATTGTATAAAAGACATATTTTTCCTAAAAAGTAGTTAACATATGCATTGTGTGTTGTACTCTAAGAAATTATGCTTGTAAATATTAAAATTTAAGAGGTTCTTATAAAATATATTATAAAATAGTATAGAAGTACAGATATATAAGGATAGATGATAAAACAAGTGGCAGTGGTGAACCAATGATTGATTTTTACTAGGCGATCAGGGGCATAACCAAAATTTTATGGAGGATGATCGGTATAGCAATAACACTAAATTTCTTTTTCCATGGTGGCAGGCCTTTATCAAAACAACAATCATATGATACATGTATCATACAGTTAAATCTACAAATTTGTCTAACATTAAAAAAAATATGCAAGCTCCATCCTCAACCCCTAAATACACATATATTGATCACTTTTGTCAAACAGGCCGAGGTCGCTATCAACTGTCAAGAGAGAACCAAGAAGCCCTAAGCATGTTGTCGCACATAACACATGGATCATGGGTTGTTAGTTGTTGCATGCAGCAGTACAATCAGTCGGGTATGTACAAAGTGTATATAGAGCGCATAATCTCAACCTTTTTTTTATTTTATTCCTTCCTCCATATGAAATGTTCATTTTCTAACTTAATTCATACTTTTACTTGAGCAGCTGCTTCACACGCTAGACAACGCAATCACACTGTTATGGTATGACAAGATGCATTCAGCTCCGTGTTCATTATTAATTAGGGCTGGCATAACAGGTTACACGAACATGTTAAGACACGAACCTGTTAAGACACGAACACGAAACTTGTAAACACGAACACGACACGAAATCCAATCGTGTCATTTTTTTTCAAACACGAACACGAACCTGTGTATAACAGGTTAACACAATAAGACACGACAAGACACGATAAAGAACACCTAGTAAAATAAGTTAACACGACAAGACACGACAAGACACAAGAAGACACGACAAGACATGATAAGAAACACGATAAGACCTGTTAAGACACATACACGATAAGACACGAACACGAAACATGTAAACACGAACACGACACGAAAATAAACAGGTCTTCGACCTGTTATAGACATGAAACCTGTTAAGGCCAAACACGAAACCTGTTAAAATCGTATAGGTTCGTGTCAGGTTATCGTGTTCATGTCTAAATTGCCAGCCCTATTATTAATGCACTTTAATTAACAAATCAACATTCCCTCTAAATTTTCTGTAGGCATCAGATATGACCAAAGAACGAATTCGTAAACTGTTCAGCAACGTTGAACTTTCTGTTTCTTCATATGACACAGCATGGGTAGCCATGGTCCCTTCTCTAAACTCGCCCGAGTCTCCTTGTTTCCCTGAGTGTGTAAACTGGTTGATGGATAATCAGCTTAATGATGGTTCATGGGGTCTTCTTCATGCCAATCCCTCATTCCCATTACCTAAAGATACTCTTTCCTCAACATTAGCATCTATCGTTGCATTAAGAAAATGGAATGTTGGGGAACAACAAATCGATAAGGGTAAGGGTCTGTTTGATCAATTCGTGCTTATCATTTGTTTATCGTTTCTAAAAAACAATAAAATCTTGTTGTAGGTCTATCTTTTATCGAGTCAAATTTCGCTTCAGCTACTGACAAGAATCAACCATCTCCAATTGGTTTCGACATTATTTTTCCCTATATGCTTGAGTATGCAATAGATTTGAACATAAAGCTCCCTCTAAAACAAAAAGATTTGAATATGTTGCTACATGAAAGAGAATTGGAGTTGGGAAGGTATGCAATTTTATTTACTTTTACCTGCTTATTTTTTCTAGCATACAAGTATATACATATGCATGTTCTTTTAATTCATTATATATGAAACTAGCTTTTATCCCGGGAGTGTCCCGGGGTTGAAAAATATAACCATTCTAATAATACTAATATTAATAATTATTACTCTTGTAATTAAATAAATAAAAAATAACCTTGCTATAATGTGACACCATGTGTTGCAGTGTTGCGCGATTCTTTCTTCTAGCTTCTCTTGATGAAGTATACCTATCCATCTTTAAAAGAGTAAAATTCCAATAATAGCATGACGATTGGGCTGAATTTCAACATTGTAGATAAGAACTTGGTTTAAAAGAAAAAACATGATTAATAAATAACTTGAACACTTTGTGTTTTTTTTTTCCTGTATGAACAAAACCCCACAAAAAATAGTCGTTTTTTTCTCCGTTTTTTATATAGCACTATGATACTCGTTGGAAAGATAATAAAACGCTTGTTAATTTGGTGTAATTTTTTTATTTAAAAAATCTCGAATATAAAAGATATTAACGTTTAAAAATTATGGGAGGAAACATAAGAGTGGAAAATTTAAATTTGTTTTTAAATTCTTTTTTCCTAAAATAACTCAATTTAATTTTAGTAATTGAGAATTGAGGGATAGAGAGATAAATTTAGGGGTTTATGTTTATCTTTTTTTTTTAATTAAAAAAGGAAATAATTCAAAAACACTAAAATATTTCAATTATGATGTCACGTGGCAGTTTCATGGAGAGGTTGAAGGCACCATTGCACGCCACGTCAGCAATGTTCAATTCTTTTATATATATTAATAGATTAATAGATTGTATTATAAAGGTGATTGACATGACAAAAACTTGAAAATAAGAAAATGGAGAGAAACAAATGTGTACCATACATAATGTATTTTGGATCAAATATTTAGGACAAACCATCAAACATTACTTTATTTCTTATATAAGGCGGTTACAGACTCAAGAATTTTTTTTATTGGTGTGGGAAAGCTTCATGGTTCATTGTCTGTCGTTAAATCTTAGTTTTTTGGCCGAGTTTAGTTTGGATCTTTTGGAGCAATTGGATCGAAAAACAAACAAACGGATTGTATGAGAAACGCACTGATGACTTTTTTTTTCTTTTTTTATAAAAATCAAACAATCACAAAATTATAACGCAAATAATCCTATTTATAGTAAACATAACCTGATCACAATGTTATGAAAACCTATCCCAACTAATTAGACCATGACACCTAATAAAACAATAATTTAAATAAGCGTAATACCTACAATTACGTAAGCCTGACAAACTAGATAAACCTCAATCAAAATACCCAACTAGACTCTTTTATTTTTACAAAAATCAAACCACCGTAACTTTACAAAGCGAATAACCCAATCTATACTAAACATAACATGATCACTAAGTTATCAAAACCTATCCCAACTAAATGATGACACCTAATAAACTAATAACTCAAATAAACACAAATCCCTAAAATTATGTGTAAGCCTAACTGACCATAATAACATCAATTAAAATATCTAACTAATCAAGATTAACACATGAGAAAAACGAATCTAAATTTTAAATACGTAATAAAAGTACATGATTTATTAGAAACGCATAATAGATAATAGAGATTACCATTTGCGTCCCTATGTTACAATGGTTTTAACTACTTGAATCCAAAGTCTAAAACTTTAACTACTTGAGTCCCTGGTTGGTAAATCTTCAACCATTTGAGTCCAATTGACTAACTTTGTTAACCAAGTCAGTTAAGTATAAGGGCATTTCAGTCATACCTTATGCATTTTAGGGTTTTACCTAGGTGTAAGATGACTGAAATGCTCTTATACTTAATTGACTTGGTTAACGGAGTTAGTCAATTGGACTCAAATTGTTGTAGATTTACCAACCAGTGACTCAAGCAGTTAAAGTTTTAGACTTTGGATTCAAGTAGTTAAAACTAATATACCACAGGGACGCAAATAGTAATTCACTCTAGATAATATTATATCGCTACAGTTGCTCTCTACGAGTTCTACAACGGGCACACCAACGCTATGTTACCGAGTTTACTTAACAAGAGAAAAGAAAATAAAGGAAAATAAAAACTTCTCATCCCTTTGTTTTCTTTTCCTCTCTTTTTCCTTCTTTTTTTTTTCCTTTAAATCTCTCCAATTTGGGAGAATGAAAATAAGCCTAATTTTCTCTTTATTTCCTTTTATTTTCTTTCTTAAAAAAACTCTGGAACACTCATCCTCTTATTTTTTTTTCTTTCTCTCTGAAAAAAACTCTGGAACAAAGGTCATTTTCATTTTTCATTTTTTTTCTTTTCTTTTCTTCGTTAAATAAGACTCAGGAACAAGGGTCATTTTCATTTTCCTTCTATTTCCCTTCTTAAAAAAAACTCTGGAACACCCATCCTCTTATTTCCTTTCTTTCCCTCTTAAAAAAAACTCTGGAACAAGACTCAATTACTTCCTCATCGTTCAAAACACCCATCCTCTCTTATTTCCTAGCCGACACGTACAAGACTCTGCAGCAACTAGGAACATGTTTGACCTGATCCAAGACTGCAACACTATTTATTTTTGCTTTGAAAAGTCCTACCAGAAGCAAACAACGACGCCTCTGCCGCTTCTTGTCAATGTCTCGCCTCATCACTCTAGCTAGCACTTACTCACACGCTAGTCACGATTTTTTAAACCAAAGCTTGGTGTTAAAACTTCTTTGTGTCAATGTCAAAATTTTATGGTGGGATGGTTTTAGAATTTCTTGGGTGTCGTTATGGATTAGATTGCGTGCGTATATATCAAAATAAATTCCGTTGGACCCTATCCAGGATGTGTAGGTCTGTTATATACAACTCACTTAGACTATGGGGTGTGGTTCCCCTTCCCCCTTCCTTCCCCTTGTCCACATAAGCGCCACCTCATTTTCCCCTTTTCCTCCCCCTTCTAGGGGAAATGGTTCCCCTTCCCCCTTCCTTTTTTTTTTATTTTTTTTTGATTTATTTTATTGATTTATTTTATTGATTTTATTTTTCATTAATATTTTTTTCATTAAAATTAAAAAACACATTACATTTAACTTAAAAAAAAAACGAAAATTACATAGAAATTAAAAAAAAAAAACCGAAAATTACATAGAAATTAAAAAAAAACCCGAAAATAAATAATAAAAACACTACATATTCATCGATCCCCCGAGCCATCTTTTGATAATATTATCCTTAACTTTCGCCGCCACCTTACGTTCCTCCTCGGTAAGGTTATCGAGAGGAGCTTGCATCAACGCCAACTCTGTTGCTTCTTGTCTCGACATCTCCATTTCGAGGCGTTTTCTTTCCAACTCTACCCTCATCGCTTCCCTCGCCGCCGTTTCTTCTTTCTCTTTTTTTTCCATGTTTAGCCTCTCAATATCCCTCGCCCTCGCCTCTTCTTTCTCCTTCTTTCTTTCCAAGTACCTCTCCGTTTGCTCCTGTTTAAACTCGTTAAAGTTTTGAAGCAACAACTCAATTTTCTCCACCGCCTTATCTTTCACCTCTTTTGAACCGGAACCAGAACCGGTTTCGACACGCTTTCCTTTTCCGCCCGATGCCGCTTTCTTGGCGGTGTCCCTTCCAGGCGGCCTCACAGAACGCGGTGTAGGCGCCTCGTCTTCAAACTCCGGGTCGTCATTGATGTTGATAGTACAACGAGCATCCGACCGACCACCACTATAACTCCCCGATGTGCTCGTTTTCGACCTCTTTGCTTTTTCCACCTCATTTTCCACAACCTTGAATTTTTCACACTTCGAGAAAATGTCATACGGTTTCATCAACCCAAACGCCCCGTTCTTGTCGGTGTATGTTTCAATAGCCACCTTCAAGACGTTCTCGTCACTTTGACCCGTGGTACGATTATTCCAAGCATGTTTATGGTAACCCGCAAAACCTTGACATTTTCCCATCATTTCCCTACATTTGCTACTAACCGAGTGCGTGGTTCGGTTTTGTTCACGTTGTAACAACTTGTAAAACTCCTTAACCACTTGGTTCCAAAAGCCGTCCCTTTTACGATTTGTAGCTACAAATATTATTAAAAAAGTTGGTAAACATTAAAAACTTAATAATTATAAACAAAAAATAAAAAAAAAACAAACAGAAGGTTTTAAAAAGAAAAACGAAAAAAAGAAAAAAAAACAAAACAGTGGGTAAAAAACCGGAAAAAACAAAAAAAAAAATAAAATAAAATAAAACAGTGGGTTTTTGGCAAAAATAATAATAAAATCGAAAATTTTTTTAAAAAAAATAAACTTTTACCTAGAATAGGGTCGGTAGAAGTGATAACCCAAGCTTTGGCCAACGCCTCCAACTCATTGGGCTCCCAATGAATGGGATCCGCCCTCGTACTCGGACCTTCATCTTGGGCACGTTTTTTTCCTCCTTTTTTTGTAGTTTTTTTTGGTACGGGCCGGTTCGGTTATGGGAGGAGGGACTTGGGTTTCGGGCACGTGATCATCATGGGAGGCCAAAGAAACAAAATCGTGCTCGGGTTGGGTTTGGGGTTGAGGTTGCCATTGATGTTGTGGCATGTGCCATTGGTGATGTTGAACTTGCATTTGCCAAGGATTAAACCCGGTTTGGGTGTTAAACCCGGGAAAAGGTTGTGACGAGGGTGTACCGGGTGTCGAGGGAAAACCGAATGGTGGTTGATTAGTGGGGTGAACGGGTGTGTTCGGGTTGAAGGGGCGTCTTGGATCCATGAATTTTTATAAAAAAATAGATGAAAGGATTAATATTTTGTTTGTGTTTTGGTTGTTGGTTGTATTGGAATGTATTGTTTGGAATGAAAGTGTTAAATAAAATAAAGTATATAGGTAACTTTTTTTTTTTTTTTTTTTTTTTTTTTTTTTTTTTTTTTTAAAGTATCCGTTACATTAAGCCCCCAACGTTCAAAAAAATTTTCAAACGGTCAAAAGTTTCTTGGGAATGAGGACGGGGAGATCGGGGAGAATCTCCCGTGGACACCGATTGCAGCTCGGGGGGGGGGGGGGGGGGGGGCGGTGTTCCCCTTCGGGGAAATTGCCACCTCACCCTTCCCGATCACTTCCCCTTCCCATACCCCATAGTCTTAAGTTGAGTTTATAATAATGAAAGAGTGAAGCAAAGTGATGGCTATGTGTTTTCTTGTGTTTGTGTTTAATTACCGTGATCCGAACCTAACCCATCAAGATTAATCCTACAAAAACTAGAATTAACCATTTGCCAAATTATAGTACAAAAGGCCCCAACCTCTTATATATCTTCGTATGTATGTAGATGCCATTCAAAAGAGAGGGCAACATACTTGGCATATATTTCAGAAGGACTGGGTAACTTTTACGACCGGGAGATGGTGATCAAATATCAGATGAAGAATGGTTCTATTCTCAACTCACCTTCAGCATCAGCGGCTGCACTTATTAATCATCAAAATGTTAGGTGTCATGATTATCTAACTTCACTTTTGGAAAAGTTTGGTAATGCAGGTACACCCATTGTTTTAAAATCATTCTATATTTATTCATATTGGCCTTTATCACTTATGGAAGAGCCTGTTAACAAGTTTAGCTCCTCATGTGTGGTGGATTTCAGTCCCAACAGTTTACCCTCTTGATTTATATGTCCGGCTTTACATGGTTGACCAACTTGAAAGACTGGGAATCTCACGACATTTCATGGTGGAAATCCAAACTGTTTTAGACGAAGCATACAGGTAGTTAACGTTGATTATGGTTGAACGTTCTTGAATCTTGTTGGATGGAAATATAACACTAGCTACAAATTTAGATATTGGATGCAGAGGGATGAGCAAATATTCATGAATGCTCAAACTTGTGCACTAGCCTTTCGGGTTTTAAGGACAAATGGTTATCAAATCTCATCTGGTATATATATACACACACGTTTTTTTTATTAGAAAGAATATATTAGTTATGATTTATTGTAATAATGGTAGAGATAATTACATTTTTAATGCATCCCAACTAATATATTATATCTAATATATATACTTCATGTTCACAAGTATATATAATGGAGTTCCTACATTAAGCTATCCTTTTAGTATCATCATTTAATTGGCTTGTGGTGTAGATTCGTTAACCGAAATCACCAAAGAAGGGTCTCACTTGACTAGTGCACTTGAAGAGCCTTTTGAAGACATATATGGAGCTCTTGAAGCCTATCAGGCATCACAAGTTATATGCCATGATGAGCCAGGTTTTGGAGAACTAAACTTGTTGTCCAGTAATTTCCTTAAACGGAAAATATCCACTCCTTCAACCATGCCCTCTAAATCTCTCTGCAAACAGGTCTTAATTATTAATTTCTCTCACAATTTTCATCATGTCCCGACCACTTAATCAATGTTACTGATTGAATTAATTATTAATCAACTTTTATATATATATATATATATATATATATAGGTGGACGATGCTTTTAAGTTCCCGTTCTATGCCGGTGTGGAACGTGTGTCCACTAGAAGAAATATACAAAATTACAATGTAGATGACACAAGAATTTTGAAAACTACATACCGGTGAGCTTTAAACAAGATTCACTTTTTTTTTATTTAATTCTAGCATTGCATAGTTCTGAATTAATAGCATACTTTTTATATCAGTTCATCAAATATTAGCAACATGGATTACATAAAGTTGGCAGAGGAGGATTATAATGCATGCCAGTCTATTTATCGTGACGAACTGAAAGATCTTGAGAGGTGAAATTATATTTGTCTACAACCTTGCAATTGTCGATCATGTGTTTGTTTTTTGTGAAATGTATTTATAGATTGTTTAAAAGTGTAAGATTAAGAAATAGGTACCTTTAGGTAATATATATAGATCATAAGAAACTCTATAAACTTAAACTGGCTTTTGGTCTCGTATTCATAAACCGTAGGGAAAATCATCAAAATAGCCCGTTGATCAAGTGATTTACCAAAATGCCCCCCTCCCGTCTCTTTGGAGAGACGGGTCACGGCTCCCAATGAGACTGAACCGTCTCCAGAGACCCTTTAGTCTACAACCAATAGAAAAACAACACGTGGCGTCTATGATCCCGAGGGCTGTCAGGCGTCTCCCGAGACGTGTCAAAGCCGCCAAGACGGCTCCCGTGGGCCCTTGACAGCCCTCGGGATCATAGACGCCACATGTTGCTTTTCAATTGATTGTAGACTAAAGGGTCTCCGGAGACGGTTCAGTCTCATTGGGAGCCATGACCCGTCTCTCCAAAGAGACGGGAGGGGGGCATTTTGGTAAATCACTCGGTCAACAGGCCATTTTAGTGATTTTCCCTAAACCCTACCTTTTAAACAAAGTCGTTGAATGGAAAGCGAGTATAGAAAGTTAAAAGTCAATTTATGTTTCAATATTTCATGAAAGATATAATTTGACTCTAATAAGTTAACATGTAGTATAATTTCTAAAAAAAACTATATATACAATTTTGTTTGTTAAATGTTTTTCTACTAGTTTCTAATTTAAAACCAGTTTTATTGAAAAAAAAATTCCCCATTTTTTTCCATTTCCAAACTTGTAAAAACTACATCAAGATAGCAGACATGCGGACAACAAACTGTGCCGACATCCCTTTCTGAATTGTGAATCCTAATCTACTAAACACAAACCTCTGCCCCCTGGCTTTTGATACCTTTGACTCCGTGGCACCGGAAGCTATCCATTTCCTGACCAGGTTAATTAAGTATTATTTTATATCTATGTGCTCAAGGTTAATTTGTTTTAAAATTACTAGGTTGTCAATTAAATTTACTTTGCCGAAAGTCTTCCACCCTACGACTTACCTAGTTTTATGGTTAGTTCTAGCTAGAAATCACCAACATAAACACCTATATATACAAAAAAGAAGTTGTATATGTACTTGATAAGTTTGTTTTTCGATTCAGAAGAATTATGATATCATTAATTCCCTTTTGTTGGCAGATGGGCGGTAGAGAATAACTTGGACAAGTTTAATAAGCATAGGCAAAAGACCACCTACTCTTACTTTTCAGCTACTATAATTCTTTCTTCTCCAGAACTATCATATGCTCGTATTACATGGGCCAAATCTTGCCACCTTTGTACCGTCATGGATGATTACTTTGATAATGAAGGCGCTGTGGATGAAATGGTGAACCTGATTCAGTGTGTTGAAAAGTATATTAACCTTAGATTATCTTGATTTATAGCGTGTTTATCTTATTTGTTTAAATGTGGTCTAGCAAATTGAAAAATGTTTCTAGCTAGGAGGTTCTCGGAAGTGTTTTGGTTTCAAGGGAGGTAATCTTTAGATATATGTAACACAGGATATTCACATGGGAAGCGAACTCTCAGAATATACTAAAAGAGGCCGGGGGTTTGCTCCTTTGACCAGAGGACTCCCTAGAAACTAGGGATGAGCTCGGGACGGTATCGATATCGATCCCGACAATACCGATACCAAAAAGTCTAAAAAATCAATACCGATACCGAACACATACGGTACGGTACCGGTATGGTATCAGTATTTTACCTTAAAATACCGATACCATACCGATCCCGTATCAATACCGATAATACCGAAACCGAAAATCCATAAATATGGGTACCGATACCGATCCCGAAACAACCTCGTTTCGGTATCGGTTCTGTACGGTATCGGGATCGGGATCGTTATTCGGCCTTGTATGCTCATCCCTACTAGAAACCAAAACAATTTTTTTTTTTGAACGGTGACTTTCTCCTAGACGGATTTGTGGCAGAGATCATCACACCTGCCCCTTGGTAGGCCCTAACCCTTTCCACACGCTCAGACTATGTTGTCTGACCCGGGTCCATACTGACGCGGTTGGAGCTTCGGTCGTCCGCCCGAAAACCGTACTTCCTCCACACGGGTATAATTTGCTGGAGTAACATCCGAATGAAAACCGAGACGCCTCAGGATCTAAACTACACTGCATGGCAGGGATTTTACCACCCTCATCGGCATGTATTACCAAAGTGGTGTTTGAGGGGGTTGAACCTGGGTCTCTCAAGGAGAACCCCGGCTGACTAACCACTCCACCACAATTGGAATACTAGAAACCAAAACAATTTCATGAACGTCTTAAATGGTTATCATTTTGCAAGCCCACCTAAAAATAAAAAGGAATTAATATTCTTAATTTATTGGATTACCAACTGCAGATGGAATGTAAATCCTGACACTGATTGCTATTCGGAGGAAGTTCGCATTCTATTTTTAGCAATAAAAGATTTAGTGTCTTGGATAGGAGTCACCGGATTTAAATGGCAAGAACGAGACGTTACAAGTCATGTAATTCAGATTGTAAGATAAAATCCTTATTCATATCTTCTAACCTTTTCTACTTTCATAACATTATTCTTCCACCAAATTATGTAAGGGGTTTCTCAAATTATATGGGGTGGGATGTGAGTGATTGTGAGTGGAGGAACGAGTAAATATTTGATGAAAACACTATTTACCTCTATATTTGAAAAGCTCATGTTCACTCCTATATATATTTTAATATTTTTGTAAGTGGTTGTGAGTGACGAGAGAGAAAATACAATGAAAAATATTATTATTTCAATTAGGAGAGAGAAGATTTAAAAATGGATTACTGATTTTTAGTGTAATTTGTTTGAATGGGATTTGGTGGATGGGCGCTCTAAGGCTATTTGGTGTGCCCACGGGGAAAAACAACTGGGAGGTGATTTGGCATCGGGGATTTGACGGAACACCGCCCCTCCTGTTTTTTCGGTGAAAACGGGGATTATTCCCCCAATGTCCCGAGCAATCCTATTGGTCCACACAAAATTAATGTTAACCCACACAAAAAGAATAAAAAAAATAAAGGGGATAGTGAAATTAGGGAAAACCATTTCCAAACTTTGAGGGAGAAAATAAGGGAAATGATGTGGCGTTGATGTGGCACTTGAGGGAGTTGGGGGAAAAAGGAGGCACACCATATAGTCTAATGGTATTCATTTATTAATAAGTACGTTTTGGCAGTGGTTGAATGTGATGAATAGTATGCTGACCGAAGCTACATGGGCTAGAGATAACGTGGTGCCAACAATCAACGAGTATATAGAAAATGGTTTGGTATCAGTAGCGTTGGGCATCATAGTACTCCCTGCTCTTTACTTTATTGGGCCAAAATTGTCAGAAGATATTGTTCAAAGTCCTGAATATCAAAACTTATATGAGCTAATGAGCACTCACGCTCGCCTTCTCAATGATACCAGAAGCTTCAAGGTATATTATTAAGGAGTTCAACTTTCACATTACCTAGCTAGTTTTAATTATACGTACGTAGTTATTATCCTATTCATATTCATTGAGTTATAATTACTTTTTTTTTTGAACGGCAAACTTCTCATCCCCATTTATTTTCTCACCCATTTTTATTTTTCTCACCTTCCAAGGATTGAATCTTGGTATAATCCCCAACACCTTATTTGGTGTACCATTGGGCCATGACCCAAATGGCTTACTAACTATTCTTAAGTTGTTTAAATCCTTTTAAAATATTTTAACATCTTATTTTAGTTATTTATTATTTGATTTTATTTAAATTCAGTAATTATTGAATCAACTAATTTTTCTTTTAGTTTTATACTATTATAGGTTATATCCCGAGAAGCTCCCGGGATAGACAAATCTAATGTAAAGTGACAAAATGCGTGTTATGATGTGGCATAGAAACTTGTGTAAAGTTGAGAGTATTGATAGTACATTAATTTTTGAGAACCAAAGTGTAAAAAAAACATTAGAAACTTGTGTATCGCATGAATATAATAGATAGATATTTGAAATGATATGCTTTCAAAAAAAAAATGTCAAACAAATACGAATCCAAATACAGAAATCTGCCCAACTCAATCAACCTGGCTCGTACTAGATCTGTCCGTAAGTTATGTAATTGAATTGATAGCTAATCAATCAAACACGGATTATTAGTGAAAAAATAATTCGGCTACTAGCTACTACTAATGGATTGTGTTTATGCAGAGGGAACTGAAGGAGGGCAAACTCAATAGTGTGACATTGCACAAAAATTACGGAAAGAGTGGGATTGAGGTAGAGGAAATTGTAGACGAGATTAAGATGTTGATCGATGATCTGGAGAAAAAGCTTATGCAAAAGGTCCTAGATAGAAAGGAAAGCATTGTTCCCAATGCTTGCAAAGATGTATTTTGGAAGTCGTCTTGTGTGGCTAATTATTTTTATGAAACAGATGATGGGTACACTGCAGATAACATTCTTGATACCGTGAAGGATGTCATGTATGAACCGGTATTCATGATTAAGGATCCGAACTAATAACCATACCTGAAGATGAAACTATCATGCTCTTTCTTATATGTATATGTATTTATGTATCATGTTGTGTGAGACGTGTGAATGAAAATAATGAGTGACTAAACATGTCATGTTCTATTGTTAGTGGACTATTGCTGTCTCTATATATGAATTAATGTTTTAACTATACAAAAACTCATTAATGTGTACAATTGAATTAGTATTTATTAAAATATGTATTTGATATTTGATCGTATATGTTACCCAATCGGCCGCCGGTCTATACTTGCCTAGATATCTCATAAACCATAAACTGATACAACTTTTATTGGTTGTTAATTAGGGTACATCCGTAATGTTGTTTTGACACCCCATATACGCATCATATATATAATGTTATATGACTTGTATAGGTTCATACGAGCAGAAAAAAAAATCTATATGGCCCATATAACTCTATACTGTCCGTATAAGCGTGGGGGTATCAAAATAAGATAAGGGAATGTTTGAAAAATCAGAGCCTTGATTAATTATAAAACTCAACACACTTCATAGATGGTTTACAAGGCCTATTTAAACAACATAGCGTAAACCTATTCTAACTCAAATTCAATTGAATAAATTACCTAAAAACAATCTAGATAAAGAAAATCATGCAAATACTAATTGAATATCAACATAGAGTTTCTATTTATCTTGTTTCATTTGCATCTTTATCTTCTCCTTTTGATTTGACATGTAAACTGTTACAAATTTAGCCAACACTCTCCTCTCAATTCGGATTCCGATCACTCAACCCCATATCTAGGGCTGTTTAAATCGCTCGCCGCTTGTTCGCAACCGCTTAGAATTTGCTCGGAAAATGCTCGCTCGGTTGTAAATGAGCTGATCGGCTCAGTTCGGTTTGTAAACGAGCCAAACACGAGCAGAGGTCCGCTCGTCTCAGTTTGACTCGATATAATTTTTATTAATTTATTATATATAATTATATATGTTGGTGGTGAAATCTTCAGGATATAACTAACCTATATTTTCTATGTGACATCCTCATGATACTACAGACGGACCAGGATTCAGGATGACACTGAATATTATCTTATGCACATTCTGAGGATGGACTAATGAATTATCTTATTGTTATATGAATGCATGATGATTTTACCTCATATTCTCTGAGTAACATCCTCAGGATACTAAATCACTAAGCAGGGTTCAGGATGTAACTGTGTTTTACCTTATGCGCATCCTGAGGATAGACTAACAAATTATCTTATTAAGATGATATTGCAGGTACACTTAATCAATATTAAAGCTTGTAACTGATCCCTAACGGTCATATTGTCTTATTATTATCAAAAGAGCTGAAGATGCAAGAGCTAAACGTGTGGAACAAGTCCAACAATAAAGAGAAGGTCAGACTTGTAACCGACGAGCATTAACAGTAGGCGAGAATCATGAAAACAGTTAACCAACGTCTATATTGGTTAACTACTGACCTGAAACAGTTCATAAAGCTCATTGAAGACAGCGGATTTCATGGGATCTTCTATTTATTTCATTTGTAACTATAAAATGGGGTGATCAAACGAGTAATAGGACACTTCTCACTTGCTTAACACTTTATAGACACCTGATACTCTCTCTACACACACACAACACTCATATTGTAATCTTAGATACTCGTACATTACCTATCCAAAGTTGTACTTATTTTTACCTTATTAATATTAACAAATAAGGAAGGGGCTTAGACTCCTCCCGAGGTTTTGTGCCGGCGATCATCAACTAATCAAGGGCTTTCCTCGTACATCGAGTGTTGTTCTCTTGTTGTATTACATTTACATTCATTGATCTTTGCTTATTTCATCATTCTGTCAGATAGTTACATCCTCATGATATAACTGTGCGTCCAGACCAATTTCTTTGCCATCCTGAGCATAGTTGTCATATCGTTATTTCTGTATTATAATAATCTTCCATCTTCAAAATAACAATAAGTTTTTACTATATTTCACATATTTAGCACTCTACCTCACTTTTACTAATTTGGGACACGATATAACAACTGGAGAGAACACTCAATGCATAAAGCCGTGCTCATAAGGATAGCAACACATGTTTTACATTGGGCAAAAGCCATAAACCAAATATCAGTTATGGTTACCATAATATTAATACTGGTACTGTTGTTGTTCGATCATAATCATCTCATTCAAAACTCATAAAAATAAAAAAGTGTGAGAAGCCATATGAATGTGGTAAAACACCGTATAAAAAGCACTCAAAACTAAAAGATGAAATATAGTTAAGATTAATAAAATACAGGATTGATATTCCGCTAAAGTATGGATCACAATAGTTTGTAAAAATGTATAACTAATGGTTTTTTCTTCTATTTAATTTACCTTGTATTATATATAAATAAAATGTTACTTTTTTCAGAATTGGAATTCAATCCAAATTTATAAAGCTTCTCACGTTTGTAATTTTATCTTCATTTATTTCTCTTTCTCCCTTTATCTCAACTCCACCAAGCAAAAAGGCATTGAAGGACATTACCACCAAAATGTACCACCAAATTACCGACCATTACCTTAGCAAGCATGATCATTGCATCTCAGTGACGAAAACCAGCAAACACTGCATTTCACCAATAGTGCGTTCACTACTTAAATAACCTCCCACCACTTTGGTTTCTACTTTCTAGTTAGTTGTTCTGTTACATAGTCGGCACATTAGACGCCACCAACTAATGGTCACCACCACAACACTACCACCGAACGACTTTCTCTTTCTCCTCTCTACAAACCGTAGATCCATTCACAGCAATGAAAAGGTAGATCCGAACACGCCGCCGGGTCTCCGCCACGTTTTCGCCTATATTCTGTTGGGAATCATGGTATCGTATACGAAGCGGAAGCGGTTTATATATTTAACAAAAATGAATTATATATACAATATATATAATAGCCGATTTATATATATAAATTGTTAGTTAATTTTATTAATTCGATTAATAAAATATTCCCAATCAGGATCTCAGTTAAACGCGTATAAACAAATAAATAATAAACAACCATAGGGGGTTTAGTAATCAACCTTTGACGACTACACCGGAATTATAGCACGCGGGTTACAACGAATCCTCGCTAGTAGGAAGTTCACACCGAGCATGAACGAACCGGGAAGCAACACTTGCAAGAGGAAGGTGCGGTTGATGGTGGTTCTTGGCCAAACCAAAACAAAAAGGCGGCAGCCTTTTTTCCTTCTTGGTGGCAGCCGCAAGAACAAAGAGGAGGCAAGGGTTTGTTGTTTTTATAAAAGTGTGTCTTAGGGTTTACTCCTTAACTCTCCTTTTATAAAACAATAACTTACATTAAGCCCCCTTGTTAAATATCTTAATACTCCTTAATATTAATCTTATTAATATTAAGTCCCTCAAGCCTAAAACAATTATTATTTCATATAATCCACCTACATGTGAACTTGTCTGATTCGTGTACCAACGTGTAACTCTTCGGATCGTACCGGGTCGGGTTACGTTGATCTCGACTTTTAATTACATCGGACATAATATATATCCAACAATCTCCCACTTGGACGATTTTAATTAAATGATTCAACGTGCGCAGAGTTGGACGCCTAGTTGCATCGCACTGCACCCAAACCAGTATGACACTTTACTGTCGTCAACTAGTTCTTTGAGTTCAAGTAACGCTTTACTTAACCAAATACTATAGCCCTGATAATTCTATCAATAAGTCCCTTCTGTATAGGCATCCGTTGATCATAAGACATGGATCATTCATTCTTATATAGTGATCAACCATTCTCTATTCTCGTCTCTAATTCAAAGTGGTCTAACGAACTACCTTAGTCCGAGCGTGGCCACGCGTTTATACCAGTTTGAGTTTTACGAGGGCGCCAGAATGTCTAGACTTCTAATCCTATAGAAGTACATAATTCCATCAGCGTCATACAACTCCCACTTAATCTCGGATTTCTCCCAACGCTACCCTTATTGTTACCCATGTTTCAGGATAGTGTAAGATAACATCAAGGATAGTCCTTGATCAATGTAGTTTAATATGTGCCTTAGGAAAAAGGACAGATTGAACATATCAATATCAAAACATCTCATGACACAGATCCATGGAGATCGTTTTGAAGCGAGTTACATCCAATATCATTCCCTAATGATATCTGTGAATTACGATCCTCAAACCCTTGAGCTATTCATTTCATGAATACAACCATCCTAATTCACAATAGTCTTACATTCAAATTCATTCCCATGTAATTTGATTGACTACGGACATTTAGAATACTCTTATTCAAGGATTTAAACATACAAATAATGTACACAGTTAATAAATATTTAAATTTGCATTTAACCCATTAAATCAAATAAACATTCAACATAACTGTCATAGTTCAAAATAAAACACCAATACTAATTACAGATCATGCCCATTGTCTAACAACTCTAAGCCCTATATTTCCAGCATGCTCCTCATGTTTAACTTGAGATAAAGGCTTAGTAAAGGGGTCAGCCAAATTTAGATCTGTATGAACTTTGTTTATCACGACGTCTCCACACTCTACTATTTCTCTAATATAGTGGAACTTCCTGAGTATATGCCTTGCAGTCTGATGTGACATTGGTTCCTTTGCAAGAGCAATGGCACCATTGTTGTCACACACTATCTCGATTGGTTTCTTTATGCTAGGCATAACATCGAGATCAGTAATGAACTTCTTCATCCAGGCAGCCTCCTTTGCAGCATCCGATGCAACATTCTATTCTGATTCACAGGTGGATTGAGCAACCACACTTTGCTTAGAGCTTTTCCAAGTAATAGCCCTACCATTCAGAATGAAAACATATCCCGTTTGTGATCTTGAGTCATCACGATCAGTCTGGAAGCTTGCATCAGTATAACACTTAACTGACAGCTCCTCATCCAGTCCTCCATATATTACGAACATGTCCTTAGTCCTTCTCAAGTACTTAATAATGTTCTTCACTACAGCCCAGTGACTATCTCATGAATTCTGTTGATATCTACTGTGACACCCGGCAACTTCCGGTAACTAACTTTTGAAAACTTAGTAAGGCTACCTTAGCGAGTCGCGCATACGTTACACATAACAAGGTCGGTCGAGTCGAGTCGCACATCATTAGGGTTTTAACATACGCAAGTCTCGGGTCCCGGGAATTGGTGATCGGACGGAAACGTGTTATTCATCATGCATTATATGTTTACAATCATTATGTGACTTGTCGGTATGTGAATATGTGTTAACATATGTTAAAACGGGGTTTAACGCGCAAAACACACGAAAACAGCCCCTATAGGCGATTAGGGAAGCCCAATCGCCTATAGGAGGGGCGAGTGGGGGACCTTAGGGGCGAGTAGGGGCTGATCGCATGACTGTTCATGCGATTAGGCCCCAATCGCATGAACTTACATGCGATTAGGCTCCCTAATCGCGTGTAAAGCTGCATAATCGCGTGTTACGTGCTGGACGACTAGAAACGCCTATAAATACCACCCTTGACCTCCAAAACATCATTTGTGCAACCCTAGCCGTCCCATAACATAACCCAACACACAAACACCCTCTGGAACTCGTTTTTGCATCAAAACAACCATTTTTAAGCTTATTCCATCATCACCTCTTGAATACAAGGTGTGTTCTTCAAACCCAAACCTTTAAATGATTATGTTTTACTCCCTAAACGTCCAGACCTGACTTATAAATGTTTTTGTCTTTAAAAATCCATTTAAAACCGTTTTTAAACAAACTCACACCTTTACATGTGTTATATGTGTTATATGTGATTAAAGGTAGAATTTTTAGGATTGAATCATGGTTGTTTTTGTGTTATTATGATGTTTATGGCTGTTACAAGTTAGTATGATGATGTCCTAGGAGTTTGAATGGTTTTGGTTGTGTATTGTTGATACTTGATGTTTTGACCCATTTGAAGGATTTTGGATGATTAAGGATGATATGAGGTATGTTGTTGATTGAATGATGTTAGGGTTTGCTCTAGGATGATGCTAGAATAGTAGGATGCTATCGGACAACGTGGTTATGCGATTTAATCTGAATAATTGCTATTTAGGGCAAGTTCTTGCATGTTGATGTGATGTTTTCATGCTAAGTTACTATTTTGGGAAAACGCTCGCATTCGGAACTGTTAGAACGATGAAAACTTAGGGGTTTTGCTTGAAATATGTTTGTTAAGGTGTTAGGATGATTATTGAATGTTTTTACATGTTTCGGACCTGATTTAAAGCGTTAAACGCGCGAAATTGCATTGTACAGCTGCAGCAGGCGATTAGCACCCTAATCGCATGCTGCTATAGGCGATTAGGCCCCTTAGGGGGCGACTGGCATCCCAATCGCATGAATATATAGGCGATTAGCATGCTGATTGCCTGTTGACCATCCCCAATCACATGTTGACTTTTCCTAAATGCTAGTTTGATTTCTGATCGTGTGTAATGCTGCTGTATGTATATTTTAACATCCCGGAACATGATTTGACGCC
This sequence comes from Ambrosia trifida, assembly GCA_028751855.1. Lineage (NCBI taxonomy): Eukaryota > Viridiplantae > Streptophyta > Magnoliopsida > Asterales > Asteraceae > Ambrosia > Ambrosia trifida. The sequence goes on from CM054131.1 coordinate 111,209,226, forward strand.
TAGGAACATGATAGGAACCCCGGGATACACCCAATGACTTAGTAATACGTGTTCGGACCTGTTTACGCGTTAATCAGATATTATGCTAGACTAGGTGAACTGTTGCGCGTATTAATTGTTTAATTGCATATGTGGCATGATGTCTTGTATTTATCTAAAACGTGGAATGTCGGGTCACCAATGGGATGTCGAGTCTTGTCTTACGTAGTCTTGTTGTCGGTCAAACACGCTTTTCGGACAAATAATGGTCATGGACTGGATTTAGGGACTAATGAACCCGATGGGTTATTAGTCTAACTTAACACATATCTTATGATAGGTCGCCAATAGTTGGGGCTATCATATCTTACAGACGGTTTACTCATATCACGCATACGGTTTACTCTTAAACGGAATACGCAACCTAAGGTGAGTTCACGGCCCCACATTTTATGGTTTATGTTTTCGGGGGAGAAACATGCTTAAAACTCTTTTATGACTTATGACTTGTTAAACTCTTATGGCTCATGACTCTTTATCACGTTATACTATGGCTTACTTATCGTACTATACGGTTCATCAAAAGTCCCTTAGAAACCACTAACATGGGTATATGGCGGGGAAATATGGATAGCGCTATTGGGAACTGACAAACCCCACTCGACGGTGGGACCGACGAGTGCATATTGTCTCTAATGAAACAAGGTCTACCGGTGATGACGGTAGCCCATAGGAAACTAAGGGTCACTACACGGCTTAGTCAGCAATGGTTTCACCCGTATGAGTATCTCATTCTGCGCCTAGCTAGCGTTCTCACAAGCATAGTAGTAATTGTGATGGTAAAGGTTTTCGAAGGATCACTTTAAACGTTTAATTAAAACCTGTGAACTCACCAACATTATATGTTGACTCTTTTAGCATGTTTTCTCAGGTCGCTAAGGTAGCAGCTGTCGGATAGGCGCACGAGGTCGCACTGGAGTCGTCTCGCGTCTAGGGTCTCATTTGCACGTTTTGGAATCATGAACTTTTGAACTTATGTGTTATTTATGCATGACTTTTGTAAACTTTAAATGCTTCCGCACTGTTGAATGTTGGTTTTAAACTTATGCATGGTTTATGTTTACGTATGTTTTACATTTAGACGTCGTTTATTGTGACCGTTGACTTAGATCCTGGTGTGTCACATGCCTCGCGGTAGAACTCCGCAGGTGGAAATTTGAGGGTGTGACAGATTGGTATCAGAGCCAATGGTTATAGTGAACTAGGACTGCATGTAGAGTCTAGACTATAGCCGAGTCTCACACACTAGACGGTCACATACATTTGAGTCGTGTCTTTTGGTAAACATACTAACCTTGTCGGGGTGTCGGTATCCTTACCACACAGTGTCACATTACCTATCTCATACTTGGTTATTCCTAGCTTTATTTATCTTCTCCTTCGGGTTTGCAGTCGAGGGAACATGTTTGTTGATCTTTTGAGTTGGTTGTATATTTCTAAGATGCGGGTACCGGGTGACCTGAGGTTCGAGCTCGGGGCACGCCTTGAGGACCATGTAGAGCAATTTATCATTTCGGGTGCACACGAAATCATAAGTTGAAATGCATGGAAGACTTGGTGAATCTCGTGTTGGGATTAATGGTCACGTTCGAACCCGATCCTAGGCTTTTCACATTCTCTTGGTTTAGTGTTGGTGATGGGTCTGAGTATTTGTTTCTTGTTCCTTCTCAGAAGATGTCAGGACGCACTGGGGGACGACGTGGGGGCCACACTGGTGGGGGTAGAGGTGGTGGTAACATCACCTTGACGTATGATGAGCTCAATGAGATGATGCAGCAACAGTTGGGCGTTGCATTAGCTGCTTTTCAGGCTGCCCAGCAGACTTTTATGGGTGCTACTGCTCCTCCGGTTCAGGTAGGTGTTGCCTATAAGCGGTTTAAGGATTGTCAGCCTCTCAGCTTCCAGGGTACGGAGGGAGCTGTGGAGTTACTCAGGTGGTTGGAGAAGACGGAGTCGGTGTTTGCTTTATGTGAGACTCCAGCGGTGGATTGGGTGAAGTTTGCTTTGGGGACTTTTGTAGGAGCCGCCTTGACGTGGTGGAACTGCGTCACACAGACACTTGGTCTTGGGGAGGCCAACGCCATGCCTTGGGCGGATTTTGTGCGTAGGTTGAAGGATGAGTACTGCCCGCGTGAGGAGATTAAGAGGTTGGAACAGGAATATGGGAATCTTAAGATGGTTGGATCTGAGGTGGAAGAGTACACGATCAGGCACAACGAGCTAGCAGTGATGTGTCCAGGTTTGTCTACACCAGAGTATAGGAGGATAGAGCAGTATCTTGCGGGTTTGGTGCCAGAGATTGCGGGATTGGTGTCTACTAGGGATCCTACTACTATGTCAGAGGCTGTGCGGTCGGCTACTAAGATGACCAACTTGAAGATTTCTGAGGGTGTCTTGCCTCCTAGGGGCTCTTCTGTGAAGGCGCCGGCAGAGAACAAGAGGAAGTGGGAAAGCGTGGATAAGGGTTCATCGGGGGTTCAGCGACAACCGACAGCGAAGAAGACTGAAGCTTCTGGGTCAGCATCAGACCAGAAACAAGGGGGCTATGCTGGGAAAAGCCCTAAGTGTGTGCGTTGTGGGTTTCATCACTATGGTACTTGTGAGAGTTTTCGCTGTGAGCGTTGTCAGAAGACGGGGCATCTTGCCAAGGATTGTAGGGTCAACCTTTCCAGGACGACTCAGACTGCTGCTATTACTACCCCTGCTCCACAGGGGAACCAGGGTTGCTTTCATTGTGGGGAAGCGGGGCACTTCAAGCGAAGCTGTCCCAAGTTGAATCAAGGGGGCACAGGGACTGCAGGGAAGGATGGAGACAATGAAGGCGGTGGCCGGTTTACTCGTGCTCATGCTTATGTGATCGGTGCTAGGGAGAACCAGGTGGACCCAGACACTGTTACCCGTACGCATTCTCTCTTATCTCTTGTTACGCTTTGGTTTTACTTTATCCGCATTGTTGTGCGTTCGTGTTTCGGGTGTTTTCTTTGTGGTTTGGTCTCTGTTTCTCATTCTTTGGGTCGATGAGGGTCCTTTGGGGATGTTACTTGGACGGTACCGGTGGATTAGTTATACCGATCATAGTAGTCTCCAGTAGGCCTTCGATCGGGGTCTCTTGTCTCGTACTCACATTTGGGAAAGTGGTTTCCCGGTTGTTACTGTCACGTTTGGTTTATGACCTTCACTTGTTATATTTTGGGGAAACGTTACTTGGGCACAGAGGTCGACACTCATCACTGTTGAAGCCAAAAGAATCTCGGGACGAGATTCCTTTCAACAGGGGGATGATGCGACGACCCGGAAAATTTTTCTTCTTATTTGTTTTCTCTCCTCGACTTCAGGAAATTTTAGGGACGAAAATTCTTTCAACAGGGGGATGATGTGACACCCGGCAACTTCCGGTAACTAACTTTTGAAAACTTAGTAAGGCTACCTTAGCGAGTCGCGCATACGTTACACATAACAAGGTCGGTCGAGTCGAGTCGCACATCATTAGGGTTTTAACATACGCAAGTCTCGGGTCCTGGGAATTGGTGATCGGACGGAAACGTGTTATTCATCATGCATTATATGTTTACAATCATTATGTGACTTGTCGGTATGTGAATATGTGTTAACATATGTTAAAACGGGGTTTAACGCGCAAAACACACGAAAACAGCCCCTATAGGCGATTAGGGAAGCCCAATCGCCTATAGGAGGGGCGAGTGGGGGACCTTAGGGGCGAGTAGGGGCTGATCGCATGACTGTTCATGCGATTAGGCCCCAATCGCATGAACTTACATGCGATTAGGCTCCCTAATCGCGTGTAAAGCTGCATAATCGCGTGTTACGTGCTGGACGACTAGAAACGCCTATAAATACCACCCTTGACCTCCAAAACATCATTTGTGCAACCCTAGCCGTCCCATAACATAACCCAACACACAAACACCCTCTGGAACTCGTTTTTGCATCAAAACAACCATTTTCAAGCTTATTCCATCATCACCTCTTGAATACAAGGTGTGTTCTTCAAACCCAAACCTTTAAATGATTATGTTTTACTCCCTAAACGTCCAGACCTGACTTATAAATGTTTTTGTCTTTAAAAATCCATTTAAAACCGTTTTTAAACAAACTCACACCTTTACATGTGTTATATGTGTTATATGTGATTAAAGGTAGAATTTTTAGGATTGAATCATGGTTGTTTTTGTGTTATTATGATGTTTATGGCTGTTACAAGTTAGTATGATGATGTCCTAGGAGTTTGAATGGTTTTGGTTGTGTATTGTTGATACTTGATGTTTTGACCCATTTGAAGGATTTTGGATGATTAAGGATGATATGAGGTATGTTGTTGATTGAATGATGTTAGGGTTTGCTCTAGGATGATGCTAGAACAGTAGGATGCTATCGGACAACGTGGTTATGCGATTTAATCTGAATAATTGCTATTTAGGGCAAGTTCTTGCATGTTGATGTGATGTTTTCATGCTAAGTTACTATTTTGGGAAAACGCTCGCATTCGGAACTGTTAGAACGATGAAAACTTAGGGGTTTTGCTTGAAATATGTTTGTTAAGGTGTTAGGATGATTATTGAATGTTTTTACATGTTTCGGACCTGATTTGGAGCGTTAAACGCGCGAAATTGCATTGTACAGCTGCAGCAGGCGATTAGCACCCTAATCGCATGCTGCTATAGGCGATTAGGCCCCTTAGGGGGCGACTGGCATCCCAATCGCATGAATATATAGGCGATTAGCATGCTGATTTCCTGTTGACCATCCCCAATCACATGTTGACTTTTCCTAAATGCTAGTTTGATTTCTGATCGCGTGTAATGCTGCTGTATGTATATTTTAACATCCCGGTACATGATTTGACGCCTAGGAACATGATAGGAACCCCGGGATACACCCAATGACTTAGTAATACGTGTTCGGACCTGTTTACGCGTTAATCGGATATTATGCTAGACTAGGTGAACTGTTGCGCGTATTAATTGTTTAATTGCATATGTGGCATGATGTCTTGTATTTATCTAAAACGTGGAATGTCGGGTCACCAATGGGATGTCGAGTCTTGTCTTACGTAGTCTTGTTGTCGGTCAAACACGCTTTTCGGACAAATAATGGTCATGGACTGGATTTAGGGACTAATGAACCCGATGGGTTATTAGTCTAACTTAACACATATCTTATGATAGGTCGCCAATAGTTGGGGCTATCATATCTTACAGACGGTTTACTCATATCACGCATACGGTTTACTCTTAAACGGAATACGCAACCTAAGGTGAGTTCACGGCCCCACATTTTATGGTTTATGTTTTCGGGGGAGAAACATGCTTAAAACTCTTTTATGACTTATGACTTGTTAAACTCTTATGGCTCATGACTCTTTATCACGTTATACTATGGCTTACTTATCGTACTATACGGTTCATCAAAAGTCCCTTAGAAACCACTAACATGGGTATATGGCGGGGAAATATGGATAACGCTATTGGGAACTAACAAACCCCACTCGACGGTGGGACCGACGAGTGCATATTGTCTCTAATGAAACAAGGTCTACCGGTGATGACGGTAGCCCATAGGAAACTAAGGGTCACTACACGGCTTAGTCAGCAATGGTTTCACCCGTATGAGTATCTCATTCTGCGCCTAGCTAGCGTTCTCACAAGCATAGTAGTAATTGTGATGGTAAAGGTTTTCGAAGGATCACTTTAAACGTTTAATTAAAACCTGTGAACTCACCAGCATTATATGTTGACTCTTTTAGCATGTTTTCTCAGGTCGCTAAGGTAGCAGCTGTCGGATAGGCGCACGAGGTCGCACTGGAGTCGTCTCGCGTCTAGGGTCTCATTTGCACGTTTTGGAATCATGAACTTTTGAACTTATGTGTTATTTATGCATGACTTTTGTAAACTTTAAATGCTTCCGCACTGTTGAATGTTGGTTTTAAACTTATGCATGGTTTATGTTTACGTATGTTTTACATTTAGACGTCGTTTATTGTGACCGTTGACTTAAATCCTGGTGTGTCACATGCCTCGCGGTAGAACTTCGCAGGTGGAAATTTGAGGGTGTGACATCTAGTCGTCATGCTAAGAGCATACGAGACATCAGGTCTAGTACATAACATGGCATACATGATGGAACCAATCGCAGAAGCATATGGAACACCTTCCATTTTCTTCTTTTCCTCTTCAGTATTTGCACACTGCTTGTTATTAAGAATGGTTCCATATGCCATGGGCAAGAGCCCCATTTTTTAGTCTTGCATTGAGAAGCGTCGTAAGACCTTATCAATATATCTACTTTGACTCAAACCCAATAACCGCTTTGATCTATCTCTATAAATCTTTATTCCCAGAATATAAGCGGCTTCACCAAGATCTTTCATTGCGAAACATTTACCCAACCAGGTCTTAACATCTTTAAGCATAGGGATTTTGTTTCCAATGATTAGTATGTCATCTACATACAGTATAAGAAAAGTGATATAGCTCCCACTAGATTTCTTGTAAACACACTATTCATCTTCGTTCTTGATAAAACCAAACTCTTTGATCTTCTGATCAAAACGGAGATTCCAGCTGCGAGATGCTTGCTTTAATACATAGATGGATTTATTCAGCTTGCACACCTTATTAGGATTCTTTGGATCGACAAAACCTTCAGGTTGAACCATATAGACATCTTCCAGTAAGTGTCCATTAAAGAACGATGTTTTGACATCCATTTGCCATATCTCATAGTCATAATATGCAGCAATGGCGAGTAGAATTCTAATAGACTTGAGCATGGCTACTGGCGAGAAAGTTTCCTCATAATCAATTCCTTGAGTTTGAGTAAAACCTTTCGCTACAAACCTTGCTTTGTAGGTTTGCACTTTCCTATCCATGTCAGTCTTCTTCTTGAAGATCCATTTGTTTCCTACAGTCCGACATTCGGCAGGAAGATTAACCAAATCTCAGACTTGGTTATCATACATGGATTGCATCTCTGCATTCATAGCTTCTTGCCATTTCTTAGATTCCGAATCCAAGATTGCAGCTTTGTAAGTAGCAGGCTCAGCTTCATCAATCATGAAGATATCATCATACCTTACAGGTGCACGACGATCCCTAATACTTTTCCGAACACTTAGTGTTTCTGTTGTTTCTTGAGACCTCCTGTAACATCACACAATTTTATATATATATATATATATATATATATATATATATATATATATATAGAACTCCCTCGTTTATTCATCTGATTCGTGTTTACATTATCTTTCCCATCCATTTTATTAATTTTTTTTGTTTAAATAATGACTTATAATCAATATTAAATTGAATTTTATTAAAAATTCTGATTTAAAAACGTTAAAAAAATGTTTACCTGAGCCAGGATTCGAACCCGAGTCCCTGGCGGGCTAAACCTTAACTACACCACACAAACCACTACACCATTTGATGTTTTGTGATGTTAATTAAAACCAATTAAACTTAAACCCTTTCAAGGTCCCTTAGTCAAACCTGAAAAGTCAAACGTAGTCTCTTAGTCAAGTCAAGTCAAAGTGTTAGTAAATATGGTCTCCTAGTCAAGTCAAAGTGTTAGTAAATATGGTCTTCTAGTCAAGTCAAAGTTGTTCCTAAATTCTAGCCTAGTCAAAGTAGTCCCTAATTACAACTCCAATTTCTACACTATAAATACAATAGCCTACCATTCAACTCTTTATAACATTCAATAAAAAAATATTATTATCCCATCTCCCACATACTAAAGTTTTCATCCATCATTATCTCCTCTAGCTAGTTCCGAGTTTTCCAAGGCATTATTACTAAGTGTTTGCACGCTCAAGAAAACTCACGAACTCATTAAGCACCTAAGGTGAGTTTTACATAGCCCCTTTTCCATTTCACTATTTTGGGGTGAAACATGTTACAACATTCAATTTACAATCCAATCATAAGTGTCTATGTGTTATTCTATGTTGCATTATGTCTTAAACATTACTAGGGTAAGCACATTATTCTAGCATAATCATTAACATTGATCAGCCGACGGTATACAATGATAGATCTATTGGACTGACAATCCCACCCGAATACGTGTACCTCCTACATAGGTAGCGTGGGTGATTGTTCTCGAATTTATAACATAATCGAGTGAACCATGAGCGTATGGGATGGACCACAATATTCTAGTCACAAGGTTTGATTATGCACTCGATTTACCCGAATGTTTTGTTTTCACATATGGACTAGACTTGCCATGACACTCGAATTGTACAAGTTTTTATTCAATTATCAAAACCTATGTAATCATCACCAACTTTTGTTGACCCAAAATATTTTCAAACTTAACATGTTTCAGGTTATAGCTTGCTCGAAGATTAGAGTTAATGCTTGAAGATGCGTAGCTAGTATTTTTTTATTTTGATGTACAAATTTTTAGAACAATTGTATGTAATTCATTTAAATCATTTATTGAAACTTATTACTTACCATGAGCTACTGAACAATCATCAATACGTGACATCCCGATGTTTCCGCCATCGGTTGGGGTGTTACAGATTGGTATCAGAGCCTTGGTTATAGGGAATTAGGTTATTAGAAAATTAATCTAGTCTATTACCATAGGATTATAACCAGTACTTGCTCCTTTTATTTGTAACTATACTTGTTTCTTTTCTCCATCTCCATCTTACTTCTTATCCCTACTTTAATCCCTACAAGAAGATTGCTCTCCATAAATGTATCTACTCTTAGACTAATAGGACAAGATTCTCAAGTCTTAACCTGAATTGCCTTGAAGATCCCGTCGAAATTCTATATTTTAATAACGAACACGTGCAATCTGGAAGGGTGAACGCCTGTATTCTGAGTTTTCTGTCTAGGACTGGCATTGCACATAAATCCCAATCAGACGAGGGACTCGGATGCCTACCTGGGAATTCTCGGGATGAGTGTTCACTTATAGGCTAAAGCATGTCTTCACTATGTTATTAGAATCTAGAAGCTTTGATAAGTCAACGTTTTCGTTTATTCGTTTTAATTAATGAATAAATGATTACACTCACTTTCCTTAAAACTAAGCTCTAAAATCTCAAAATTTTACAGCTTAAATCAATCCCATTTCCTAATCATATATGGATTTCACAATCACATTTCATCTTACCATCTTAGCTACATGTTTGATTATTTTCAACACCCTCCCCAAATCATATTATTTAATTTTTCAACATGTTACATATTTCTAAACTGTAACCTCATAACCTGGGTAGACCCTAGCCCAACACTAAAGATTTCTTAATATTGTCAAAATTTTCATCACCTATAAACCATGGAAAATACATATTTTTGTTATAATATATCCTCAAACTTAATTTCTAAATCCAAATGTTTATTCATTAGCATAACAAAGGATTTTTGATATAATGTCACCTTGATCTATAAAACCTAACGTCGTGTTTAAAATCTTCGACTAAACTAAAATATTCTGATCTAAAGCCACTTAGTTTGTACTATTTAGCAACTTTTGTTTTATATAACAAACAAGTTTTAAAAAGAAAAATGATAAGATCTTTCCATCCTCATGAACAAAATTTAATCTCCATTTCCGCCTAATTATTTTCAACTTGTTCGAACTTTTACAATTTTTGGTATTTATCACAATCATGTTTTCTGAAGTGTGAAAATGTGTATTAAATAAATTCGGGTCAAGTTTTAAAAATGGATAAACCCGCTAAACCACACACTAACGGCAAGTGCACCGGTCGCAGTGTAGCAGAGCAAGTAAGTCCGGAATATCGATCCGTGGACACAATGTGGCGACTCTCGGTACTAGACCTCTATCGACTCCTAGCCTAGCAAATTGGATTTTTGTGATTTTTTATATTAATTAATTACTAAAGTAAATAAATTAAAAGGCTTAAATTAAAAGATAGCAGAGGGTCACTAAGGAGGAAATCAGAGATGGGAAAGGCAACCACCTAGGTATCGAATCCTACTAATGAAATTGGAACTGCCCCGGCTTTGAAAACTATGTTGGCAATCAGGATCTTATAATATTCACCTCTAGTATCCTAGTGGCTCCCGGATCATTTACCAAGACTGACCGAAAAGAAATCCTAAAGGCTACTAATCTCACTGATTGGTTAGATCACCTCTCGGTCTCACTAACTATGCTAAAGTACTCGCTAGACTGGTTTAGATTTCTCACTCTCCAATCACAATACACCCTAAAGTGCAAGGAGTAACCTGTAAAGTCAATCTATGACACAGATAAGCAAATAATACTAGAGAACCTAGGAAAACCTGATCTCTCAGCGTTTCTAGCCTAAACCTCTAGCACTAAAGACAAACCTGACTACCTATCACCTCTCGGTCTCAAGAGTAGGAAGAATACTAATCACCTCCAAACTCCCAATTAATGTTCCTATGGAATTTAGGCCTAAAACCATAAAGTAAACTACAAGCACAAAGCAAGTAATTCTAACAAGTGTCCAAACATGAAAGACATTCACTAAGACACTCGTGGAACATTAAAAGATCATAAATCAGTAAAGAGTACGCACACACATCATAGAATCATAAACAAGTTTCTTACTAAAACATAAATCCAACTATAAAATCCAAATCCGAAACATAACCCAAAATCAAATAGTCATCATCTTCAACCTAGGTGGCCACTAATGTTTTAGCCAAACATAATTAGAGAAAACAATAAAAACATAGGTTCAAGAAAAATAAAAGTTATAGTAATAATATTCATAAACACAAAGTCAATAAATATAAAAACTAAAACTTATTATAATCAAACCCGTTGGTTCAATCTTAAACTCGTGCCTTCTTCCCCTTCGCCTCTTTCTTTTCCCTTTCTTCTGCTTTGGAGGCTGTCAATTCGTCTGCTCCAATCTTTTTTGTTCCTGTGCGCAGCCTTCAATGGCTTTCTACCGCTGATGATTGGTTCCCCCCCCCCCCCAAAAATAATATATGATGCTTCGAAATTTAATATCACTTCGATGTGTTTTCCCAATTAAAAAATGCCGTCCAAGAATTCCTCCAAGAATCATAATATGCCACCCTAAATTTCCTTTTGTGGAATTGGGCCGATGACTTTCTAAAGTCATGTTTTCTTTTGTTTATTAATAATTTATTTTCTTATTCCTATTATTATTATTATTATTATTATTATTATTATTATTATTATTATTATTATTATTATTATATAGCATTCTAGCTCCGTGCTCTTGACTTGGGTGTTCTTGACTTGACCAAAGTTGCTAGTTCACGCTCCAACGTCCATTCGAACACATTCTCTCAAATGTCCGTGTCCCGATTAGAAATCATTCGTTTTGAGTTCATTTTCCACGAACACCTATAAAATAATAAAATAAATAAATACATAATAAAAACGACTCAAAACTAATAAAAATATAATTAAACGCTAAAATAAATAAAATAGACAGGTACAAGCCTAAAACTAATAAAACACTAATAAAAGGACTTGAAAACGACTACAAAATACAAAGGAAATTAGATGTGTTTTGCAACACATCAAACATCCCCACACTTAAACCTTTTTCGTCCCTGAAAAAGACTGCAATGGAATCATAATTAGAATTATTGGTTTCAAAAACTTTTAGGTTCATTAATTAAGATCTAATTACGTATCAACCAAAACTGTCGGTATTGTTGTCCACCTAAGCCCAACCACCAGCTAATCAGGCCCCAATCATGTAAAGCAATTAAGTTCATGTTATTTCAATCAATCTATGGGTCTCACACTCAAGATATCCAGCTTTACCTAATCACACCTCAAGCTTTCGAAGCAAAGGTTAAACCATATAGATTTACCAGCCACTGCAAACTAAACTCCCTAATGTATTAGAAATTAAATTTATGATAGATGATGGATGAAGTTTATGAGCTTAGACATATTTGTTTTTTTTTTCCATACCTAACCCAGAGGTTGTCTCAATCAGAGTCACCATCCCCAAGAGCGACAGCATGAGCTTCGGTATTTATTTATTTTTCTCAACTTGACCTCGAGGGAATTTCGATCAGAGGCTTCAGTTTTTTTTTTTTTTTTTTTTGGTCTAGCTCAATTGATGGACATGAGGATATATTTTTTTTGGGCGCCACTTTTCACTGGATTTATTCTCATAAAAAGGATCAAGTGTGCCATTTAATTAATAATACATATGGGCTTTCAACCTACAGTGGTACCTCTAATTGCTATCAGCGGTTTCAGTTCTACCGTTTCTCCTAAGATGAGAACCCACAAGATATCATGATTTATTAAGGTATATTAAGACAATCATGGGAACCTTTCAAAGCCAGCTGGGCCTACCGACACATCTTAAGCAAACACGCTTTCAATCTATTTATATTCTCATACATATAATATTTTGAAAACCAAAAATCCCAATTTTACTATCATTTTCCATATAAAATTGCACAAAAAATCAGGGACTTTTTTTTTTTTTTTTTTTGAATTTCAATTTCGATTTTTTTTTTTTGACTCAACCTACAACTAAGCAAAATAAAGACGAAGTCTCCCATCCCCACACTTAGAAAGGCACAATGTCCTCAATGTGCTCCAAGATACAACGTAAACTACAAATAAAAATGCAAAAATAAAATATATAACAAAATAAATGGAACGAACTCCCCTGGAATATGTGGCGATAGCTCGCAGAAAGTGTTCTGTCCGTCCATCATCTACAGCCGTATAGCATTTCCTTCGCGGCCATAGTCAGAATCCTGCAAAAATAAACTAAAAAGAAAGTGAAAGTAAAATGACTCAATGACAAGTGAGATGCCTGTTTACAAAAAATAATTTTAAGATCGACCCCCATCCGAATGGAGATTGAGTACGGGCGAGGGGAGATCCAGCAATGAAAAAGGCCAAGGCAATCCCACACGACTCGTTAAACTAAAAAAAAATAATAAATAAAAAAGAATGAAAATAAAATAAAATAAAATAAAAACATATATGACAAATGATGATACAAAACTCTACACTTGGGTCTTCACCCGTGTGATCCTATTCTTATCAAGCACTCTAACCTGGATCAATGAGGATATCCGCATCATCCTCATATAAACCAATCGTCCCACTTATGTCATTTCTCCTAAGGCACGATCTTTTCCACCTAAATCTAGGATCACCAGAAAATATTCTTAAATGCGAGTGGTGAATCAGGATCCTATCCCCACACTTAGGTTTATTCACTACCTCAAGACTTGATTTAAATAGTGTCCCTCGCTCATCATCTATCCTGTGCTCACTTTCACACTCGGCCAATAGCGGAACCTGAACTGAGGGCTTCTCAACCACCCCCTCGGTACTCTCAACAACCTTAACTACCTCTAACTTATCGGGAGGCTCACCAGCTGCACAACCCGGATCATGCTCCACAGGAACTACAGTCTCTATCTCTACCTCTTGTCTCTCCTCTGCCTGGTGCCGCCTATCTAATAAGTCAGCTCCACAGATGTAGTCAATGCATCGGTCGACATGTGACATGAAAGTGCCAAGAAAGCACACAGATTCGACCTGACTACTCATACTCTCCCTAGACCTATTAACACCAAAAGTGATGGAGTCATCCCCTACACGCAATGTAATCCGACCGTCTGAGACATCGATCAATGCCTTTGCGGTGCGTAAGAAGGGTCGTCCTAAGATCAACGGCACATGCTCGTCCTCCCGTATATCAAGTACGACAAAATCAACGGGAAACACGAATCTCTCCACCCTTACTAGCAAATTCTCTAGAATGCCCATAGGGTACTTAACAGATTTATCAGCCAACTGTAAGCACATCCTAGTTGGATTCAACTCCCCAAGATCTAATCTCTTAAACATAGAATAGGGCATGAGATTAATGCTAGCACCTAAATCAGCGAGGGCGTTCCTAACTGTCAAACCACCTATCTGACAAGGGATAGTGAAACTCCCAGGATCAATCATCTTCTCCGGTAGTTTATTAAGAACGACAGCCGAACACTCCTCACTCAGAGTGACCTGGGAAAGCTCTTTCAGCTTCTCCTTGCTAGACAACATCTCCCTCAAGAACTTCCCATACTTAGGCATATCTCTACGATCATCAATAAAGTGCCTATATTGCTCTAAGTTCTCACTCTTATTCAACCTACCAGGATAGGGCGGTACTGGTTCATAAGGGGCAGGTGGAACATAAACCTGTTTGGGCTCCTCCTTAGACTGTTTCTCCTTCGACCTACTTTTGGGCTGTGCGGTACTTGCTGGGTCTAGCCTAGTAGGGTGCACCATGCCCGGAGACTCTACCCTAATCTCCTCATCGACACTCTCCTCTTCAACTACCTCACTCTCTCTCGACACCGGGTGATCAACTCCCGTGCTCTTCCCACTTTCGGTAAACCCTGCATTCACCTGAACATCTGTCGAATTCCTGGTCATCTTACCAACTAACTCTCCTATGACCCTCTCTAAACTCTGGAGCGTGGACCCCTGATTCCTAAATAACAGCTCAAATTCCTGATTTTTCTTTTCTTGCTCCTGATAACGGGTCTCACGTTGCATCAGTATGGTCTCTAAGAGCTTATTTGTCCTAGCCTGATTCTCCTCATTTTTCTTTATTAACTCACTAATCTCAAACTTAGGATCTCCTATACTCTGCCATCCAGAGTTGTAACTTTGGACATAGTTCAACTCTTCACTAGGACCTACGTGGCAATCTATGGTCTCATGACCCCCTCTACAAATCTCACACTTAGCACTAATCTTAACCTGAATATCCTTCATGACCTTAGCTAAGGATTCTACCTGTGCGGCTAGTGCAATGCTACTCTCGACAGAATGGATACCCTTAGGGGCAGCAGTAACGCCCCCAAAGCCAGGCTCAATGTACGTGCTAGTGGCTAGGTCCTCTATCATCTCAAGGCATTCAGCAGCGGTTTTGGATTTCATCATATTACCGCCTGCTGTAGAGTCAAGAAGTCTTTTGGTCGCGTCAGAAACTCCAGTGTAGAATTTCTCCACGACTCTCCAGTCCTCAAGACCATGATGAGGGCACTTATTTAGAAGTGCCTTGAATCTGTCCCATGTCTCATAGAAGGACTCCCCTGACTGCTCAGTAAAGGCATAGATAAGATTTTTAAGACGAGCTGTTTTAGCAGGGGGGAAATACTTCTGTAGGAATTTCGTCTGAAGATCAGTCCAAGAGGTGATGGCTCCCTGTGGGAGGGAATCCAACCAAGTAAGGGCCTGATCAGTAAGTGAGAACGGGAACAAACGCAGAAAAATGGCGTCATCAGTGGCACCATTAAGCTGGAAGGTGCTACAGACTCTACCAAATCTAGTTAAATGGCCATATGGGTCTTCATCACGCATGCCGTGAAATTGAACTGAATGAGATATGGTGTTGATCAGAGCGGGTTCAATAGTCCAGTTGTTCGACTCAACAGTGGGTAGTGTAATACTGGACCGGATGTGAGTGGGTGTAATGCTGATGTGGTCAGCGACAGTCCTACGTGCAGCCATTTCTATGTGATCTATCTGGTGGGTAAAATGTTCTATGACTGCAACGGGGTACTTCCTATGTACACAGAGAGACAAAAACTATTCTAGAATAAAAAAAAAAAAAAAAACAAGTAGCAAATAAACAAATTTATATATATATATATATTTTTTTCTTTTTTTTTTATAAAATTAAAAATAAAAATCTACCAAACTACGAAAGCAATAAAATGACTAGATCCCCGACTCGGGTCGTCCTCGAAAGCGCACTGTGTCCCCGGCAACGGCGCCAAAAACTTGAAGTGTGAAAATGTGTATTAAATAAATTCGGGTCAAGTTTTAAAAATGGATAAACCCGCTAAACCACACACTAACGGCAAGTGCACCGGTCGCAGTGTAGCAGAGCAAGTAAGTCCGGAATATCGATCCGTGGACACAATGTGGCGACTCTCGGTACTAGACCTCTATCGACTCCTAGCCTAGCAAATTGGATTTTTGTGATTTTTTATATTAATTAATTACTAAAGTAAATAAATTAAAAGGCTTAAATTAAAAGATAGCAGAGGGTCACTAAGGAGGAAATCAGAGATGGGAAAGGCAACCACCTAGGTATCGAATCCTACTAATGAAATTGGAACTGCCCCGGCTTTGAAAACTATGTTGGCAATCAGGATCTTATAATATTCACCTCTAGTATCCTAGTGGCTCCCGGATCATTTACCAAGACTGACCGAAAAGAAATCCTAAAGGCTACTAATCTCACTGATTGGTTAGATCACCTCTCGGTCTCACTAACTATGCTAAAGTACTCGCTAGACTGGTTTAGATTTCTCACTCTCCAATCACAATACACCCTAAAGTGCAAGGAGTAACCTGTAAAGTCAATCTATGACACAGATAAGCAAATAATACTAGAGAACCTAGGAAAACCTGATCTCTCAGCGTTTCTAGCCTAAACCTCTAGCACTAAAGACAAACCTGACTACCTATCACCTCTCGGTCTCAAGAGTAGGAAGAATACTAATCACCTCCAAACTCCCAATTAATGTTCCTATGGAATTTAGGCCTAAAACCATAAAGTAAACTACAAGCACAAAGCAAGTAATTCTAACAAGTGTCCAAACATGAAAGACATTCACTAAGACACTCGTGGAACATTAAAAGATCATAAATCAGTAAAGAGTACGCACACACATCATAGAATCATAAACAAGTTTCTTACTAAAACATAAATCCAACTATAAAATCCAAATCCAAAACATAACCCAAAATCAAATAGTCATCATCTTCAACCTAGGTGGCCACTAATGTTTTAGCCAAACATAATTAGAGAAAACAATAAAAACATAGGTTCAAGAAAAATAAAAGTTATAGTAATAATATTCATAAACACAAAGTCAATAAATATAAAAACTAAAACTTATTATAATCAAACCCGTTGGTTCAATCTTAAACTCGTGCCTTCTTCCCCTTCGCCTCTTTCTTTTCCCTTTCTTCTGCTTTGGAGGCTGTCAATTCGTCTGCTCCAATCTTTTTTGTTCCTGTGCGCAGCCTTCAATGGCTTTCTACCGCTGATGATTGGTTCCCCCCCCAAAAATAATATATGATGCTTCGAAATTTAATATCACTTCGATGTGTTTTCCCAATTAAAAAATGCCGTCCAAGAATTCCTCCAAGAATCATAATATGCCACCCTAAATTTCCTTTTGTGGAATTGGGCCGATGACTTTCTAAAGTCATGTTTTCTTTTGTTTATTAATAATTTATTTTCTTATTCCTATTATTATTATTATTATTATTATTATTATTATTATTATTATTATTATATAGCATTCTAGCTCCGTGCTCTTGACTTGGGTGTTCTTGACTTGACCAAAGTTGCTAGTTCACGCTCCAACGTCCATTCGAACACATTCTCTCAAATGTCCGTGTCCCGATTAGAAATCATTCGTTTTGAGTTCATTTTCCACGAACACCTATAAAATAATAAAATAAATAAATACATAATAAAAACGACTCAAAACTAATAAAAATATAATTAAACGCTAAAATAAATAAAATAGACAGGTACAAGCCTAAAACTAATAAAACACTAATAAAAGGACTCGAAAACGACTACAAAATACAAAGGAAATTAGATGTGTTTTGCAACACATCATTTTCTCATATGCTAGATTTTAACCTTTGATCCAAATCCCACGATTTACACTGCTACATAATCTCCTTACTATAAATAAACCCTTTATTAACTATTTTCACGTTCACTATCTTTCATAGCCTTGATGATGCTTTTTGTTCTTCATCATCCTCTCAAGAACTAAATTCATATTCTTCACCTTCTGGAACATGAACTTGATCCCTATGATAATCAGACTATTGAAAACTTGATTGTTCGCTGCATCAAACTTGATTCTTAGTTATACATTAGGATTTGATTATCTACTTGAATATTTGATTATTCATGATACTTGAAAGCATGGAATATAAACTATTTGCTATAAACGCACCTAGGGTCATTAATCTTGTCTAGGACAACTCTATTACAACTCGCATGCTATACTTGATGCATTTACAAACTTACTTACATGTATATATTACGAACTTGCAACTTATGTGTTAAATAAAAAACAATTGTTACACTTAATCAAACAACTGGTAGAGGATGAAGTACTTGCTCAACAGTTAGTAGAGTACCTAACAACCTGCTCAACGATTGGTAGAGGTCATCATGCCTGCTCAACAGTTGGTAGAGGTTCTAATAACCTGCTCAACGACTGGTAGAGGCTATCGCACCTGCTCAACAATCGGTAGAGGTTCCTACTCACTGACTGGTAGAGGTCTTTTCCTGCTCAACAGTTGGACTCATTTTTGGATACATCATACATGTAATTTGATACAAATATTTATTAGACTCATTGATACAAAGATTCAATCACAAGGTTATTTTGCATTACTTACATATGTGTTTAGAGTCATAGAAGGACACAAAACCCTAATGTATGGTAAATTGGTGATTGCGGTCCGGAACGTAATCATGAATTTACAGGTACGTTAAGGTAGTGTGGAATTCTATCAAGGTTTTCGGTAGATAATCAATTATAAACTCTAGTTACCTGGTAGTTCATTTAGTCTTTCTATAGTCAATCAACTCATGCATTTCTTTCCTAACACTTAAGTTTAGTGTTTTGCTAGATTCTTATTCTCCTTGCTATTTCACACGAGCCTAATCTAACCCTTAAAACTCACACATATCAAACCTTTTATCCAAATTATTCGAAACAGATTATTCTATTACCTATAAATTCATGTCGTGCCTTAACCCAAATTTTCCAAACCCAGTTGACTTAATTTCTACCTAATCATCCTCAACCATGTGTTTTTAATAAACTTCGAGACGAAGTTCCTAAAAGTAGGGGAGACTGTAACATCACACAATTTATATATATATATATATATATATATATATATATATATATATATATATATATATATATATAGAACTCCCTCGTTTATTCATTCGATTCGTGTTTACATTATCTTTCCCATCCATTTTATTAATTTTTTTGTTTAAATAATGACTTATAATCAATATTAAATTGGATTTTATTAAAAAATCTGATTTAAAAACGTTAAAAAAAATGTTTGCCTGAGCCAGGATTCGAACCCGAGTCCCTGGCGGGCTAAACCTTAACCACACCACACAAACCACTACACCATTTGATGTTTTGTGATGTTAATTAAAACAAATTAAACTTAAACCCTTTCAAGTCCCTTAGTCAAACCTGAAAAGTCAAACGTAGTCTCTTAGTCAAGTCAAGTCAAAGTGTTAGTAAATATGGTCTCCTAGTCAAGTCAAAGTGTTAGTAGATATGGTCTTCTAGTCAAGTCAAAGTTGTTCCAAAATTCTAGCCTAGTCAAAGTAGTCCCTAATTACAACTCCAATTTCTACACTATAAATACAATAGCCTACCATTCAACTCTTTATAACATTCAATAAAAAAAACATTATTATCCCATCTCCCACATACTAAAGTTTTCATCCATCATTATCTCCTCTAGCTAGTTCCGAGTTTTCCAAGGCATTATTACTAAGTGTTTGCACGCTCAAGAAAACTCACGAACTCATTAAGCACCTAAGGTGAGTTTTACATAGCCCCTTTTCCATTTCACTATTTTGGGGTGAAACATGTTACAACATTCAATTTACAATCCAATCATAAGTGTCTATGTGTTATTCTATGTTGCATTATGTCTTAAACATTACTAGGGTAAGGACATTATTCTAGCATAATCATTAACATTGATCAGCCGACGGTATACAATGATAGATCTATTGGACTGACAATCCCACCCGGATACGTGTACCTCCTACATAGGTAGCGTGGGTGATTGTTATCGAATTTATAACATAATCGAGTGAACCATGAGCGTATGGGATGGACCACAATATTCTAGTCACAAGGTTTGATTATGCACTCGATTTACCCGAATGTTTTGTTTTCACATATGGACTAGACTTGCCATGACACTCGAATTGTACAATTTTTTATTCAATTATCAAAACCTATGTAATCCTCACCAACTTTTGTTGACCCAAAATATTTTCAAACTTAACATGTTTCAGGTTATAGCTTGCTCGAAGATTAGAGTTAATGCTTGAAGATGCGTAGCTAGTATTTTTTTTATTTTGATGTACAAATTCTTAGAAAAATTGTGTGTAATTCATTTAAATCATTTATTGAAACTTATTACTTACCATGAGCTACTGAACAATCATCAATACGTGACATCCTGATGTTTCCGCCATCGGTTGGGGTGTTACATCTCCCAGGCTCAACTTCAACAACTGGATCAGTTACTTCTGGTTCTGTCTGAACAACTGGTTCAGTCACTTGTGATTCTCGAATTTCTTCAAGATCCACATGGTTATCTCCAATCCCTTGCGCCATAAGCTCTTCCTCTAAGAAAGTGCCTCTGCGTTTAGTGAAAATCCTATTTTCAGTGGGGTGGTAGAATAGGTAACCGATCTTCTTACTGTATCCAATGAAAACCACTTTTTCGCCTCTGGGATCTAGTTTATCCGAAGATTCCAGTGTGACACCCCAGGAAAATCCCACATCGGCCGTGGCCAGGAGAGATCCTTGGTTCATAAGTAATGTCTTGCCTCTTAAATTACCAACGCGTTTTGGGGCTTAATGTTAGTGGATGAGAGGAGAATTCCACAGTTAAGCGTGCTCAGGTGGGAGCACTACCAGGATGGGTGACCTCCTGGGAAGTTTCCACCGGGGCACCCAAAAACAAATCCGTGAGCTCTGGGCGGGTAAAGCGGACAATATTGGTGGTGAGAGGGGCGGGATGTTACAGATGGTATCAGAGCCACTCCTGTGCCGTTCGGGATGGTGGGTGCATACCTCATCAGGGACGATGAGACTCTAACAGGGGGTGAATGTGACACCCCAGGAAAATCCCACATCGGCCGTGGCCAGGAGAGATCCTTGGTTCATAAGTAATGTCTTGCCTCTTAAATTACCAACGCGTTTTGGGGCTTAATGTTAGTGGATGAGAGGAGAATTCCACAGTTAAGCGTGCTCAGGTGGGAGCACTACCAGGATGGGTGACCTCCTGGGAAGTTTCCACCGGGGCACCCAAAAACAAATCCGTGAGCTCTGGGCGGGTAAAGCGGACAATATTGGTGGTGAGAGGGGCGGGGTGTTACATCCAGAGTGACATAAGCATTACATCCCCAGACTTTAAGGTAGGATATATGAGGTTTCTTTCCATGCCATATCTCATAAGGCGTTTTATCAACCTTCTTCGTTGGAGCTATATTCACAAGTCTTGCGGCAGTTTCCAAAGCATAACTCCAAAAGGATTTTGGAAGGTTTGTTCGACACATCATTGATCGAATCATATCTAATAGAGTTCGATTTCTCTGCTCAAACACGCCATTATGTTGCGGTGTTCCAGGTGGAGTGAGTTGTGAAACTATTCCACAATCCTTTATATGGTCGATGAATTCCTTACTAAGATATTCACCGCCTCGATCTGATCGAAGCATTTTAATGGTTCTATTTAGCTTATTTTCTACTTCATTTTGGTATTCCTTAAACTTTTCAAGAGTTTCATGTTTATGCTTCATAAGATAAACATAACTATATCTACTGAAATCATCAGTAAATGTAACAAAGTATTTTTCTCCATGTCTTGACATTGTTCTGAATGGACCACATACATCTGTATGTACAAGTCCTAACAGATCATTAGCTCTTTCTCCAACATTTGAAAAAAGGTGTTTTAGTTAACTTTCCACTTAAGCATGATTCGCATTTTCCAAACGACTCTGAACCCTTGGAATCTAGGATTCCTGCGGTTTTGAGTTGTTTAACACGATTCTCACTTATGTGACCAAGTCTACAATGCCACATATATGTATCATTAAAGTCCAACTTATTACGTTTATGGGACATATTGCATAATATGTTATCGTTTTGGATTTCTATCTCATAGATCCCATTGTTGGGTTTTGCATCAAAGTAAAATACATCGTTAAAATAAGCAGAAATAAATTCACCATTAAAACGATAATCAAAACCTTGTCTACGCAAAGCATGAAATGAAACAATATTTATAGTCACACTAGGAATGTAATAAACATTGTTCAAAACAAGTTCTAAACCAGAAGGAAGTAAAAGAACATATTCTCCTATCGCATTCACTGCAACTCTTTGTCCATTGCCAACATGGACCTCCAAGTCACCTTGTTTCAGCTTTCTAATCTTTCTTAGTCCCTGCAAAACATTACAAAAAGGAATAAATATGATTTAACCTAATCTATTAAATACATAATCTACTAAAGGTAAATATGAATGATCTGTGATTTACTAAAATTTTGAGATTGGTTCCTAGTTTTCCAAATATAGACAAATAATCCATATGGCTTACATATGACGAATAAATAAAATACTAAAGGGAAATTAAATTTAAATACCCCAGGCTATTGCTTTTTGGTCGATATCATTCTCAAGTATTACTTTGACATAACAAACAAAGTGTAAAGTTGGGGGTATTGGTAGTCAAAGTGATAGTTAGAACTGATTTCGGCCAACAATCAATAGTTTGGAGTACTTAAATTCAATATCCCAATATTAAATAGCTAGTAATGAAAATTTTAAAGTATATAATTATAGAATTATCTATATCTGTACATCTAATATTTTAAACCCATTTTGGACACTTGTCAATCTCTCACACCCCTAGCAATCCTCTCTCCTCCTCTCATTAAGCCACATGGCACCTTGTGGTTGTATATAAAAAATTTGTTTTTTTTTTTAAATCAAAATTGAGAAAATATATAAGCCTAAAAAAACACGTTTTTAACCTAATCCTTCATTCTTGTCGCCGCGAAGTTGAAACCCTAAGCAGGCGATTTGAGGCGATTCCACGATCAACATTCAGAAACATCTCTTCTCCAAGGTTTCATCTCTTCCATTGTATACTAATCAATCGTTCTTCATGTCTTTATTTTTTTTAGATTGATGATTTACGGTTTATATTTTAGGTTAAGATTTAGGGGTTTTTTATGTTCGATTGATAAGACTAAGGTTTAGTGATTCTTCTTTATTGATCGTTTGAGTATTATTAAGATTGATGATTTAGGGTTTATGTTTTAGGTTAAGATTTAGGGGTTTTTTTTGTTCTATTGAAAAGACTAAGTTTTCAGTTATTCTTCTTTATTGATCGTTTGAGTATTATTAAGATTGATGATTTAGGGTTTATGTTTTAGATTAAGATTTAGGGGTTTTTTTTGTTCGATTGATAAGACTAAGGTTTGAGTGATTCTTCTTTATTGATCGTTGGATTATTATTAAGATTGATGATTTATGGTTTATGTTTTAGGTTTAGATTTAGGGGTTTTTATTCTTCGATTGATAAGACTAAGGTTTGAGTGATTGTTCTTTATTCATAGTTGGATTATTATTAAGACTGATTAGTTGTTTGAGTGATTGTTCTTTAATGATCGATTTAGGTATTTTTTTTGTTCAACTGAGTTTCTGATTTTAATTTTAATTTTTTTTATTTAATTTAGGTTTGTGTTCTTATGAAAACAATACTGGCAAGTTTGTGTTTCAAATGTTGTAACTAGACTTGATTTTTTTTATTTGAGCTTGAAAGGTTTTCAAATTTGGGGCTTTGATTGTAGCTAATTTCATTCATTAGAAGAAATTGATTAAGGTTTTTTATTCGTGATTCTGCTTGGTTTTGATATGCAAAAAACATGTCTGGATTATTGATGTGCTATGTATGGTCTAAAAATATATACCTAACCTAGACACCTAGTAATATAAAACAGACTCAACTAAACTAGACCACACGACAGGCAAGTGTACCTATCAATGCAGTACAGACTAAGTAAGTCCGAGTATCGAACCCACAGGACACTACTAGAAAACAAAACTAGACTCGACTAAGACTTAAAATAAATGGTTTAAAAGTTGATTTTTTGGTTTTTGTAATTAATTAAAATAAATAATTAAGATAAATAGACAGCAAGGATAATTGAGGAAAATATCAGGATAGGAAGGCAACTACCTAGGCCAAGAATCCTACATGCAAACTCACAACTCTCGGTAATGGAAAACTGAATGGCTACCAGATTCTAAAGATAACTTAAGAAACCTTAAGACGTGCTAGATCTCCTCCCGGTCTCACCAACACACCCCAAAGAATCCTAAAGAATAAAACACTGGCTATCTAGCTCGGATCACCTCCCGGTCTCAACTCACTAAGAATGTAAAGGTACTCTAATGACTCGATCACCTCCCGGTCTCTCTAATCACAATACACCCGAAGATGTAAAGGAGTAATTTAATTGGGTTAACTATGACTTGGAATTGCAAGAAACTAAAGACAACTAGGATAGGATCACCTCCCGGTCTCACCCAAAACCTAACACCTAAAGCTCTAGACAACCCAACATTCCATCACCTCCCGGTCTCAAGAATAGAAGAATACAAAAGTCCTCTAAATTCTCTAATCAAGTTCCTATGGCTTTTGGTACCAAAACCATAAACTAAGCTACAAGCACCAAGCAGGTAACCCTAATAAACATCCAAACATGAAAGACATTCACTAAGACGTTTATGGAACTCTCAAAAATAATAAATTAGACTTAAGTACGCACACACATCATAATAAACACCAACCAAATCGTTACCAAAACATTAACCATTCAAAATAATCCATAAACCGAAAGCTATAAAACTAACATGCATTCATCATACAACCTAGGTAGTGGTTCAAGATTTAGCTACTCATAATAATGAAAGACAATAAGAACAAAGATTCAAAATTATTCAAAGTCATGGTCTCAATATTCATGAACACAAAGTAAATAAATATAAGAACTAAAACTTTTAGTGATCAAACCCGTAGCTTCACTCTTGAACCCGTGCCTCCTTCTCCTTCAATTAACCTCTGCACAACAATTAGGAGCTGCTGTGATAAAACTTTTCTTCGAAAATAATCTCCCCCGGCCCTCCTTGGCGGCTGCTGTTGTATATATCTTCGATGATAATATGTTCTCCTCCCATAATATTGTCTTGTATGGTTTGTTTTATTCTCTCTTTGACTTTTTGGGCCAAATCCACGTGAGTTAATTTTTTAATTTTTAATTATTATTATTATTATTATTATTATTATTATTATTATTATTATTATTATTAGTAGTAGTAGTAGTAGTAGTAGTAGTAATAGTAGTAGTAGTAGTAGTAGTAGTATACTTCATGCTCTCATGTGGTGTTCTTGGCTCGACTAAAGTTACTCGTTCAGGCTCCAACGTCCATGACCACCTGCTCTCAAGTGTTCGCGTCTCGATTAAAATTCTTCGTTTAACGCTCTTTTTTCATGAACACCTATAAAATAATAAAATAAATAAATACATACTAAAACGACACGAAACAAATAAAAACCTAACAAAATATTATACAAAATACATAGGAAAAGAGATGTGTTTTGCAACACATCAAACATCCCCACACTTAAACCTTTTTCGTCCCCGAAAAAGACTGCAATGGAATCATAATTAGGACTCCTGGTTTCAAAAACTTTTAGGTTCATTAATTAAGATCTAATCACGCGTCAACCAAAACTGTCGGTATTGTTGTCCATCTAAACCCAACCACCAACTAATCAGGCCCCACTCATGTAAAGCAATTAAGTTCATGTTATTACAATCAATCTATGGGTCTCACACTCAAGATATTCAGTTTCACCTAATCCCACCTCAAGCTTTCGAAGCAAAGGTTAAACCATATAGATTTACCAATCACTGCAAACTAAACTCCCTAATGTATTAGAAATTAAATTATGATGGATGATGGATGAATGTATGAGCTTAGATATATTTTTTTTCTTTTATACCTAACCCAGAGGTTGTCTCAATCAGAGTCACCATCCCCAAGAGCGACAGCATGAGCTTCGGTATTTATTTATTTTTTTTCAACTTGACCTCGAGGGAATTTCGATCAGAGGCTTCATTTTTTTTTTGTTCTAGCTCAATTGATGGACATGTGGATTTTTTTTTTGCGCCACTTTTCACCGGATTTATTCTCATAAAAAGGATCAAGTGTGCCATTTAATTAATAATACATATGGGCTTTCAACCTACAGCGGTACCTCTAATTACTATCAGCGGTTTCAGTTCTACCGTTTCTCCTAATATTAGAACCCACAAGATTTCATGATTTATTAAGGTATATTAAGAACAATCCTAGGACCTTTCAAAGCTAGCTGGGCCTACCGACACATCTTAAGCAAACACGCTTTCAATCTATTTATTTTCTCATATGTATAATATTTTGAAAACCAAAAGTCTCAATTTTACTATCATTTTCCATATAAAATGCACAAAAAATCAGGGACATTTTTCAATTTTTCAACTTTTTTTTTTTGGATTTTTTTTTTTAAATTTATGACTCAAACTACCTAAAAATAAAAACGAAGTTTCCATCCCCACACATGAACGACACGTTGTCCTCAATGTGAAAGTAGGAAAAAAAAAGTAGAAATAAACAAAATACAACAAAAAGGAACAGACTCCCCTGGATATAAGCGATGTAGATGCAAGCGATCTGAAGTTGTCCTTCTAAACCCGGCCGTATAGCATTTCATTCGCGACCTTTGACTCAAACCTGACAAATAAAAACTAAAAAGAAAAGATAAAAACAAATGGTTGTCTTAAATGATTGTTGAGTCATCCCCACCCGAATGGAGATTGAGTACGGGTGGCTAGATCCAAACCTGC
The DNA here is from genome assembly GCA_028751855.1 of Ambrosia trifida. Taxonomy (NCBI): domain Eukaryota; kingdom Viridiplantae; phylum Streptophyta; class Magnoliopsida; order Asterales; family Asteraceae; genus Ambrosia; species Ambrosia trifida. The sequence continues at coordinate 111,236,053 of CM054131.1, forward strand.
AATAAAATATATTAGACAAACCAATGACTCAAAACTGACTCTCTCCATCATCCCCACACTTGAAGGGAAGATATCTCCAAAGTGGGTTAAGAGAAAACTGACTCAAAAATAAAATAAAAGACTCTAAAAAATACAGACTCAACCGACTCAATATACAAAAATGCAGGAAACGTACTTGAAAGGCAAGATGGTGGAATGTGGTGGGTGATGGTAAAATATGTGGTGAAATGGTGGTGAACGGTGGTGGAAGAAACCAGAGTGGAAAATATTTTTTTTCTAATCAACTCGCGCAACGTGAAGGACACTGGTGATCTCAACGCGCGTCGCGAGCGAATAAAATATAACTTTCCGGGGTAATTACTATTCGTGTATAGCGAACAGGTCAGCCCAGGCTCCTCGCATTACACGAAGAACCTTTTTTCGCAGAAAGTTAATCAAATTTAATGTTTAGAAAAAAAAATTTTCTTTTATTACCCAAACCTCCACCAAAAATCCTAATTATAGAAATATATAATTAAGTATCTAGGATCCATTCGTGGTGTAATTTTCCTTGCCTAAGCAAACACAAAAACCTGCAAAAAGACTCAAAACCAAAAATAATAACAAAATACAAAGAAAATTCAAAAATATTACATACTTTACAACTGGATTTTCATGCAGTTTCAATCAGGTGGCTTATATTTTATCCATCCCATATCCAACGCGTTTAATTCTTTTCTTTCACCGTTGTTCATATACGCGTTGGGCCACCTATCCCTGCACTTACCTGGACCAAAACGGATGTTTAGCGTGCACTGTTGGTCCATGTAATCATTAGACTTATCCCGTGTGTGGTCTGCTACAGTCTTTCTTCCTGCCATCACTGCATACAGACACTAAAACAAACACGATCACGGGCACCAGATATATAAAGAATACAAAAAAAAATAATAATAATAAAATAAAATAAAATAAAATAAAACACACAAAAACAAAAAGACACACAAACACACGAAAAATAAAAACAAGAACTGACTCAACACACAAGCACGCAAAAAGAAAATAAAAGCCTAAGACTCTCTAGACACACTAAAAACCAAAAAGACTCAAATAAGACCAATTAATCAGTGAAGTCCTAATCAAAGCTAATTTCGCAATCGCCAAGTGTCCCCGGCAACGGCGCCAAAAACTTGATGTGCTATGTATGGTCTAAAAATATATACCTAACCTAGACACCTAGTAATATAAAACAGACTCAACTAAACTAGACCACACGACAGGCAAGTGTACCTATCAATGCAGTACAGACTAAGTAAGTCCGAGTATCGAACCCACAGGACACTACTAGAAAACAAAACTAGACTCGACTAAGACTTAAAATAAATGGTTTAAAAGTTGATTTTTTGGTTTTTGTAATTAATTAAAATAAATAATTAAGATAAATAGACAGCAAGGATAATTGAGGAAAATATCAGGATAGGAAGGCAACTACCTAGGCCAAGAATCCTACATGCAAACTCACAACTCTCGGTAATGGAAAACTGAATGGCTACCAGATTCTAAAGATAACTTAAGAAACCTTAAGACGTGCTAGATCTCCTCCCGGTCTCACCAACACACCCCAAAGAATCCTAAAGAATAAAACACTGGCTATCTAGCTCGGATCACCTCCCGGTCTCAACTCACTAAGAATGTAAAGGTACTCTAATGACTCGATCACCTCCCGGTCTCTCTAATCACAATACACCCGAAGATGTAAAGGAGTAATTTAATTGGGTTAACTATGACTTGGAATTGCAAGAAACTAAAGACAACTAGGATAGGATCACCTCCCGGTCTCACCCAAAACCTAACACCTAAAGCTCTAGACAACCCAACATTCCATCACCTCCCGGTCTCAAGAATAGAAGAATACAAAAGTCCTCTAAATTCTCTAATCAAGTTCCTATGGCTTTTGGTACCAAAACCATAAACTAAGCTACAAGCACCAAGCAGGTAACCCTAATAAACATCCAAACATGAAAGACATTCACTAAGACGTTTATGGAACTCTCAAAAATAATAAATTAGACTTAAGTACGCACACACATCATAATAAACACCAACCAAATCGTTACCAAAACATTAACCATTCAAAATAATCCATAAACCGAAAGCTATAAAACTAACATGCATTCATCATACAACCTAGGTAGTGGTTCAAGATTTAGCTACTCATAATAATGAAAGACAATAAGAACAAAGATTCAAAATTATTCAAAGTCATGGTCTCAATATTCATGAACACAAAGTAAATAAATATAAGAACTAAAACTTTTAGTGATCAAACCCGTAGCTTCACTCTTGAATCCGTGCCTCCTTCTCCTTCAATTAACCTCTGCACAACAATTAGGAGCTGCTGTGATAAAACTTTTCTTCGAAAATAATCTCCCCCGGCCCTCCTTGGCGGCTGCTGTTGTATATATCTTCGATGATAATATGTTCTCCTCCCATAATATTGTCTTGTAGGGTTTGTTTTATTCTCTCTTTGACTTTTTGGGCCAAATCCACGTGAGTTAATTTTTTAATTTTTAATTATTATTATTATTATTATTATTATTATTATTATTATTATTATTATTATTATTATTATTATTATTATTATTATTATTATTATTATTAGTAGTAGTAGTAGTAGTAGTAGTAGTAGTAGTAGTAGTAGTAGTATACTTCATGCTCTCATGTGGTGTTCTTGGCTCGACTAAAGTTACTCGTTCAGGCTCCAACGTCCATGACCACCTGCTCTCAAGTGTTCGCGTCTCGATTAAAATTCTTCGTTTAACGCTCTTTTCCATGAACACCTATAAAATAATAAAATAAATAAATACATACTAAAACGACACGAAACAAATAAAAACCTAACAAAATCTATAATACATTATAAAGGAGGAGTGATGGCCAGCATGGTCATTTTCACTTCCGTACAACTTAAGAAGCAACATGCACAAGTAATTTATGCTTATATAATGAGGGTATAATTGGAACTTTGTGGAACATTAAGACACATGAAAGGGTATATTAGTAAATTTGTATTCACATTTTAGTTAAAAGTAAAAAATTGTTTCCATTGATGCCCCTTGATCCACACTCTGCTCCTAAATCATACAATCATTCAACTTCTTAACCCCCAATCAATTTAATGCGTTAATGAATCATCAGAGAACTTCCAATCAATTCGTAACCCCTTGAATCTCCCCCTTTTAATCAGAGAACTTCCGTTACTATCCCTCATGTTACCGACTATTGGTATTTAATGGTTAATTCAATCATGTTATCGTGTAACATGAATACAACACAATTTCTGGTGTGCAGGATTTGGGAGGAAAGGTTCAATTTTGATTTTGTCTTTTTTTTTTTTTGCCAAATTTTGTGATACCAACTGATTTGATGTAGTTTAGTATCTCTAACATCTAGGTTTTTTAACAACTTTTTGCGTTCTTTGTGTGGTGGTGTAGTATTTTGATAGTGAAACCCCTGTTTCTATTAAGAACATGTTAAGAAGTCAGAAAGAGACATCTGCTTCTTGTGCTTTGCAATGGCTTTCTACAGTTCGGGTGAGGAGTGTTGGGTCCTCAAGATTTATCTAATAACCCTACTTTCTTATTTAATTAGGCAATTTTATTTGGGTTTCTGATGCAAACTATTCATCAACATGGGTTACGATCGGGTTTGGTTAGTTTTTTTCTCTTATTGTATGAATCTATAGAATGGGATCCCTTGGCTAAACAACATTCAAGATGGATCTAAAGCAATAGATTGTTAAAAGTTATGTTATAATCGTATTATTGATGATGGATGCTCCTGTAACTATATTAGCAAAGTAGTATACGTGGATTCTTAAAGCAATAGATTTTTGGCTTGCTTTCATAGTAACATGGAGAATTTGCCACCTCTTAGAATAGCTCGTTAAGTATCTGATTAAAGTGAATAGAATGCAGCTTAGTTATAACTATCAATAATTAAGTATTATTCAAACAAAGAGTCACACCATAGGAATTGAACCTACGAATTCTCCACTTATGAGTTGGGTGCGTTAACTATTTAACTATATTTCCCGGGTTTTGCATCAGTATAACTACGTGAAAGTGTAATTAAGATTACCGGGATTCAACTAACGCCTCAACCTTCGCTTTACGCAAGGAATGTGATTAACCAAGCTACATGATTAATTACTTCTAAAGTTTTTGTATTGTTTTACTTTAAAAGTTTCTGAATGTTCTATCACATTGGACCTTATAAAATCATTAGGTTTATCATTTGAGAACGTGAATTAAATTTGCTTTCCAGGTGTGTGTAGTGAAGAGAAAGACAGTTTTTTTGTGCTTTTTTTAATGGATTTAAAGACTATTGAGTACATCTATATGGATTTTTTTCAAAGATTTGAATTACATGGTCATGTGTGTTACACCGGAATCTTGACTTGAAGTATGTAGCTACATTTGACATTTAGTCCAGGAACTATGTATGTATCAATTTGGTTTTTGTATGTTTTCAGTTGTTAAAGTTAAAGTATGAAAAAAGAATGATAAGTGTAACACCCACTCTCAATTCTACATGTCTTCTGGTCAATCTCTATATTCTATTTTACTAATTGCATTTTCTATTTCATATTCATATCTTAAATTGTTTATCAACTCAACAGGTCCAACTTTGTTTTCCTACATTGCTTGCTTTTGATGTTGCAAGCCATTGGTATGCCGCGCAGAAGCATTGGTTGGCCAACAACATATTGGGTTTTTCATTTTGCATTCAGGTTTGTTCTCCAAAGTTCCAAAAAGAAATTATTAATTCTAAACATATGTTTACAAATAAGCTTTAAATATTTTGCAGGGGATTGATGATTAGAGGCGGATAAATGGGTAATATGATTTGATTTTGGTTGAGTAACGGTTGTAATGATTCCTGTGAAAACATGTTAATTTTTTGATACGGGTTGATTTGGAACTTTTTAGGTCCAAATTTCTTACATTTTTAAAGATACTCGGTCTATTAAACATGACCGAGAAAAGTTGTATTTTCACTAATATATCATTTTTTTTCTCAAAAAAAAAAAAAATTGCTGGTCATTGTTGCCTGGTTTGGACTTTCGTGAAACAGTGTGAAATACTAATCGAAGTACATGTTGACCAGGTTGTTGAAGAACCTCAAGACGATTTAAAGTATGATGCTCATGCGGAATAACGGAATAAATTTCATATTGAAAACCAAATATCACTATTATAGCAAGCTGGTTTGAAGAATGATGGTCCTGAAGCATACCTTAAGTCAAGGCTGACGCATGGTAACCTCGGTTAGAAACTAAATTTCCAGGATTCGTTTTTGTCAACCCGACCCGTATTCTACACTACAGTAACTTGTTGGAGTTTTGACTAGCAAATGAATACACAAAGTAGCAACACCATCATTCTTTTTCATATGAGAATCTAGCATTTGTATCCTTACGCTAAGCTTGTCCAGTTTATTTCTACATGTAGAGCCTTAAATGGAATTGGTTGTAGAGATGGATGCCTATGTCTACCCCGGATATCTTGTAGTCATACACACCAAAACATGTTCAAGACAAACTGACAAAGTAGTAATATTTCTAACCCTTTTTAGCAACTTTTTTTTCTTATGAAGAATATGTAATGACCATTTTTATGGTTTTGTTAATTACCAGTAAAGTAGTTTAGTGGTTCATTAAAACACACACATACACCCATTATATTTTGATGGATAGTTTTAATATTTTTGTATATTATGATACAGTTTGTAGGAGCGTTTGGTCATGTTATTGGATGGGTAGTTCTTGAGGAGTTTATAAATGGATTGCAACATGCTTTTTTAATTTTCATAACAATCCATACTTTTTGAAAAAAAAGGATTTGAAAGGCTGTATGCATTAATTGAAAAATAGCTTATTCAAAAAGTTGTAAAACCTGCAGCCTAGCCTAATTGGGATCCACAAGTCGTGGCTGCTGATATACCTTTGCTGCCATTACTGGGTAACAAGTCTACATGACTGAACCTAGAGGTGGCAAAATGGGCAGGTCGTGTGGGTTGGTAATGTGTCAAAACGAGCTTGGTTTGAAAAGTATGACTAAATAAAATGGGCCGACTTGGCTTGACCCACAATGTTATTACAAATACTTTCGTCGCATTTCCTTTTTTTGTTCTTTTTTGGTGGTTTGACTCATTTAAAAATTTTAAAATCTTAAAAACCCGAAATGGGTTGTGGCTCGTAATAGAAATAGAATCCTAATTGAATCTAATGTCAGTCGAGACACCCGCTGCAACGCGCGGGCATTCCTACTAGTATTATACAAAATACATAGGAAAAGAGATGTGTTTTGCAACACATCAATTATGAGTATTTTTCTGATACAAATACTTTATTGAAACTGTAAGTATTTTTTTGATTTAAACATTAATATATGTATTATTAATTATTTTTTGTTGATTGGTACAGGTGCATACACATCCGTGTTACAATGGTTTACGGAGTTTGGGTTAAGTCCGAAAATAACAGCCGTGTTTGTTTGGTAAGATATGAATCATGGTTTTAATGTATATACTACACTCATTTTATAATATCCTTATAATTTTAATCTTTGTACTCAGGGGTTACCAAGTGACTATGATGGTTGGATCGACAAGTATGGTTAAGGATGGCCAATGATTAAGGAAGCTTTTTCAATTACTACTGATCATCTAATTGTATTCGAAATCATTAATTAGGTTTTCTCTCTTTTTATTTATTGATTTTTGAAATCTTTATATAATTTTTTGTTATTGTTTGCTTTTTATAAGTTTCTATACTTTACTAAGAATACTTTTTATCCATTTTATAGACCAACTACAATATGTCGTTTTTTTTTTAAAAAACAAGCTTACTATTGGTCCCGGTCATGTTTCGAAAGCTGAAGTTAATGAGGAGGATGATGATGACAGTGAAGAGAATGATGATAATTATTATAATGAGGAAGACGTCATTGTTCTTTCTGATGACGACAGTGATGAGGATCCAATGGATGATGATGAGTCCGAAGATGTCCATGATGTAGGTGTGCCGGTAGTTTTCAAAGTTGATAAGCACTTTGTAAGTACAATTATTTCTGCAAATAATCTTCAAAATGTTTATAATTCAGTTTATCTTTATTAGTTGCGAGGATGTAGGCGTGCCGAAGATGTTTAGACTTTATTTTAGAATTTATTTTTTACACGATACTTTATCCATATTAGTTGCACATAGTTATAGGAAATTAGATGGAAAGTAACTTATGTGCACAGTAGTGACTATTGACAATATTATAACTGAATTCCAGCCTATCTAATTTAGATATCATGTTCGACAATATTATAACCATGTTATACAATAGAATGTTATAAATTGAATGATTTCATTAGGCATCATTCTCTAAGTTTACATTTTACTTTATACTTTATACTTTAGACTTTACTTCACTTTTATTTGCTATGCTATGAATGAGCAGAAAGAAAATTAGTCATATATTACAATCACAACATTGAGTTTATGCCGTTCCATTCTTTATTATTTGTGTAGCGTATGAACAGGGAATGGGCAAAGGAGAACCGTTTGAACAGGAAGAGGGCTTTGACAATTCGTGATGAGGAGGGATTTACTTGGGGAGTTTCGGTTGGGATTGAAGATGAGTCAAGATATCCCCGTTACTACATAAGAGGTATGTCGGCTTTTGCCCATGATAAGGAACTCCAGCCTGGTGATGAAATGCATTTCCTGGTTTTCCAGAATCAAGGTGTGTTCAAGCTTACTCATGTTGTTAAGGGTGATGGGAATTAGTTGGGTTTTTGGTGGTTTTTTGTTGGTATACTGATAATATTTTTGGTGGGTAAGTTTTGGACATAATTGATGGTTGGTGATGGTAACACGGTTGCTTTAGTTTTTGACGTTGTTTAGGTTTGATAAAAACTTTAACTGGGTAACTTTTGGACATGTTTAATCGTTTGTAATCACAAAGTTTTGCATGTTTACTACTAATGTAGTCATTCGTGAATCTTTAGTTGTTTTGTGTTTACAATTACTATTATTTTGGGTTATCTTTTTTATTAAAAAAATACTATATTTTGCATTTTATGTTACAAACTTGGTTATATCTTTTAATGTTATATGTTGGGGTTTTTATCAATAAATAATGTTTAATAAAATAAATTACCAACCAAAATATATTCATTTTTTGGTAAATTGAAAAACTTTAGTAATATGAAATAAAAATGTCGGTTTGACTTTTTTGGTAATTTATAAAGGTTTGAATTTGACTCAATTTTTGGTAAATTGAGATCATTCAATAAGATTAAACGGTTTTCAATCTTAAAATTCAAAACATATTCTTTTTTTTTTTACTTTAGGCAATGTTTGACTTTTTTAAAATAATAAAGGTTTGAATTTGATTAAATTTTTGGTAAATTGAAATCATTCAATAAGATTAAACGTTTTTCAATCTTAAAATTCAAAACATATTTTTTTTTTTACTTTAGGCAACTGTTTGACTTTTTTAAAATAATAAAGGTTTGAATTTACCAAAATTTGGTAAATTGAAATCATTCAATAAGATTAAACGGTTTTGAATCTTAAAATTCAAAACATATTCGTTTTTTTTACTTTTGGCAACCGTTTGACTTTTTTTAAATAATAAAGGTTTGAATTTACCAAAAATTGGTAAATTTAAATCATTCAATAAGATTAAACAGTTTTCAATCTAAAAAGTCAAAACTTATTCGTTTTTTTTTTTTTTACTTTAGGCAACGTTTGACTTTTTATTAAATGTAATTGTAGTAGATTGGTTTTTCATTTTACTCAAAATTCCATTATTAGTAAAAATCAACTAAATTTAACAATTATATTATAGGTAAATTTCGTATACTTAAAGAATTCTTTTTTGACCAAAGCATCCAAATTTAAAAAACAAACACTTAACAATCTATACATCTAATTAAAACACAAATAGATTAAACGGTTTTCATTTAAAAAATTCAAAACATATTCCTTTTTTTTTGCCAACCATCTTGACTTCTTATTAAATGTAAATTTTGTAGATTGTTTTTTCGTTTAAAACAAAAATTCCATTATTAGTAAAAATGAAACAAATTTAACTATTATATTTACGTTAAATTAGGTATACTTACACAATTCATTTTATACCCAAGCATCCAATTTTTAAAAACAAACACATAACAATTCTTTCAACTAAATTTAACAAACATGTAAAGTAAATTTGCTAGATTTAAGTTTTAAAAAGAAACAATTAAACAATTTTTTGGTAAATTTAAAACCTTTAAATTTTCTAATAAAACATTCAACAACTTTTTTAAACATCAATTTGTTATATTTTTGTTCATAACTGTAACATTGTTTCAAATTTTTTATAATATCAAGAATGGTTGACTTCTTTAACAAATTCCATTTTTTGTTATGGTTTTACTTTTTAAAAACTTTATGTATAAACAAACAATAAAATAATTTTTTCACCGTTAACAAGTCAAAAGATTTAGACTAACAATCAAATTAAGACCGCTAAAAGTATTTGTGTTACACGCATTTGAAATCTTTATGTTTTATAAACAAACAATAAACTTAATTTTTGGAATTTGTTAAAAATGGTATATATTAAAAAAAATCGATTATACTAATCATCTAAATATGTTAATTAAATTTTATATATGTTTACGTTTATTTTAGATATTTTTAAATCTTTATATTTGATAGCTTTATATTTTAAAGTGGTATGTAATTCAAACAAAAAAAATCGTTTTTTTAATTATAGCAACATGTAAATCTAAATTAATTCTGATTTCCATTTTATTATTTCCTTTTTAATATTATTAATTGCTTAACATAAATAAATCTGGCAATTTAGATTATAAATACAGATTTTGTAAGTGGAGTATAGTATAACTATTTCCTTCAACTCTATCCGGTATGTTTATCAACTTTTACATAATCATTCATTTATTTTTTTATGCATGTAAGGTTTTAGTACTTACATTCTATTAACTTGCAGCTTTATGGATCCGAACAACATTACGTTTTTGAATGACATCAATTGGAGGATGTCTCAATATACAATCAAAGTTAAGGTGCTTAGGATTTGGAAGCGACCAAACCACAAGAATCTTGCAGAAACTATTTGTTTAGATATGGTTCTGATGGATGAACAGGTTAGTGTTTAACGTATTGATTTTTTTCATTTATGTTGTTAACATATTATTGTTAATAATAATTTTGATTAACTTTATTTTGTTTCGTTTTAATTTTTAAATAGGGCTCCAAAATGCAAGCTATCGTGTGGAGTAGATACATGAAAAAACATGAAAAATTTTTACGTGAAAATCAAGCTTACAATATCTATAACTCCCAATTGGCTGAAAACAAATCTACTAACCATTTTGATAAAATCGATATTCTTTCGTTTACTTTTGAAACAAGCATTACGAAATGTAATTGGTTTGAAGGAAGTCAGTATGGTTTTAATTTTTCTTCTTTTGAGTCAATTAAGAGTGGCAACCTTCCTCAGGAACAAAGAATTAGTTTGTTTAATCACACTTAATATTTTTTGTATTACTTTTTAGATTTTTTAATAATGTATTTGTATAAATTAATAAAAAAAAATTTAGATTTCATTGGCTATGTTGATGAATGGACTCCACCAGAACCGACCGAAACAAAAGCCGGTTTGAAAAACAAGATGACCCTTATGTTGATTGATTTAGAGTATGTGTTTCATCTTTAAAAATCATCTTTTATTATTTGATAATGATTTCTGCTTTTTTTTCTTATATTATACGATTAATAAATTGTAACACAAAAGATAGTTTCACTTTAACCAACATTATGTTTATATGCAGAGGGATCAAAATCAGCTGTTCTTTGTGGGATGACTATAGTGAGTAGATGTTTGGGTACATCAAGCAAAATGAAGATGAAGTTCACGTTGTCCTGATTGTTCAATTCGGAAGTTTTAACAATTACAAAGGTTTGTCATATATTAAGTTTTTTTAATACACTAAATATTTTTACTTTTATGGTTATTTACACATTTTAATTTTTTTTTATATTTAAAGGCAATGTCAGCTTTCAAAATAGCTTCTATATCACTCGACTATTTATTAATGAAGACATTGATGAAATTCGGGCTTTTAAGAAAAGGTAATATACTTATGTTGTTATTTCTATTATGTATTTATTGTTATTTTTTAAAAAATATATAAATCTTTTTATTTATTTTTATTTACAGTTATATTGAAAAGTTGATATCTGTTGAATCATCTTCTGCTCAACAATCTCTCGGATCTTCTGGAAGCATGAATTTGGCAGATGAATTTCTGAACAAGACCCATTTCAGCAGTATTCGTGATCATCCGTTAATAACAGAGGTACATTAATTTCGACTTATAATAATCTAATATGAATGTTTATATTCCATTCAAAAGATTATCACTTATGTATTTTAATGTATACTAATAGTCATTTTGTGTGGAATTATTTTTTTATTAAATGTTGACATTAATATTATTTTATTTTGCAGGTCAACAAACAAGTCATTGTTGTTATGCCAACGATGATTGGTATTACCTAGGTTGTGAGGGATGTAATCGCAAGGTTGAGCCAACTCTGATGTTACCTGATGATGAAGATGAAAAAGATGTTAATTCATTTAAGCAGGTATTGGTTTGCACCAACAATGACTGTCCCAAGCATATTGTATCTGCTGATCCTGTGTAAGAATTATTTTTCATAAACATAAGTTAAAATTTTATGATATTATTTAGTAAATAATTTGTTGTTATTACTTCCTTTAGGTTTAGAATTCCAATAAGAGTACAAGATTGTACTGGAATAACATCACTCATATTGTTTGATCGAGAAGCGAAAAAAATGTTGGGCATGTCAGCGATGCAGCTGCTGGAAAAATCCAAGCAGGTAATTTATTTTTTTTCTGCCTTAAACAATATATTTTATTATACCTAATGTTATTTATGAAAATTTTTATGTAGGTTTGTGTTGAAGACAAAATAATTCCTGCTGAATTTGCTTCATTTGAAGATAAAAAGTTTGCATTCAAGATTAAAATTGGTCAATTTAACATTGATAAGCATCTGGATGGTTATGGTATACGCAAACTTACCGATGATTCTTCAATAGTTGCTTCGCTGGAACAAAAGTTCCCTGACATTCAGGTTATTATTATCATTGAAATATTCCTTTATTATTACTCTTATGAATAATTAGTACATGTTTATTATTGTTCTTATTAATTTTTTTTGTTTTTATTATCAACGTTTCCTTTGAAGTATTACATGTTTATTTTTTTTCAGCTCGATCAAACTGTTTTTGAAAACATTGATATAGATGACTCTTCAACACAGAATGCATTGTCTTTGAAGGTTGTTCTTTGACTTATTTAATCATATATTCTAATTAAGTTTTTAATGTAGTTTATTCTAACAATTTTTACATTTCATTTAATATTGTAGGATTCTGTTGGAGATAACACTACTCCAGAGTCATCTTCTAGAGTTGGTGTTGTACGTGATGATGAGGAAGTGAAGCGTAGCCTGGATAAAGTGTATGATCTTGATGATGATGCAAGCGAATCTACAACAAAAGCTGCAAAGAAATCACCTGAGATCCCCCTTTTGGTTCCTAAGGTTGAGAAATAGGAACAATGAATAATTTCTTTAAACATTTATGATTGGTTTGGTTTTTTGGACAATTTGGTTTTTTTTATGCTTATTTGGGTTGTTTTGGATAATTTTGTTTTGTTTATGGTTTGTTTTGGTTTTTTTAGACAAGTTTCATTTAAATTATTTGTGTGTTTGCATTTTATTATGTCTCAAATTTTAAATGCTAATAACTGTTCACAGGAATATTTATATTTTCGTTGTGTCCTTAATTGTTTAAAAATTTGTATATTTCCTAAGCTTTGATTAGCACTAGAGATCGTTGTTCCAGTTATGTTGTTGAAAACATATATCAACAAAATGGCTTGTGTAACGGTATGAGGTTACGTATGATGGAAAGGTGAAGACTAAAACACAAAAATCGGTGTATAAAGAAATATTTAGTTATATTTGACTAAAATGTGTGTTGCCTTCTTTTACATTTTAATAAAATATTTCTACTACTTTTTTTTTTACGTCTTACCACTCAAAATAATTGTACGTTGGTGAACCGCGTGTAAATGCGGGCAAAAGTCTAGTATATTATAAAAGAAAGCCATTTTAATGACATGACATTCAAGGAGGCATTCTCTCCCTTGAGTGTGCCATGTGTCATGCCATGTGGCAAATTAAAAAAAAAACAAATAATAATATAAAACCTAATCTTCTAAAATTAAATTGAGTTATTTTAGGAAAAAAGAATTTAAAAACAAATTTAAATTTTTCTCTCTTACGTTTCCTTCCATAATTTTTAAATGTTAATATCCTTTATATACAAGATTTTTTAAAGAAAAAAATTACACCAAATTAACGAGTGTTTTATTATCTTTCTAACGAGTACCATAGTGCTATATAAAAAATGGAGAAAAAACGACTATTTTTTGTGGGGTTTCGTTCATACAGGGAAAAAAACCACATAGTGTTCATGTTATTCATTAATCATGTTTTTTCTTTTAAACCAGGTTCTTATCTACGATGTTAAAATTCAGCCCAATCGCCATGCTATCATTGGAATTTTACTCTTCTAAAGATGCATAGGTATACTTCATCAAGAGAAGCTAGGAGAAATAATCGCGCAACACTGCAACACATGGTGTCACCTTATAGCAAGGTTATTTTTTTATTTAATTAATTACAAGAGTAATAATTATTACTATTAGTATTAGTATTATTAGAATTGTTATATTTTTCAACCTTGGGACGCTCCCGGATAAAAGCTAGAATTCTTATACAAGATATGTTTGAATGACATGTAAGACAAACCTAGGGATTTTTTTAACAAAAACTTATGGTTTGAACTTAAAAAATTCTTTATAACAGTCCCAACTTTTAAACAATTTTCCTCCAATGTCTTTTCAACTTTTAAACTTTTTTTAATTTTGAAAATGGGTTAATTCTCATTTAACCAAAGTTCATTGTAAGAAAATATTTTGAAAGTTATAGGCGTCGCAGGAAATTACCAATCCTGTAAAAGGGTTGAGTGGGGGCCTTCCCAACCATTGACTATTGCCCCTAGTGTCTTATGTTGTGTTTAAAAGTCACACTAGCTTTTTATTGTTTTTTGTACTAGTGTGTCATGTTATGGGTTTTACTTGGTTGTAATGTGTCTTATTCATTAGTAATGGGTCAAAATGAATGGCTTATATTGTTTCTTGCGAGTCATGATAGCATTTAGTCAAACATGATGGGCGCACGGTAATTTGTCTTATGGGTTGTACAAAGTCTTATTATGTTCGCACAACATTAATTTGTCTTATGTTAGTTAGGTGGGTTGTACCAAGTTTTAGTTCTAACATGTTATAGTCCACATCGTTATCTCCTCTATTAAAATCTAGAAATTTGATTTTCATTTCGTCTTTTTGGTCTCATTTAACATATAATAATAGTAAAATACTTCTATCTATATGAAATATGGATAAGTTTTTTGGGGATTGTACCAAGTTTTAGTTCTAACATGTTATAGTAAGTTTTTTGAATGGTAAATGTTATACATACTCCACTATTACATCAATAATTTAAAATTACACCCTCATAAACGCTTGAACTTTGAACCTGTGTAAAAAGCATATGCCTCTGCTAGGAGTGCTAGCCCCACATTGGCAGTTATAATAAGTCGTACAATATCTTAATCACCCATAATGGGTCTTAAAAGTCATTGTAGATCTTAAATGGGCATGATGACTCTTTGATCCAACAATCCCCTTTATATAGGCCATACATTATTGCTTACACCTTACCTCTTTATCTGCTGCTTTCATCAACATTTGTATTCTCAGGTGACAGCCAATTTTTTTTTCCTTTTTTGCTAGTTACGCATTAGTTGTCTCAAATTTCTTCACGTCGGTGTCTTTAATGCATCTTGATATGATACTTTTTTCATTAGTATTAAATGATTTTAGGAATGAGATCATTTGATACTTATTTCAAAGGTCTTCTTGTTCACTAGTCATGTGCTCGCGCGTTGCGGCGGGAAACAACATTAGTTTTTTTTTTTTTTTTTTTGAAAGGTTAATTTCTTTTTAAATCTTGTGGTCTGTGGGACTTGAACCCAAGACCTTCCACAACTTAGGTGTTTTAAAGGCTTTGTCTTTGCCAATGGACCACCACCCCATTGGTAACATTAGTTTTTTTTTTTTTTTTGAACGGCATGCTCACTTAATATTCACCCTTATCACCTGTGGGGAGATTCGAACTCCTGACCTCACCTTATCACCATTGGTAACATTAGTTAACATGTGCATTGGGTGTTATACTTTAAGTATACTGTAAAACTTAAATTTAAAAGGTCAATAACAAATGTATTATAATATAGTATAGATGATTTCGGTTCATTTCCATTTGTTTTCATTTCGGTTATTACTTAACGATAACATATCATTAATTTAAATTAAAAAGAAACTATAGCAATACTATATGCTCAAATTAAAGAGAATACGATGTCCGTTTATACGGTATAATAATACTAGGAAAATATTAACATATAAAAAAATTATGGACGTTTAAAAATCGTGGGGGTAGTTGGTTAAAATAAAGGTGGAAAGTGTAATTGTTATTTAAATAAAAAAAGTTGAGGGAAAAATATGTTACTATTGTATAAAAGACATATTTTCCCTAAAAAGTAGTTAACATATGCATTGTGTGTTGTACTCTAAGAAATTATGCTTGTAAATATTAAAATTTAAGAGGTCCTTATGAAATATATTATAAAGTAGTATAGAACTACAGATATATAAGTATAGATGATAAAACAAGTGGCAGTGGTGAACCAATGATTGATTTTTACTAGGCGATCAGGGGCATAACCAAAATTTTATGGAGGATGATCGGTATAGCAATAACACTAAATTTCTTTTTCCATGGTGGCAGGCCTTTATCAAAACAACAATCATATGATACATGTATCATACAGTTAAATCTACAAATTTGTCTAACATTAAAAAAATATGCAAGCTCTATCCTCAACCCCTAAATACACATATTGATCACTTTTGTCAAATAGGCCGAGGTCGCTATCAATTGTCAAGAGAGAACCAAGAAGCCTTAAGCATGTTGTCGCACATAACACATGGATCATGGGCTGTTAGTTGTTGCATGCAACAGTACAATCAGTCGGGTATGTACAAAGTGTATATAGAGCGCATAATCTCAACCTTTTTACTATTTTATTCCTTCCTCTATATGAAATGTTCATTTCCTGACTTAATCCATACTTTTACTTGAGCAGCTGCTTCACACGCTAGACAACGCAATCACACTGTTATGGTATGACAAGATGCATTCAGCTCCGTGTTCATTATTAATTAGGGCTGGCATAACAGGTTACACGAACATGTTAAGACACGAACCTGTTAAGACACGAACACGAAATGTTGGGTCTGCTGACCTGGAGAAGAACAGATGATTGGAAAGCCAAAATATGCTATCTATTTGATCCTTGAATAAACAGTCCTTACAACTTGCTTCTCCCAAAAGACTGCTGACCCTAACTACTGTTCTATCCAAACAACTGCTCAACAACTGCTGATACAAAGAACTGCTAAGGAAACAACTGATGAAGAACAACTGCTGACCAAAGGTCTGATGAAGAGCAACAGCTGATACAAGTACTGAAGACCAAAGCACTGCTGGAACCAACAGCACTTAGGCTCCAGCAGTGGATACAAGACCATCAGAGTTTATCTTTAACAGCTGTTTATTATCAGTGCTTTCAATGTAACAGTAGTTTGTATAGCAGATGTTTAAGTTTGTTATTCTGTTAGAGGTCACTGTCTTAGGTGACGTCAGCCTAGGTCATCAGTGGTTTGAGTCAGTCTATAAATAGAACAGTGCATGTACTGTTCTATTGCATCACACACAAAACATTCTCTCTGACAAACAACTGTGTGATCAGGCTGAGGGGGAGTAACTTGTACGATTGTAATCTTTGAATTAATGAAAGCATTCGATCGAAAAACATTTACTCTCTTGTTTTGATTTACAGTTTATTATTCCGCTGCACTTTCATTCTATTTTCATTCCATTATTATCATCATTTAGTTAAACAATCAAAACAAACAAACTCAGATCCTAACAATTGGTATCAGAGCTTGGTCAATTAAATTCGATCTAACAAATCAATTTAATAATCAGCTCACAATTATTGATATCGTTTGTCAGTTTGATTGAAAACAGAGTAATAGTTTAATTTCGATTCAACCGTTGTTAAACAGACTTTGTTTTTTGAAAAATCAGAGAATGGCTTCTATCAATCACGATCCACATAACACTGGCACGAACAACAAGCCACCGATGCTTGTCAGATCTGAATACAATATCTGGCAACGTCGGATGAGCCATGTTCTAGCTCAACAAAACACTGGGTGTTGGAAGTCGGTTATCTTCGGACCACATGTTCCGACTGTGCCGAGTACTGAAGATCCCAAAGTGTTTGAGCCAAAGAAACTTGAAAACTACTCCGACCAGGATTTTCAGAAAATTGAGCTAGATGCTAAGGCCTTCAGTATTGTGGCCATGGCTCTACCCAATGATATATATGCTGGGTTGTTACACTGTAACAGTGCAAAGGAGTTGTGGGATGCACTGAAAGAGCAGTTTGGTGGGACAGAGGAGGTTATTGAAAACAACCGTGAAATACTTAACCAACAATATGAAACATTCAGTCATGTCAAAGGAGAGTCATTAACTCAACAGTTTGAGAGATTTAACTGCTTAATTAGTGAACTAAAATTGGTTGGTCTTACTTACCCTCATTCAACTTTGAACCATAGGTTTTTAAGATCATTACCAGACAAATGGGACACTATTGCTATTGTTATGAGAAACTCAATAGGATTTAAAGACCTATCACTGACCCAGCTTCATGGTAAGCTCTTGACCTATGAAAGAGAGCTTAACCAGAAAAAGAAGCTCCAGGACTCTGGAAAAGTGTCTGATGACTATGTGTTTGGGAATACAGCACTTTTGGGTCATGATGAGGTGCCTGGAAACACAAAGGATCAGAGTTATGATCATTTCATTGACATAACTTCAGGTTTTAACTCAGGTTTTAACTCTGATTCTTATTCACCAAACTATGCTTTCACAGCAAGTGGTGGTGATATACAGGCATCTGATAACATATCCTTTGAGTATGATGACCTGAAATACTTTGACCCTGATGATTTGGAAGAAATGGACATTATGCACCAATTGGCCCTTCTCAGTGTAAGAACTAATAATTTTTACAAGAAAACAGGGAGAAGGTTTCCAGGGTTGACTGGCAGATCTAAGGTGGGGTTGGATAAATCAAAGATCAAGTGTTATAAATGTCATAGGTTTGGTCATTTTGCTAGGGAATGTAGGGGTCAACATGGTACACCTATGATAACCTATCCAAATCAAAGACCACAGACCAACACTTATCAGAATTCCTATAATACCCCTGGACCAAATGTGCAATACACTGCTCATTTTGCACAGTCCTCAAACACTGTTCCTGTCCAGTATGTCCAAACCACTGTTCCTCAGATTCATTATGTGCAAACACCTGTTGCTCAACCACCTGTACAAACGACTGCTGCTCCATCCTCTGCTCCTGCAGAGACCAGTCAACAGAGCTTCTTTACACAAGGCTTTGTTGATTGGAGCAGTCTACCTGATGAGCTAACAGATGAGAATTTTGCACTAGTTGCCAAAGCTGAAAATGAACCAGAAAACTTTTGTTTCATGGCTATGGTTGATGAGATTGAATCTAAGGAAGTGGTAACTGAATCTGATGTTGTGACTGATGATATTGTTAGTGAAGTTGTTGCAGGTGAAAAACCTGAAGAAGAGGTTGTGAATCTCTTAGATCCCTGGGGTGCATCTGATGAATGTGAGTGCAAGTGTGATTGTGCATTGATGGCTGCTGCTAAGGTATCTCCTCAAATTCTTAAAGAGTTGTGTTCTGACAAATGTGTAATAGCATTTGCTAACATTAAAGAGGTGAATGAAAACCTTAGAAAGAAAATTTTGGATGATGAAGTTAAGTTTGAAAAACTCACAAAAGATTTGAAAACAAGTTTAACTGCAAAAGAATCTGAAATTAGTAGTCTAAAACATGAAGCAACTATTACCAAAGACCAGCTCCAAACTATGATAACAAAATATCAAAGTTGTAAAAGTGAGCTTGAGTCCACCCAAGTTGAATGTAAAAAATGGGTGGAATCATGTAGAGGTTTTGAGATGCTACTCAACAAACAAACCAAAAGTCATGTGAAGTTTGGCTTTGGTTTTGCAACCACTGCTCCAGCTTTTGAAAACACTGACACAAAGAATCAAAAGTCTGTTGAGATAGTACCAACAAACCTGCAGGGTCAAGAGATTAAAATCACTGAACCAAATGGTAAGAAAATTGTTCTTGAAAAACCAGAAGGTTCCTCATCTTTTGCTGAACTTGAAAAGTATGAATTTAAACCTACTTGGTCTGATGAGTGTGATACTCTTGAGAATTATAAACCTGTTGATTTTAAAACTCCTGAGGGAAAAACAGCTCCTCAGGCAAGGGTCATTCCCTTGGCAAAAGTCATTCCTCTGAAAGATTCTCCAGCAGATGCTCAAACATCTGCTGAAAAGAAGTCTGAAAAGGGGAAGAAGAAAGAAAAGACTGTTAACTTGTTTTGTGATTTCTGTGAAAAGAAGAATCATGTCACCAAAAACTGTTTTCTTCTAAAAGCATATGACATCAACAAAGGAACAAGTGAATGTGATTCAAAAGCCACATGCTCAATATGTGGGAAAAAGAATCATAAGACTAAAGAGTGCTTGTATCTCAAAAATTTTGATGTAAAAATACAAGAATACAAAGCAAAAACTCTTGCAAACCCTGTGGTTAGTACTCCAAAAGGAAAGCCCAAACAGACCTTCACACCTGCCCAAACATCTGTTACAAAAAGGCTTGAAACATCTGCTTCTAGAGATGTCCAAGTAACAGATGCTCCACCCACAAGCAAATACCCAAGAGGTTATGGTCAACCTCCATGTCACAGTCTGCCACATGTTTATGAGGAGCCAAAAAGACCCTCTAAACCAAGAGTGAACAGAAATCCATATGGGTACTATCATCTGTCAGGAAGTGATCAAACAACTGCTGCCCCAAGTGCTGACATACAAGCACTGGCAAATGGTCAGCAGCAGTTGTTGACCTTAATTCAAAAATTGGTCCAAACCACTGATCACCTTCCAAAACTTGAGTCTGAAAGGTCTGAGGATCCATCCAAAGCCAATTTGGCTTTGGACACTCACCAAAACTAATCATTTACTGATGTGCAGGGAGCTTCTGCTTGTTTAGATAGTCTTTGGTATGTCGATAGTGGAGGTTCCAGGCACATGACAGGATGTAGAGCCCTACTTCTGGACTTCTTAGCTCATGGAGGGGGTGATATATCCTTTGGTAATGATTCTAAAGGTAAGGTGTTGGGTTCAGGGACTGTACAGGCAGGAAAACTCAAGTTTGAAAATGTCAATCTTATTGATAATCTCAAGTTTAATCTTCTGAGTGTTTCACAAATGAGTGACAAAGGTTATGGCTCATTTTTCACAAAGAAAACTTGTAAGATTATTGGGCCAGAAGTGGTGAAAAAGATTGATACCATTATTGCTGAGAGCAAAGCACAGCTTGTTGCTCATAGAAGTGGCAATGTGTATGTTGTTGATATGTTAAAGGACAATCCTATGGCAAATGTCTGTCTGTTTTCTGCTGCCTCCACTAAGGAGACAGAATTGTGGCATAGGAGACTGGGTCATACCAACCTTAATACTATCAACACACTCTCAAAACAAAGCCTTGTCAGAGGTCTACCATCAAAAGAATTTAAATGTGATGAGCATTGTGTTTCTTGCTTAAAAGGGAAACAACATAAAAGCTCTTACAAATCCATTGATGAGTCCAAAACTAGTCAGTGCTTACAACTGTTGCATATGGACTTGTTTGGCCCTGTTAAAATCATGAGTCTAAGAAGAAAAAGATTTTGTCTTGTCATAGTTGATGATTTTTCTAGGTTTACATGGACTTACTTTTTACACTCTAAAGATGAGACTGCAGGTATATTGAAGGACTTTGTCACCAAGGTTGAAAAGCAGTATGACTTGCCAGTAAAAGTCTTCAGGAGTGACAATGGAACAGAGTTTAAAAATAAGGAGTTAGATGACTTCTGTGTGTCAAAAGGGATTGTGAGGCAGTTCAGCATCCCAAGAACACCAGAACAAAATGGGGTAGTTGAGAGGAAAAATAGAACTCTTATAGAAGCTGCAAGAACCATGCTAGCAGATTCTGGTTTGCCACTGTCCTTTTGGGCAGAAGCTGTAAACACTGCTTGCTATGTTCAAAACAGAGTTTTGATCAACCCCAGACATCAAAAAACTGCTTATGAAATTTTGTTCAAAATCAAACCATTAATCTCATTCTTCAAAATCTTTGGCTGCCCATGTTTCATTTTAAATCTTAAAGATTCCATTTCAAAATTTGCAGCCAAAGTAGACTGTGGTTATTTTCTGGGATATTCTTCTACTGCTAAGGCCTACAAAGTGTTTAACACAAGGACTAAAACAATAGAAGAAACCTTGAATGTTAAGTTCAATGAACTTTCATCTCTGAAAATCCCTGCAAACCCTGCTGAATTATTTGATTTAGATAAATTCAAATTTGAAGATATCACTGTTAAGACTAACAATGCAGGTATTCCACAGTCTCCACAGCAAGATTACAGAACAGATGTTGTGATTCCCAGTCACTACAAAGTCTATTCTGCATCAGAGGAAGCAGCTGTTCAAAACAATTGTCAAAACTCTGCCACAGCTGTGTCAACCACTGTTGGCCAGTCCTATCCTCAAACCTCTGCTTCACCCCTCACTACCACTGACCTATCATCTGTTGACAAAAGTCAATCATCTGTTGACAAAAGTCAGTCAAGTTTCACACCACTTGGACCCATTCCTCCATTACCATTTCAAACATCTGATGGCACTACAGAAGTACCAACAGAGGTTACACCAACAGAGTCACCAAACCTCTGTCCATCACCTCTAAATGCCATTGTTCCATATCAAGGAGATCTTATTTACTTAAGAGCTCATCCACCAGACCAGATCATTGGCAACATCAGAGAGGGTGTGCTCACAAGAAGCCAATCCTCAAATATCTGTCTTTTTGCAGGTTTCCTATCCCTCACACAACCTGTCAAGTACCAAGAGGCACTGAAAGACAACAGTTGGGTAGAAGCCATGCAAGAAGAACTCCTTCAGTTCAAAAGACAACAAGTATGGGAGCTTGTACCACTTCCTAAGGATGTTTGTCCTATAGGAACAAAGTGGGTCTTCAAAAACAAGACTGATGAAAGGGGTATTGTTGTCAAGAATAAAGCCAGGCTTGTGGTTCAAGGCTTCAGACAAGAAGAAGGAATAGATTATGATGAGACCTTTGCTCCTGTAGCTAGACTAGAGGCCATCAGACTCTTTCTAGCCTTTGCTGTCAACCACAATATAAAGGTGTATCAGATGGACATCAAATGTGCTTTCCTTTATGGCAAAATTCAGGAGGAGGTCTATGTATGTCAGCCACCTGGTTTTGAAGACACATTCCATCCTGACTATGTCTACAAGCTCAACAAAGCTTTGTATGGACTCAAACAAGCACCAAGGGCCTGGTATGAAACTCTTTCCACATTTCTCTTATCCATTGGCTTCACAAGAGGTAAAATTGACAAAACTTTATTTCTTAAATGGAAAGGGAAACACTTAATGATTGTTCAAATATATGTGGATGACATCATCTTTGGATCCACATGTAACCAAATGTGTGAAGAGTTCAGAAAACTCATGACAGCAGAGTTTGAGATGAGTGCCATGGGTGAGCTTCAGTGTTTCCTTGGTCTTCAAGTGAAACAACTGCAAAATGGCACATTCATTCACCAAAACAAATATGTAAAGAATTTATTAACCAGATTTGAGATGAATGATTGTAAGCCATGTAGCACACCCATGAGTACAGTCAAGCTACTCACTATTGATGACAAGGATGAACTGGTTGATCAAACACATTATAGATGTATGATTGGGTCTTTATTGTACCTAACTGCATCTAGGCCAGACATTATGTTTGCTACCTGTGTCTGTGCCAGATCCCAGGCTTCACCCAGAAAGTCAAACCTTATTGCTGTGAAAAGGATATTCAGATACCTCAAAGGTGCTCCCACACTTGGTATCTGGTATCCTGCTAATGGAAACATTGAGCTTTCAGGTTTTTCAGATAGTGACTTTGCTGGCTGTCACACCACAAGAAAATCCACTTCAGGAGGGTGCCAATTTCTAGGGAATGCCTTAGTTTCATGGCAAAGCAAAAAGCAGGCAGCTGTTTCAACTTCAACAGCTGAAGCTGAATACATTGCTGCTGCAAGCTGTACAGCCCAACTGATGTGGCTTCAAAATCAACTACTGGATTTTGGGATAACTGCACTTAGGACTCCACTCATGTTGGACAGCCAAGCTGCTGAAAATATCATCAAGAATCCAGTCTCTCATTCCACTACCAAGCACATTGACATAAGACATCATTTTGTCAGAGACAGCTATGAAAAAGGTTTGATTTCTTTACACCATGTTCCAACAGAGGATCAGTTGGCAGATGTGTTAACAAAAGCTTTAGACACATCTACCTTTACAAATCTGATTTCCAGAATTGGCATGCTAAACATGGATTAACCAAATAAATTTTTTAAAATAAATTGTTCAGAAATCAAATATTTTCTTAAAATTGCTGTTTGGTTGAAAAATCTGTTTATAACATCTGATCAGATAAAACAACCACTGTTTCATTCATTTCCACTGTTGGTTGAAAAGTCTGTTTCCAAACATCTGATCAGATAAAACAACTGTTAGTTGAAAAATCTGTTTCAGAACATCTGTTCAGATAAAACAACTGTCCACATATATATATATATATATATATATATATATACTATATTAAAAAAAAAAAAAAAAAAAAAAAAAAAAAAACCCCAACGGTTGGATCCATCAGCTGTTTGTATCAGTTGTTTACCAAAACAGCTGTTCTCCACCAGATGTTACATCCATCAGATGATTGCCACGTCTGCTCATATAAACAGATGTTTGGCCACATCAGCGGTTTCATTGAGCCTATAAAAACCCTGTTTTACCACAACAGATGTTACACTGTCTCATTGTATTCAAAATACTGTAAACCGCCTTCTTCACTCTCAAACCCTTCATCAATCTTCAGTCATTTTCATCTTCGAAATCCATTACAATGGATCTTCAAGCCAAAGCTACACACAATTGTCTCCCCTATCTGATTAAAACAGATGACAACACTCCATTTCATTCCACCATCGACATTTTCCTTAATTCCAAATACTTACCCATCCTAACCGCCAACGCCCCCATTTATCTGGATACACTCCAAGAATTTTGGTTGAATGCTGAGTTTCTATTACAAGACAAAAAGCCTACATCCATTATTTCCAAAATTGGAGAAACCAGTATCGTCATTACCCCTGATATCATATCCACAACCTTCACACTGAATGACCTGGCAGGTAAGGATTCCTTCACTAAAACAGAGCTTCACACTGAAAAATCTGTTTGAAGCAATTGAAAAATCTCAGGAAGATCCCAGTTCCTCTCTTCCACCTGTCACTGAGAGTATACTCCAACAAGTGACTGAGCCTGAGAATATTCAATCTGCTATCCCCCAAACAGAAGAGGAGGTTACACCACCTGGGTTCAATGAAACTCTAGGTGAGTTTTCAAGTGGAGCAGCCACTACTGATGTAGAGACCACTGTCTCACATCAGGACAGTGATTTCATAGCTAAGACTCCCTTGAAGGCAACAACTGTTGAAGCCACTATAGTGTCTCCAAAAACAGTTGGAAGTCCCCAGTACCAAGACAAAGGGGCATCTGATTCACCTATAAGGCCTGAATCAGATAAAACTACCACTGGTAGGGACTCAGATGATCCTATTAATTTAGGAGATGAGTCAAAATACCAAGAATTGACGGCCAGAGTTTCTGTTATTGAAACATCTGTTGCTGACATCAAATCTGATGTCAAGCTTCTCCTAAGCTCAATTGCAGATCTCTCCAAGAGTCAACCATCCACCACTGATATAGCCAATGAGTTATGGAAATCAGTTTCCCCCATCATCATAGCTCACAGAAAATTGGCTGATCAGACACATGAAACCTACATGGCTGAGATCAGAAATATGGTTGATGCAAGGTACAAAGATACCCATGCTGACATCAAAGCCATCAAGGACCATCTGCTGAAGACTACTGGCTCTGCCCCTACCACCATCCTCAGGGATGAAACTGATGATGTTTTCACGGCTGATGATGCCAAAAAGGGGGAGAGTGGCAGAGATAGGCTACCAAAATTAGATCCTTTTGGTTGCCCACCTTCTCAAAAAGGTCAAGCCAAGTCTGCCAAGAAACCAGAGTCTACCAAATCAGCTCCACAACAACAACATCAAGCACCACCACCACAAACCACTGAAAAGAATAAGGCAGTAGATGACTCTGCAAACATAGAAGCTGAAAAGGCTGCTCAGTCCAAACAACAAAGGGCTGACACCTTGGAAGTAAAAGCAGAGTCATTGATTGAACTCAAGAAGAAACAACAAAGGGAAACTGAAGATGTGGGATCCTCTAAAAGGATGAAAAGACCTGCCAAGCATGTTAGAAAACCACCATCTAAATTACAAACCTCTGTTGATAAAACCACTGCTGCTGAAACCACTGCCACCCAAAACACTGAAACCACTGCCACCCAAACCACTAAAACCACTATACCCAAACCAACACACACTCCTGAACAAACAACCACCAAACCTACATCACCAACCAAAACCCCAACATCTGCTGGTTCTTCTAAAAGGCCAACAGATGTTAATCCAACCACTGCTACCAAATCTCCTTCACCAAAAATCATGTACACAAGGAAGAGAAAATCAACCTTTGTTGTGCATGATGAAAACATACACACATCACCAACCACCATTTCAACTGCCCAATCCACTCCTCCCATCACAGCCATTCCACTCACATCATTCTCACCACATACATCCAAATTCAAAACCCATAGACCACCACCAACCATTACACCATTGGTTGTTCAGTATCCCCTTGAACTTGATCTACTCAAGGGGGAATTACAATCCTTCTACAATACTGAACAGCCATCTGAAAGATCCTTCCCATCTCTCCCAAATTTCCCTGTTCCCCTCAACATTGATACCTATCTAAAATACAAGGGTGAACAGGTGGATGCCATCATCAGGGAGAAATGCAAAGGGAAGGATGACAGGACTGCTCAGGGCATCCATTCAGCAGAGCTTAGCAAACTCAGAAGGATTGAAGACTTTGCTAAGACCCTGAGCAATTCCATGTCCACCATGCCTCTCAGTGTAGATTTGGAGAAGGAGGTAAGGGAATCCCTTCTTGAACAGATAATGGCAACTAAGCCTTACAAAGCAAACAAAAAGCAGTTCAATGGCTGGACTACTCATGCTTTGAGGGAAGAACTGATCAGAATTGAAGAAATGGCCAAAAATCCCAAAGCTAAAGTCTCCATTCCCAATTTTGGCAAAGGCAGAGACCCAGTCAGAGCCTTGAAGTTCAAAAGAATGAGGCAGGAGATTGTAGCTGCCAATTATGGGGAGATGAGGTCTGTTTCCAGATGGTCAGAGCTTAGATTGGTTGAAACCTATAAAAGTCTGGAAGAGAATAGAAAGAAGGATCCCAGCCTTCCAAGAAAACCAATCTACAATGATGAGCCAATGATGAAGAGACCCCAACAGACTTTTAATCTAGACAGCTTACTTGAAACCTCTGATCTCACAGCTGCTGCAAGTAGACAGTTCAAAAGGCAGAAGGAGATGTCAGAGGAAGACCAAAGAAAGTTTGCTGACACATTTATCAAGGAAGGGCTCTTCAATCAAATCCATTATTTCTCTGATCCCACAACAGAGAAACTCAGAGAACTCATAGGAAGACCACCTTCACCCAACTCATCAAGAATAAAGGTTCATCTCAGCAAATCCACTGACTCAAAAATTCTAAAGTGGAAGGTCAACAAAGACAACCACGAATTGACACTGCTCAGGTCAGATGGAAAGGTTCAGAAGATCAGTATGGATGATGCTTACAGCCTTTGTGCAGAAGATCACCAAGCACTGCTAAATCTGGATCTGGAAAGAGATGAAGAAGACCTATTTGCTTTGAACTTTGAATTACAATTCAAAGGTCAAATCAGAGAAAGTCTGATGAGAAATAAAGATCAATGAATAAAGCTGAGTTTTGGCATCATCTGTTCTAGGGGGAGATTGTTGGGTCTGCTGACCTGGAGAAGAACAGATGATTGGAAAGCCAAAATATGCTATCTATTTGATCCTTGAATAAACAGTCCTTACAACTTGCTTCTCCCAAAAGACTGCTGACCCTAACTACTGTTCTATCCAAACAACTGCTCAACAACTGCTGATACAAAGAACTGCTAAGGAAACAACTGATGAAGAACAACTGCTGACCAAAGGTCTGATGAAGAGCAACAGCTGATACAAGTACTGAAGACCAAAGCACTGCTGGAACCAACAGCACTTAGGCTCCAGCAGTGGATACAAGACCATCAGAGTTTATCTTTAACAGCTGTTTATTATCAGTGCTTTCAATGTAACAGTAGTTTGTATAGCAGATGTTTAAGTTTGTTATTCTGTTAGAGGTCACTGTCTTAGGTGACGTCAGCCTAGGTCATCAGTGGTTTGAGTCAGTCTATAAATAGAACAGTGCATGTACTGTTCTATTGCATCACACACAAAACATTCTCTCTGACAAACAACTGTGTGATCAAGCTGAGGGGGAGTAACTTGTACGATTGTAATCTTTGAATTAATGAAAGCATTCGATCGAAAAACATTTACTCTCTTGTTTTGATTTACAGTTTATTATTCCGCTGCACTTTCATTCTATTTTCATTCCATTATTATCATCATTTAGTTAAACAATCAAAACAAACAAACTCAGATCCTAACACGAAACTTGTAAACACGAACACGACACGAAATCTAATCGTGTCATTTTTTTTCAAACACGAACCTGTGTATAACAGGTTAACACAATAAGACACGACAAGACACGATAAAGAACACCTAGTAAAATAAGTTAACACGACAAGACACGATAAGACACAAGAAGACACGACAAGACATGATAAGAAACACGATAAGACATCTTAAGACACATACACGATAAGACACGAACACGAAACATGTAAACACGAACACGACACGAAAATAAACAGGTCTTAACGTGTCGACCTGTTATTAATCTTCAACCTGTTAAGGTCAAACACGAAACCTGTTAAAATCGTGTAGGTTCGTGTCAGGTTATCGTGTTCGTGTCTAAATTGCCAGCCCTATTATTAATGCACTTCAATTAACAAATCAACATTCCCTCTAAATTTTCTGTAGGCATCAGATATGACCAAAGAACGAATCCGTAAACTGTTCAGCAACGTTGAACTTTCAGTTTCTTCATATGACACAGCATGGGTAGCCATGGTCCCTTCTCTAAACTCGCCCAAGTCTCCTTGTTTCCCTGACTGCCTAAACTGGTTGATGGATAATCAGCTTAATGATGGTTCATGGGGTCTTCTTCATGCCAATCCCTCAATCACATTACCTAAAGATACTCTTTCCTCAACATTAGCATCTATCGTTGCATTAAGAAAATGGAATGTTGGGGAACAACAAATCGATAAGGGTAAGGGTCTGTTTGATCAATTCGTGCTTATCATTTGTTTATCGTTTCTAAAAAACAATAAAATCCTGTTGTAGGTCTATCTTTTATCGAGTCAAATTTCGCTTCAGCTACTGACAAGAATCAACCATCTCCAATTGGGTTCGACATTATTTTTCCCCATATGCTTGAGTATGCAGTAGATTTGAACATAAAGCTCCCTCTAAAACAAAAAGATATGAATATGTTGCTACATGAAAGAGAATTGGAGTTGGGAAGGTATGCAATTTTATTTACTTTTACACGTTTATTTTTTCAACATACAGGTATATATATATAGGGTTAGGATCAAATACACAGTGAAAGAAAAATAATAAGTTACGTATGTTGTTTTAATTCATTATATATGAAATTGTATGATAAAGGTGATTGACATGACAAAACTTGAAAATAAGAAAATGGAGAGAAACAAATGAGTACCATATGTGATGTATTTTGGATTAAACATTTAGGACAAACCATTAAACATTACTTTATTTATTATTCAAGAAATTTTATTTATTGGTGTGAGAAAGCTTCATGGTTCACTATATATCGCTAAATCTTAGTTTTTTTGGCCCGATTTAGCTTGGATCTTTTGGAGCAATTGGATCGAAAAACTAACAAAACAACCGGATTATATGAGAAACGCACTGATGACTTTTTTCTTTTTTATAAAAATCAAACCATCACCAAATTATAACCCAAATAATCCTGTTTATAGTAAACATAACCTGTCACAATGTTATGAAAACCTATCCCAAGTAATTAGATCATGACACCTAATAAAACAGTAATTTATATAAGCGTAATACCTATAATTATGTAAGCCTAACAAACTAGATAAACCTCAATCAAAATACCCAACTAGACTCTTTCATTTTTACAAAAAAATCAAACCACCATAAATTTACAAAGCGAATAACCCAATCTATACTAAACATAACACGATCACTAAGTTATCAAAACCTATCCCAACTAGATGATGACACCTAATAAACTAATAACTCAAATAAACATAAATCCCTAAAATTATGTGTAAGCTTAACTGACCATAATAACATCAATTAAAATACGCAACTAATCAAGATTAACTCATGAGGAAAAACGAATCTAAATTTTAAATACGCAATAAAAGTACATGAATTATTAGAAACACATAATAGATAATATTATATTGCTACAGTTGCCCTCTACGAGTTCTACAACGGGCACACCAACGCTACGTTACTGAGTTTACTTAACAAGAGAAAAGAAAATAAAGGAAAATAAAAACCTCTCATCCCTTTGTTTTCTTTTCCTCTCTTTTTCCTTCTTTTCTTTTTTTCTTCAAATCTCTTCAATTTGGAAGAATGAAAATAAGCCTAATTTTCTCTTTATTTCCTTTCATTTTCTTTCTTAAAAAAAAACTCTGAAACACTCATCATCTTATTTTTTTTCTTTCCCTCTTAAAAAAAATCTGGAATAAAGGTCATTTTCATTTTTCTTTTCTTTTTTTCTCTTCTTTTCCTTCATTAAATAAGACTCTGGAACAAGGGTCATTTTCATTTTCCTTCTATTTCCCTTTTAAAAAAAAAAACTCTAGAACACCCATCCTCTTATTTCCTTTCTTTCCCTCTTAAAAAAAACTCTAGAACAAGACTTGATTACTTCCTCATCGTTCAAAACACCCATTCTGTCACACCCCGCCTAGGCGGAAACACGGGGTGTAACCACGAAAGGTTTTCAAGCACAATATATGAGCAAACATTCATATTTATTTATTTATAAAAGTACCAAACGTGTTCGACAATAATCAACTTCACAAGATACATTTTAAAATCCTTCACGGGGTCAAAAGTTTTGACGACACGATACGTGGTAGTCGTGAATGATTGCCCAATCATACCCCAAGTTCCATCCATAGCTTAGTAACCTGAAAAACATGCATAAAAACTTTGTCAATGATATGTTGGTGAGTTCACGGGTTTTGTAAACCAAATGTAAAGTTTAATGAAATCCTTGAATGACCCATCATTGTCTAGCCAAGAACAATGATGATAAACCATCATGAGTCCATAACCAAACCTCGACAAGTGGTGCCTCACACATCGCACAATAAAGGCAATGTATCGTCATAAAAGAAATGCAAGCACTCTCATATCGTATATATCCGGTTAGAGCGACTAACCAAGAGTGGGGGTGTCAACCCAATAGATCTATTCAAGCGTTTCTAGGCTACATCCATAGCTAATGGTTATGATAAACTAATATACGAGGGCTTAGTGAGTACTAAACGTATTGTCTCATGTACACCGGTCGGCTAGGAATTCATTCTAAAACTAGTAAACAATGCATGCTTTTCCCCAAAATATAAAACGGTAAAAAGGGGCTGTAGAAACTCACCTCAAGTCCGCGTGTAGTCTAGCAAGAGTGTATGTCCGACAACTAGGTATCTCGATATATATGTCCTATATACATACATGGGTACCTTAGATTTATATAAATAGGTAATCCATGGTACTTGAGGTTCACCCAATCTTTAGTGGTATGTTGGTTTAGCTTTCCTTGGTGACAACTATATTGTTTGAAAATAATAGTTTTGGATAGGAAAAATAGATCTTATTTCCTAACACGTGTTACTTTTCATAAAGCATATGTCCCTTTTGAAAATGAGTTATTTAGTTCACAACTACACTTAGTCTTTGTTATACACAAGTATCACATACACATGTATTCACACCTACATATGCGTGCATCTATACTTATATCTACATATGTGTATTTCCACACATAACTATAGGTAGTCATATCTATGGGATCTACACTTGTACATACATACTCGTATACATATGCATCTAGGTAGCCCATACACATTACTAACTATACTTATGAGTTTGTTTTACACATACACACATATATGTATATACACGCACGCATACATATGTATGTATACATATGAATCTTGTTTTCATTACTAGAGTAAAGTAACACTATGACTTAGGTTTCTTACATGTCTAAACACATACACACGTGCACATGTATGTATATATATATATGTCACGCATATATACACACATATGTATGTATATTCACGCACACAAGTATATACATATGCATGTTCTTTTAATTCATTATATATGAAATTGTATTATAAAGGTGATTGACATGACAAAAACTTGAAAATAAGAAAATGGAGAGAAACAAATGTGTACCATACATAATGTATTTTGGATCAAACATTTAGGACAAACCATCAAACATTACTTTATTTCTTATATAAGGCGGTTACAGACTCAAGAATTTTTTTTATTGGTGTGGGAAAGCTTCATGGTTCATTGTCGGTCGTTAAATCTTAGTTTTTTGGCCCAGTTTAGTTTGGATCTTTTGGAGCAATTGGATCGAAAAACAAACGGATTGTATGAGAAACGCACTGATGACTTTTTTTTTCTTCTTTTATAAAAATCAAACAATCACAAAATTATAACGCAAATAATCCTATTTATAGTAAACATAACCTGATCACAATGTTATGAAAACCTATCCCAACTAATTAGACCATGACACCTAATAAAACAATAATTTAAATAAGCGTAATACCTACAATTATGTAAGCCTAACAAACTAAATAAACCTCAATCAATATACCTAACTAGACTCTTTTATTTTTACAAAAATCAAACCACCGTAAGTTTACAAAGCGAATAACCCAATCTATACTAAACATAACATGATCACTAAGTTATCAAAACCTATCCCAACTAAGTGATGACACCTAATAAACTAATAACTCAAATAAACATAAATCCCTAAAATTATGTGTAAGCCTAACTGACCATAATAACATCAATTAAAATATCTAACTAATCAAGATTGACACATGAGAAAAACGAATCTAAATTTTAAATACGTAATAAAAGTACATGATTTATTAGAAACGCATAATAGATAATAGAGTGAATTACCGTTTGCGTCCCTGTGTTACAATGGTTTTAACTACTTGAATCCAAAGTCTAAAACTTTAACTACTTGAGTCTCTGGTTGGTAAATCTACAACCATTTGAGTCCAATTGACTAACTTTGTTAACCAAGTCAGTTAAGTATAAGGGCATTTCAGTCATACCTTATGCATTTTAGGGTTTTACCTAGGTGTAAGATGACTGAAATGCTCTTATACTTAATTGACTTGGTTAACGGAGTTAGTCAATTGGACTCAAATTGTTGTAGATTTACCAACCAGGGACTCAAGCAGTTAAAGTTTTAGACTTTGGATTCAAGTAGTTAAAACTAATATAACACAGGGACGCAAATAGTAATTCACTCTAGATAATATTATATCGCTACAGTTGCTCTCTACGAGTTCTACAACGGGCACACCAACGCTATGTTACCGAGTTTACTTAACAAGAGAAAAGAAAATAAAGGAAAATAAAAACTTCTCATCCCTTTGTTTTCTTTTCCTCTCTTTTTCCTTCTTTTCTTTTTTTTTTCTTCAAATCTCTCCAATTTGGGAGAATGAAAATAAGCCTAATTTTCTCTTTATTTCCTTTTATTTTCCTTCTTAAAAAAACTCTGGAACACTCATCCTCTTATTTTTTTTTTCTTTCTCTCTGAAAAAAACTCTGGAACAAAGGTCATTTTCATTTTTCATTTTTTTTCTTTTCTTTTCTTCGTTAAATAAGACTCAGGAACAAGGGTCATTTTCATTTTCCTTCTATTTCCCTTCTTAAAAAAAACTCTGGAACACCCATCCTCTTATTTCCTTTCTTTCCCTCTTAAAAAAACTCTGGAACAAGACTCAATTACTTCCTCATCGTTCAAAACACCCATCCTCTCTTATTTCCTAGCCGACACGTACAAGACTCTGCAGCAACTAGGAACATGTTTGACCTGATCCAAGACTGCAACACTATTTATTTTTGCTTTGAAAAGTCCTACCAGAAGCAAACAACGACGCCTCTGCCGCTTCTTGTCAATGTCTCGCCTCATCACTCTAGCTAGCACTTACTCACACGCTAGTCACGATTTTTTAAACCAAGGCTTGGTGTTAAAACTTCTTAGTGTCAATGTCAAAATTTTATGGTGGGATGGTTTTAGAATTTCTCGGGTGTCGTTATGGATTAGATTGCGTGCGTATATATCAAAATAAATTCCGTTGGACCCTATTCAGGATGTGTAGGTCTGTTATATACAACTCACTTAAGTTGAGTTTATAATAATGAAAGAGTGAAGCAAAGTGATGGCTATGTGTTTTCTTGTGTTTGTGTTTAATTACCGTGATCCGAACCTGACCCATCAAGATATATAACCCTCTTATATATCTTCGTATGTACGTAGATGTCATTCAAAAGAGAGGGCAGCATACTTGGCATATATTTCAGAAGGACTGGGTAACTTTTACGACCGACAGATGGTGATGAAATATCAGATGAAGAATGGTTCTATTCTCAACTCACCTTCAGCATCAGCGGCTGCGCTTATTAATCATCAAAATGTTGGGTGTCATGATTATCTAACTTCACTTTTGGAAAAGTTTGGTAATGCAGGTACGCCATCGTTTTAAAATAATTCTATATTTATTCATATTGGCCTTCATGATCACTTATGGAAGAGCCTGTTAACAAGTTTAGCTCCTCATGTGTGGTGGATTTCAGTCCCAACAGTTTACCCTCTTGATTTATATGTCCGGCTTTACATGGTTGACCAACTTGAAAGACTGGGAATCTCACGACATTTCATGGTGGAAATCCAAACTGTTTTAGACGAAGCATACAGGTAGTTAACGTTGATTATGGTTGAACGTTCTTGAATCTTGTTGGATGGAAATATAACACTAGCTACAAATTTAGATATTGGATGCAGAGGGATGAGCAAATATTCATGAATACTCAAACTTGTGCACTAGCCTTTCGGGTTTTAAGGACAAATGGTTATCAAATCTCATCTGGTATATATATACACACACGTTTTTTTTATTAGAAAGAATATATTAGTTATGATTTATTGTAATAATGGTAGAGATAATTACATTTTTAATGCATCCCAACTAATATATTATATCTAATATATATACTTCATGTTCACAAGTATATATAATGGAGTTCCTACATTAAGCTATCCTTTTAGTATCATCATTTAATTGGCTTGTGGTGTAGATTCGTTAACCGAAATCACCAAAGAAGGGTCTCACTTGACTAGTGCACTTGAAGAGCCTTTTGAAGACATATATGGAGCTCTTGAAGCCTATCAGGCATCACAAGTTATATGCCATGATGAGCCAGGTTTTGGAGAACTAAACTTGTTGTCCAGTAATTTCCTTAAACGGAAAATATCCACTCTTTCAACCATGCCCTCTAAATCTCTCTGCAAACAGGTCTTAATTATTAATTTCTCTCACAATTTTCATCATGTCCCGACCACTTAATCAATGTTACTGATTGAATTAATTATTAATCAACTTTTATATATATATATATATATATATATATATATATAGGGAATGGTTATATTGGAAACCTTAGTTATTTGGTAAACTATGGAAACCCTATCATGACCATCCATCCATGTTGATCAATGGATGATATTGATTTGAAGACTTTTTGGTCCCAATTAGTATTATTATATTACAAAAGGGTAAGATAGTAATGTTACTATCCCCACTATCCAAGACTATCATCTCTCTCTCCATCAAATCAGATTTCACATCCCAAGATTATCATCTCTCTCCTCTCTCCTCTTTTATAAACACAAGATCACTCATTACCTCTATCCTTATTATCTCTTCTTCTTCTTCTTCTCAAATGAAGCTCAAGCACCATTAATCTTCATCTTTTCTCTAAAAATCATCCATCCACCTTAAACATAGTAAAGAAGCACCATATTTGTTAGGTTTATGGGTTCGAAGAAAGAAGCACCATATATGTTGACGAACACCATAGGTTTAGGTCTAGTCAGAGACGGTTGGAGGAAGAAGGTCGCGAGTTATGGCTGTGGGTTTGGGTGCAGTAACAGAAAAGGAGGAGTCGTTTTTAACCATTTGAAGGTTCTCTCTCCTCTTTCCTCCTTCATTTTCTTGGTTTGTTTTTCAAATAAATCTTCAACCACCATCTACACTAATGAAAAAAACAAGTACTGGATGATCGGAGGTGGGTGTTAAAGTGGATAGTTTCCGGGTGGTTGGAGGTGTGACCGGATAAGATAGATCCGTCGGAGAAGACGACCGGTCTGGCCTCTCTCTCTCTCTTGCCGTAACTCTCTCTCTCAAATCTTTTTGTTCTCTATCCTAGTTAGAGGATGTGATGATGATTATGAAGCTGCTGATATACCGACAAAAGAGTTCTTTTAGTGTTGTTCCATATTTTGGTGTTGTTCCATATTTTTGAAAAAAGTTAGTAAGCTGTGTTATTTTGGTGTTGTTCCATATTTTGACCTTTAGTTGTACTCTAAGTGATGATGTTGTGTTGTAACTTGTATTAACACTATATGGAAAGGTAACAAGTGTTAATGTTGCATTAGAGTGTAACATGTGTTATTTGGCCAAGTCAACGTGCCTAGTAAGACGGTAAAAATGAAATAAAAAAAGTATATACCTACATTATAATAAAAGTAAGCTTAACACATGTTATTACAAAAAGTATCATTACAAACTATTGAGAAGTAAAGCATACAAACTATTAACACATGTTATTACAAACAGTATCATTACAAAACTATTGAACAAGAGATAAACCTACCCAGGACATTCAAATGAACTACATGGAAGGGTAACATGTGTTAATGTTACATGATATGTTAACATGTGTTATTTGGTAACAAATGTTAAACTTGTATTTATTGTCAGCCTTTTTTTTGTCTTGCTTCCCACTATAGTTTTCACTTAATAAGTTTACTGAGAAATAAAGCATACAAACTATTAACACACGTTATTACAAAAGTACAAACTATTGAACAAGAGATAAACCTACCCAGGGCATTCAAATGAACTGCAGGAAGGGTAACATGTGTTAATGTTGCATGAGAGGTTAACATGTGTTATTTAGTAAAATATGTTATTTTATTGTCAGCCTTTTTTTATCTTGCTTACCACTATAGTTTTCACTTCATACGTTTACTGAGAATAAAGCATACAAACTATTAATGTAACATTTCGCATTTTATTATTTGTACGTACGGATTTAAACGACAAGTCTTATCATTATTATAATCTTTGGAGATATTTTGAACCCCTATACAATGATGATTATTCATACATATATTTATTTATTTATACATATATATGTATAGAGGGTTATTATTATTATAATAATAATAATAATAATAATAATAATAATAATAAAAAATAAAAACAACACAAACTAATAAACTCTTTTTATTTTTTTTACCAGCAGCCCACCCTTCTTTTACAAAACAATTCTGCCGGCCCATGAAGTACTCGGCCCACCTCTTTTCCTTTTGATCCGGCCCACCCCACTCCCCTTGTTCCTTCTTGCTGTGATTTACGAGCAGCAGCTCGCAAAGGGTTGACCGCAGAAAGCCTTCTCCTTTGACCATTGAATCCACGAGATTTAAGGGAGGATTAAAGCCATTAAATGCCGTTGACTCGTTGCCTAATCATTCCGCGTCCCAATCTGCAGTTAAAGGCTCGATTCACGCTCGTCTTTGACCATCCCGGGTCAAAGACTAGACCTTCCAAATATGCGGTATTACTATAAATTGAACCTCGATTGAACATCTTTTTGTGCCGAAAAACAGAACCTCACTAACATATTTCGTTCTAAAGCGTTTAATCGTGCATTATCTGTCTGTTTAAAGTTTCGGTTTTGACTCCATCTTTTGGATAGCTAACAACCTGTAAGTTTTGATTTGTCCTGTATTCGTGTTCGTCGTGTAATTCCGAGCATTTACCCTTAATCAGTTCGTTGAAATCTTTGGTTATTAGACGAATTGATTATCTAGGGTTCTAAGGTTTGATTTGGGGAAGATGAATGCATTGCTCTCTATATAAATTTCATTCGAAACAGATATAAAACGTATTAGATGTCTAGACCAGATGGTTTGGATGTCAGTTGTAAACCTTTGAACCGCCCAGAACCATGGGTTCGAGTCCCACAAGGCACCATCTCTTTTTGGTTTAACTTATATATGTATATATCCATTTGTATATTCAAAATTCATTTTAAAATACCAAAACCCTTTTATAAATTCTACAAAAATTATATTATGTTAATCTGATGAAAAAGTTCAACACCCAATTTTTAGTTTTCTGAAATTTATTTATTTAATATTTATAATAATTAAATCAAGTTTATTCTATTTTATTTATAAAAATCTATAAAAATATCAAAACGATCTTATTATTTTCCACAAAAATTATCCTAAGTTTTTATAACATTAAACTTTACTGAAATAATTTTTAATTCAGTAAAATCATTTATTTCATATTTTTAATCAATTTTTGTTAGATTTAATCATAATTAAATCATAATAAATCCAATTTTTGGTATTTTTGCACCAAAATTTTATACAATTTATTTTTAAATGTCTAGAACAGAAATATGATTTTTAATATAATAATTCTTTAATTTTTGTATTTTTGAAAATTAAAGTTAGACTTTCGCAATTTGTAATAAATAGATTTAAAAATCTATTTTAAAGAAAATAATTTTGTAAAAATTATTTTTATACTTTA
The DNA here is from genome assembly GCA_028751855.1 of Ambrosia trifida. Classification (NCBI taxonomy): domain Eukaryota; kingdom Viridiplantae; phylum Streptophyta; class Magnoliopsida; order Asterales; family Asteraceae; genus Ambrosia; species Ambrosia trifida. The sequence continues at coordinate 111,274,724 of CM054131.1, forward strand.
AACACATTGTTGTGACCTTCTTAAATTTAAATTTCATAAAAAGATTTTTGGTTATTTATTTACTAAATTTCTCTCAATTGGCGAATATTTCTAATATTAATCAAACGAGCAATTATCCCCAATTCGAAGCCCTAGAAACTTATACATTTGTAGACTTGATAGACTTAGACATATTTATTACCTTATTTTAGGGTGATACTTGATACATTTGGTCAACACATTTCTCAACAGATATAACATTTTACCAAGGTGAGTTTTACATAGCCCCTTTTCTATTTATCACCATTTTTGGGGTGAAACATGTTTATAACATCATCATTGCAATTCAATCATCAATGTGTCTATGTGTTTTCTATGTTGCATTATGTCTTGAGCATGATTAGAGTAAGCACCATTCTAGCATAATCATTAACATTGATCAGCCGGCGGTATACATTGATAGATCTATTGGACTGACAATCCCACCCGGATACGTGCCTCCTACAAAGGTTACGTGGGTGTTTGTTATCGTATAACATTATTGGACCATGAGCGTATGGTATGTATCATTTTATAACAGTCATCAGGGTTGATTATGCACTCGATTTATTTCTAGTATGTTCTCACATATGGACTAGATTGACATGACACATGAATTGCACAACATTTTATTCAATCATCAAAAACCTATGTAATTCTCACCAACTTTTGTTGACCCAAAACATTTTCAACTTAACATGTTTCAGGTTCTATTTGCTTGAAGATTTGAATTGATGCTTGAAGATACGTGTATAGATTTATTCAATTTGATGTACAAATTCTAGAACAATTGTATGTAATTCATCTAAATCATTTAATGGAATCTATTATTCATCATGAGCTACTGAACAATCATCAATACGTGGCACCCCGATGTTTCCGCCATCGGTTGGGGTGTTACAGATTGGTATCAGAGCCATGGTTATAGGGAATTAGGTTATTAGAAAAATAATCTAGTCTATAACCATAGGATTTAACAAGTACTTGCTTCTTTTACTTGCTATTCTCTATCTCCCTCCTACTTCTTATCCCTACTTTCATCCCTACAAGAAGGTTACTCTCTGTCAGTGGATCTACTCTTAGACTAATAGGACAAATTCCTCAGGCTTAACCTGAACCCCCTTGAGATCTCGTCGAAGTTCTAGATCTTAATAACGAACACGTGCAATCTGGAAGGGTGAACGCCTGTATTCTGAGTCTTCTGTCTAGGCTGGCATTGCGCATATATCCCAATCAGACGAGGGACCCGGATGCCTACCTGGGAATTCTCGGGATGAGTGTTCACTTATAGGCTAAAGCATGTCTTCATATGTTATTAGAATCTGGAGTCTTTGATAAGTCAACGTTTTCGTTCATTCGTTTTAATTAATGAATAAATGATTACATTCCTTATATCACCTCATTCATTTCATGCCACATTGAACCTTCATTGTGTCCCTTACGGATCATGTCTCCACGTCGTAGCACTCGCAATAACAGTGGTGAAAACCAAGAGGAAGGTAACAACAACCACAACACCAACCATAACAACAACAAAAACAACAAAGGTGTTGATGCCCGACTGACTGCGATTATCTACAACCCTGCTCAGGTTACTAATCCTAATCGTCCTGGTAATTTCAACTATGGTCAATGCTATGAATGTGGAAACCCAAATCACTACCGTAACCGATGCCCTAAACTAAACCGAGACCAAGACCCTCCAACTACTTAACAGCAAACTCTACTATCTGAATGATGTCTATTTTTCTCTTTAATTCCATGTATTGACATTTTATTTTAGTATTATCATAACATCTGTGTGCATGCTTGTTTGAATGTAAACTGATTGCTATATCTATGATCATACTTGCTTACTTGTACAACAGTTAGTTGACTACCAAACAACCTACTTAACGATTGATAGAGGTCATCATGTCTTTCCAACAGTCGGGAGAGGCCCTACCACCTGCTCAACGACTGGTGGAGACTATCAGACCTGCTCAACAATCGATAGAGTCATAAAAGGACGCAAAACCCTAATGTAAGGTAAATTGGTAATTACGGTCCGGAACGTAATCATGAATTTACAGGCACGTTAAGGTAGTGTGAAATTTTATCAAAGTTTCCGGTAGTTGACCAATTGTAACCCTGGTTTTCTCTTAACTTCGGGACGAAGTTCCTAAAAGTAGGGGAGACTGTAACATTTCGCATTTTATTATTTGTACGTACGGATTTAAACGACAAGTCTTATCATTATTATAATCTTTGGAGATATTTTGAACCCCTATACGATGATGATTATTCATACATATATTTATTTATTTATACATATATATGTATAGAGGGTTATTATTATTATAATAATAATAATAATAATAATAATAATAATAATAATAATAATAATAATAAAAAATAAAAACAACACAAACTAATAAACTCTTTTTATTTTTTTTACCAGCAGCCCACCCTTCTTTTACAAAACAATTCTGCCGGCCCATGAAGTACTCGGCCCACCTCTTTTCCTTTTGATCCGGCCCACCCCACTCCCCTTGTTCCTTCTTGCTGTGATTTACGAGCAGCAGCTCGCAAAGGGTTGACCGCAGAAAGCCTTCTCCTTTGACCATTGAATCCACGAGATTTAAGGGAGGATTAAAGCCATTAAATGCCGTTGACTCGTTGCCTAATCATTTCGCGTCCCAATCTGCAGTTAAAGGCTCGATTCACGCTCGTCTTTGACCATCCCGGGTCAAAGACTAGACCTTCCAAATATGCGGTATTACTATAAATTGAACCTCGATTGAACATCTTTTTGTGCCGAAAAACAGAACCTCACTAACATATTTCGTTCTAAAGCGTTTAATCGTGCATTATCTGTCTGTTTAAAGTTTCGGTTTTGACTCCATCTTTTGGATAGCTAACAACCTGTAAGTTTTGATTTGTCCTGTATTCGTGTTCGTCGTGTAATTCCGAGCATTTACCCTTAATCAGTTCGTTGAAATCTTTGGTTATTAGACGAATTGATTATCTAGGGTTCTAAGGTTTGATTTGGGGAAGATGAATGCATTGCTCTCTATATAAATTTCATTCGAAACAGATATAAAACGTATTAGATGTCTAGACCAGATGGTTTGGATGTCAGTTGTAAACCTTTGAACCGCCCAGAACCATGGGTTCGAGTCCCACAAGGCACCATCTCTTTTTGGTTTAACTTATATATGTATATATCCATTTGTATATTCAAAATTCATTTTAAAATACCAAAACCCTTTTATAAATTCTACAAAAATTATATTATGTTAATCTGATGAAAAAGTTCAACACCCAATTTTTAGTTTTCTGAAATTTATTAATTTAATATTTATAATAATTAAATCAAGTTTATTCTATTTTATTTATAAAAATCTATAAAAATATCAAAACGATCTTATTATTTTCCACAAAAATTATCCTAAGTTTTTATAACATTAAACTTTACTGAAATAATTTTTAATTCAGTAAAATCATTTATTTCATATTTTTAATCAATTTTTGTTAGATTTAATCATAATTAAATCATAATAAATCCAATTTTTGGTATTTTTGCACCAAAATTTTATACAATTTATTTTTAAATGTCTAGAACAGAAATATGATTTTTAATATAATAATTCTTTAATTTTTGTATTTTTGAAAATTAAAGTTAGACTTTCGCAATTTGTAATAAATAGATTTAAAAATCTATTTTAAAGAAAATAATTTTGTAAAAATTATTTTTATACTTTAAACACATTGTTGTGACCTTCTTAAATTTAAATTTCATAAAAAGATTTTTGGTTATTTATTTACTAAATTTCTCTCAATTGGCGAATATTTCTAATATTAATCAAACGAGCAATTATCCCCAATTCGAAGCCCTAGAAACTTATACATTTGTAGACTTGATAGACTTAGACATATTTATTACCTTATTTTAGGGTGATACTTGATACATTTGGTCAACACATTTCTCAACAGATATAACATTTTACCAAGGTGAGTTTTACATAGCCCCTTTTCTATTTATCACCATTTTTGGGGTGAAACATGTTTATAACATCATCATTGCAATTCAATCATCAATGTGTCTATGTGTTTTCTATGTTGCATTATGTCTTGAGCATGATTAGAGTAAGCACCATTCTAGCATAATCATTAACATTGATCAGCCGGCGGTATACATTGATAGATCTATTGGACTGACAATCCCACCCGGATACGTGCCTCCTACAAAGGTTACGTGGGTGTTTGTTATCGTATAACATTATTGGACCATGAGCGTATGGTATGTATCATTTTATAACAGTCATCAGGGTTGATTATGCACTCGATTTATTTCTAGTATGTTCTCACATATGGACTAGATTGACATGACACATGAATTGCACAACATTTTATTCAATCATCAAAAACCTATGTAATTCTCACCAACTTTTGTTGACCCAAAACATTTTCAACTTAACATGTTTCAGGTTCTATTTGCTTGAAGATTTGAATTGATGCTTGAAGATACGTGTATAGATTTATTCAATTTGATGTACAAATTCTAGAACAATTGTATGTAATTCATCTAAATCATTTAATGGAATCTATTATTCATCATGAGCTACTGAACAATCATCAATACGTGGCACCCCGATGTTTCCGCCATCGGTTGGGGTGTTACAGATTGGTATCAGAGCCATGGTTATAGGGAATTAGGTTATTAGAAAAATAATCTAGTCTATAACCATAGGATTTAACAAGTACTTGCTTCTTTTACTTGCTATTCTCTATCTCCCTCCTACTTCTTATCCCTACTTTCATCCCTACAAGAAGGTTACTCTCTGTCAGTGGATCTACTCTTAGACTAATAGGACAAATTCCTCAGGCTTAACCTGAACCCCCTTGAGATCTCGTCGAAGTTCTAGATCTTAATAACGAACACGTGCAATCTGGAAGGGTGAACGCCTGTATTCTGAGTCTTCTGTCTAGGCTGGCATTGCGCATATATCCCAATCAGACGAGGGACCCGGATGCCTACCTGGGAATTCTCGGGATGAGTGTTCACTTATAGGCTAAAGCATGTCTTCATATGTTATTAGAATCTGGAGTCTTTGATAAGTCAACGTTTTCGTTCATTCGTTTTAATTAATGAATAAATGATTACATTCCTTATATCACCTCATTCATTTCATGCCACATTGAACCTTCATTGTGTCCCTTACGGATCATGTCTCCACGTCGTAGCACTCGCAATAACAGTGGTGAAAACCAAGAGGAAGGTAACAACAACCACAACACCAACCACAACAACAACAAAAACAACAAAGGTGTTGATGCCCGACTGACTGCGATTATCTACAACCCTGCTCAGGTTACTAATCCTAATCGTCCTGGTAATTTCAACTATGGTCAATGCTATGAATGTGGAAACCCAAATCACTACCGTAACCGATGCCCTAAACTAAACCGAGACCAAGACCCTCCAACTACTTAACAGCAAACTCTACTATCTGAATGATGTCTATTTTTCTCTTTAATTCCATGTATTGACATTTTATTTTAGTATTATCATAACATCTGTGTGCATGCTTGTTTGAATGTAAACTGATTGCTATATCTATGATCATACTTGCTTACTTGTACAACAGTTAGTTGACTACCAAACAACCTACTTAACGATTGATAGAGGTCATCATGTCTTTCCAACAGTCGGGAGAGGCCCTACCACCTGCTCAACGACTGGTGGAGACTATCAGACCTGCTCAACAATCGATAGAGTCATAAAAGGACGCAAAACCCTAATGTAAGGTAAATTGGTAATTACGGTCCGGAACGTAATCATGAATTTACAGGCACGTTAAGGTAGTGTGAAATTTTATCAAAGTTTCCGGTAGTTGACCAATTGTAACCCTGGTTTTCTCTTAACTTCGGGACGAAGTTCCTAAAAGTAGGGGAGACTGTAACATTTCGCATTTTATTATTTGTACGTACGGATTTAAACGACAAGTCTTATCATTATTATAATCTTTGGAGATATTTTGAACCCCTATACGATGATGATTATTCATACATATATTTATTTATTTATACATATATATGTATAGAGGGTTATTATTATTATAATAATAATAATAATAATAATAATAATAATAATAATAATAATAATAAAAAATAAAAACAACACAAACTAATAAACTCTTTTTATTTTTTTTACCAGCAGCCCACCCTTCTTTTACAAAACAATTCTGCCGGCCCATGAAGTACTCGGCCCACCTCTTTTCCTTTTGATCCGGCCCACCCCACTCCCCTTGTTCCTTCTTGCTGTGATTTACGAGCAGCAGCTCGCAAAGGGTTGACCGCAGAAAGCCTTCTCCTTTGACCATTGAATCCACGAGATTTAAGGGAGGATTAAAGCCATTAAATGCCGTTGACTCGTTGCCTAATCATTCCGCGTCCCAATCTGCAGTTAAAGGCTCGATTCACGCTCGTCTTTGACCATCCCGGGTCAAAGACTAGACCTTCCAAATATGCGGTATTACTATAAATTGAACCTCGATTGAACATCTTTTTGTGCCGAAAAACAGAACCTCACTAACATATTTCGTTCTAAAGCGTTTAATCGTGCATTATCTGTCTGTTTAAAGTTTCGGTTTTGACTCCATCTTTTGGATAGCTAACAACCTGTAAGTTTTGATTTGTCCTGTATTCGTGTTCGTCGTGTAATTCCGAGCATTTACCCTTAATCAGTTCGTTGAAATCTTTGGTTATTAGACGAATTGATTATCTAGGGTTCTAAGGTTTGATTTGGGGAAGATGAATGCATTGCTCTCTATATAAATTTCATTCGAAACAGATATAAAACGTATTAGATGTCTAGACCAGATGGTTTGGATGTCAGTTGTAAACCTTTGAACCGCCCAGAACCATGGGTTCGAGTCCCACAAGGCACCATCTCTTTTTGGTTTAACTTATATATGTATATATCCATTTGTATATTCAAAATTCATTTTAAAATACCAAAACCCTTTTATAAATTCTACAAAAATTATATTATGTTAATCTGATGAAAAAGTTCAACACCCAATTTTTAGTTTTCTGAAATTTATTTATTTAATATTTATAATAATTAAATCAAGTTTATTCTATTTTATTTATAAAAATCTATAAAAATATCAAAACGATCTTATTATTTTCCACAAAAATTATCCTAAGTTTTTATAACATTAAACTTTACTGAAATAATTTTTAATTCAGTAAAATCATTTATTTCATATTTTTAATCAATTTTTGTTAGATTTAATCATAATTAAATCATAATAAATCCAATTTTTGGTATTTTTGCACCAAAATTTTATACAATTTATTTTTAAATGTCTAGAACAGAAATATGATTTTTAATATAATAATTCTTTAATTTTTGTATTTTTGAAAATTAAAGTTAGACTTTCGCAATTTGTAATAAATAGATTTAAAAATCTATTTTAAAGAAAATAATTTTGTAAAAATTATTTTTATACTTTAAACACATTGTTGTGACCTTCTTAAATTTAAATTTCATAAAAAGATTTTTGGTTATTTATTTACTAAATTTCTCTCAATTGGCGAATATTTCTAATATTAATCAAACGAGCAATTATCCCCAATTCGAAGCCCTAGAAACTTATACATTTGTAGACTTGATAGACTTAGACATATTTATTACCTTATTTTAGGGTGATACTTGATACATTTGGTCAACACATTTCTCAACAGATATAACATTTTACCAAGGTGAGTTTTACATAGCCCCTTTTCTATTTATCACCATTTTTGGGGTGAAACATGTTTATAACATCATCATTGCAATTCAATCATCAATGTGTCTATGTGTTTTCTATGTTGCATTATGTCTTGAGCATGATTAGAGTAAGCACCATTCTAGCATAATCATTAACATTGATCAGCCGGCGGTATACATTGATAGATCTATTGGACTGACAATCCCACCCGGATACGTGCCTCCTACAAAGGTTACGTGGGTGTTTGTTATCGTATAACATTATTGGACCATGAGCGTATGGTATGTATCATTTTATAACAGTCATCAGGGTTGATTATGCACTCGATTTATTTCTAGTATGTTCTCACATATGGACTAGATTGACATGACACATGAATTGCACAACATTTTATTCAATCATCAAAAACCTATGTAATTCTCACCAACTTTTGTTGACCCAAAACATTTTCAACTTAACATGTTTCAGGTTCTATTTGCTTGAAGATTTGAATTGATGCTTGAAGATACGTGTATAGATTTATTCAATTTGATGTACAAATTCTAGAACAATTGTATGTAATTCATCTAAATCATTTAATGGAATCTATTATTCATCATGAGCTACTGAACAATCATCAATACGTGGCACCCCGATGTTTCCGCCATCGGTTGGGGTGTTACAGATTGGTATCAGAGCCATGGTTATAGGGAATTAGGTTATTAGAAAAATAATCTAGTCTATAACCATAGGATTTAACAAGTACTTGCTTCTTTTACTTGCTATTCTCTATCTCCCTCCTACTTCTTATCCCTACTTTCATCCCTACAAGAAGGTTACTCTCTGTCAGTGGATCTACTCTTAGACTAATAGGACAAATTCCTCAGGCTTAACCTGAACCCCCTTGAGATCTCGTCGAAGTTCTAGATCTTAATAACGAACACGTGCAATCTGGAAGGGTGAACGCCTGTATTCTGAGTCTTCTGTCTAGGCTGGCATTGCGCATATATCCCAATCAGACGAGGGACCCGGATGCCTACCTGGGAATTCTCGGGATGAGTGTTCACTTATAGGCTAAAGCATGTCTTCATATGTTATTAGAATCTGGAGTCTTTGATAAGTCAACGTTTTCGTTCATTCGTTTTAATTAATGAATAAATGATTACATTCCTTATATCACCTCATTCATTTCATGCCACATTGAACCTTCATTGTGTCCCTTACGGATCATGTCTCCACGTCGTAGCACTCGCAATAACAGTGGTGAAAACCAAGAGGAAGGTAACAACAACCACAACACCAACCACAACAACAACAAAAACAACAAAGGTGTTGATGCCCGACTGACTGCGATTATCTACAACCCTGCTCAGGTTACTAATCCTAATCGTCCTGGTAATTTCAACTATGGTCAATGCTATGAATGTGGAAACCCAAATCACTACCGTAACCGATGCCCTAAACTAAACCGAGACCAAGACCCTCCAACTACTTAACAGCAAACTCTACTATCTGAATGATGTCTATTTTTCTCTTTAATTCCATGTATTGACATTTTATTTTAGTATTATCATAACATCTGTGTGCATGCTTGTTTGAATGTAAACTGATTGCTATATCTATGATCATACTTGCTTACTTGTACAACAGTTAGTTGACTACCAAACAACCTACTTAACGATTGATAGAGGTCATCATGTCTTTCCAACAGTCGGGAGAGGCCCTACCACCTGCTCAACGACTGGTGGAGACTATCAGACCTGCTCAACAATCGATAGAGTCATAAAAGGACGCAAAACCCTAATGTAAGGTAAATTGGTAATTACGGTCCGGAACGTAATCATGAATTTACAGGCACGTTAAGGTAGTGTGAAATTTTATCAAAGTTTCCGGTAGTTGACCAATTGTAACCCTGGTTTTCTCTTAACTTCGGGACGAAGTTCCTAAAAGTAGGGGAGACTGTAACATTTCGCATTTTATTATTTGTACGTACGGATTTAAACGACAAGTCTTATCATTATTATAATCTTTGGAGATATTTTGAACCCCTATACGATGATGATTATTCATACATATATTTATTTATTTATACATATATATGTATAGAGGGTTATTATTATTATAATAATAATAATAATAATAATAATAATAATAATAAAAAATAAAAACAACACAAACTAATAAACTCTTTTTATTTTTTTTACCAGCAGCCCACCCTTCTTTTACAAAACAATTCTGCCGGCCCATGAAGTACTCGGCCCACCTCTTTTCCTTTTGATCCGGCCCACCCCACTCCCCTTGTTCCTTCTTGCTGTGATTTACGAGCAGCAGCTCGCAAAGGGTTGACCGCAGAAAGCCTTCTCCTTTGACCATTGAATCCACGAGATTTAAGGGAGGATTAAAGCCATTAAATGCCGTTGACTCGTTGCCTAATCATTTCGCGTCCCAATCTGCAGTTAAAGGCTCGATTCACGCTCGTCTTTGACCATCCCGGGTCAAAGACTAGACCTTCCAAATATGCGGTATTACTATAAATTGAACCTCGATTGAACATCTTTTTGTGCCGAAAAACAGAACCTCACTAACATATTTCGTTCTAAAGCGTTTAATCGTGCATTATCTGTCTGTTTAAAGTTTCGGTTTTGACTCCATCTTTTGGATAGCTAACAACCTGTAAGTTTTGATTTGTCCTGTATTCGTGTTCGTCGTGTAATTCCGAGCATTTACCCTTAATCAGTTCGTTGAAATCTTTGGTTATTAGACGAATTGATTATCTAGGGTTCTAAGGTTTGATTTGGGGAAGATGAATGCATTGCTCTCTATATAAATTTCATTCGAAACAGATATAAAACGTATTAGATGTCTAGACCAGATGGTTTGGATGTCAGTTGTAAACCTTTGAACCGCCCAGAACCATGGGTTCGAGTCCCACAAGGCACCATCTCTTTTTGGTTTAACTTATATATGTATATATCCATTTGTATATTCAAAATTCATTTTAAAATACCAAAACCCTTTTATAAATTCTACAAAATTATATTATGTTAATCTGATGAAAAAGTTCAACACCCAATTTTTAGTTTTCTGAAATTTATTTATTTAATATTTATAATAATTAAATCAAGTTTATTCTATTTTATTTATAAAAATCTATAAAAATATCAAAACGATCTTATTATTTTCCACAAAAATTATCCTAAGTTTTTATAACATTAAACTTTACTGAAATAATTTTTAATTCAGTAAAATCATTTATTTCATATTTTTAATCAATTTTTGTTAGATTTAATCATAATTAAATCATAATAAATCCAATTTTTGGTATTTTTGCACCAAAATTTTATACAATTTATTTTTAAATGTCTAGAACAGAAATATGATTTTTAATATAATAATTCTTTAATTTTTGTATTTTTGAAAATTAAAGTTAGACTTTCGCAATTTGTAATAAATAGATTTAAAAATCTATTTTAAAGAAAATAATTTTGTAAAAATTATTTTTATACTTTAAACACATTGTTGTGACCTTCTTAAATTTAAATTTCATAAAAAGATTTTTGGTTATTTATTTACTAAATTTCTCTCAATTGGCGAATATTTCTAATATTAATCAAACGAGCAATTATCCCCAATTCGAAGCCCTAGAAACTTATACATTTGTAGACTTGATAGACTTAGACATATTTATTACCTTATTTTAGGGTGATACTTGATACATTTGGTCAACACATTTCTCAACAGATATAACATTTTACCAAGGTGAGTTTTACATAGCCCCTTTTCTATTTATCACCATTTTTGGGGTGAAACATGTTTATAACATCATCATTGCAATTCAATCATCAATGTGTCTATGTGTTTTCTATGTTGCATTATGTCTTGAGCATGATTAGAGTAAGCACCATTCTAGCATAATCATTAACATTGATCAGCCGGCGGTATACATTGATAGATCTATTGGACTGACAATCCCACCCGGATACGTGCCTCCTACAAAGGTTACGTGGGTGTTTGTTATCGTATAACATTATTGGACCATGAGCGTATGGTATGTATCATTTTATAACAGTCATCAGGGTTGATTATGCACTCGATTTATTTCTAGTATGTTCTCACATATGGACTAGATTGACATGACACATGAATTGCACAACATTTTATTCAATCATCAAAAACCTATGTAATTCTCACCAACTTTTGTTGACCCAAAACATTTTCAACTTAACATGTTTCAGGTTCTATTTGCTTGAAGATTTGAATTGATGCTTGAAGATACATGTATAGATTTATTCAATTTGATGTACAAATTCTAGAACAATTGTATGTAATTCATCTAAATCATTTAATGGAATCTATTATTCATCATGAGCTACTGAACAATCATCAATACGTGGCACCCCGATGTTTCCGCCATCGGTTGGGGTGTTACAGATTGGTATCAGAGCCATGGTTATAGGGAATTAGGTTATTAGAAAAATAATCTAGTCTATAACCATAGGATTTAACAAGTACTTGCTTCTTTTACTTGCTATTCTCTATCTCCCTCCTACTTCTTATCCCTACTTTCATCCCTACAAGAAGGTTACTCTCTGTCAGTGGATCTACTCTTAGACTAATAGGACAAATTCCTCAGGCTTAACCTGAACCCCCTTGAGATCTCGTCGAAGTTCTAGATCTTAATAACGAACACGTGCAATCTGGAAGGGTGAACGCCTGTATTCTGAGTCTTCTGTCTAGGCTGGCATTGCGCATATATCCCAATCAGACGAGGGACCCGGATGCCTACCTGGGAATTCTCGGGATGAGTGTTCACTTATAGGCTAAAGCATGTCTTCATATGTTATTAGAATCTGGAGTCTTTGATAAGTCAACGTTTTCGTTCATTCGTTTTAATTAATGAATAAATGATTACATTCCTTATATCACCTCATTCATTTCATGCCACATTGAACCTTCATTGTGTCCCTTACGGATCATGTCTCCACGTCGTAGCACTCGCAATAACAGTGGTGAAAACCAAGAGGAAGGTAACAACAACCACAACACCAACCACAACAACAACAAAAACAACAAAGGTGTTGATGCCCGACTGACTGCGATTATCTACAACCCTGCTCAGGTTACTAATCCTAATCGTCCTGGTAATTTCAACTATGGTCAATGCTATGAATGTGGAAACCCAAATCACTACCGTAACCGATGCCCTAAACTAAACCGAGACCAAGACCCTCCAACTACTTAACAGCAAACTCTACTATCTGAATGATGTCTATTTTTCTCTTTAATTCCATGTATTGACATTTTATTTTAGTATTATCATAACATCTGTGTGCATGCTTGTTTGAATGTAAACTGATTGCTATATCTATGATCATACTTGCTTACTTGTACAACAGTTAGTTGACTACCAAACAACCTACTTAACGATTGATAGAGGTCATCATGTCTTTCCAACAGTCGGGAGAGGCCCTACCACCTGCTCAACGACTGGTGGAGACTATCAGACCTGCTCAACAATCGATAGAGTCATAAAAGGACGCAAAACCCTAATGTAAGGTAAATTGGTAATTACGGTCCGGAACGTAATCATGAATTTACAGGCACGTTAAGGTAGTGTGAAATTTTATCAAAGTTTCCGGTAGTTGACCAATTGTAACCCTGGTTTTCTCTTAACTTCGGGACGAAGTTCCTAAAAGTAGGGGAGACTGTAACATTTCGCATTTTATTATTTGTACGTACGGATTTAAACGACAAGTCTTATCATTATTATAATCTTTGGAGATATTTTGAACCCCTATACGATGATGATTATTCATACATATATTTATTTATTTATACATATATATGTATAGAGGGTTATTATTATTATAATAATAATAATAATAATAATAATAATAATAATAATAATAATAATAATAAAAAATAAAAACAACACAAACTAATAAACTCTTTTTATTTTTTTTACCAGCAGCCCACCCTTCTTTTACAAAACAATTCTGCCGGCCCATGAAGTACTCGGCCCACCTCTTTTCCTTTTGATCCGGCCCACCCCACTCCCCTTGTTCCTTCTTGCTGTGATTTACGAGCAGCAGCTCGCAAAGGGTTGACCGCAGAAAGCCTTCTCCTTTGACCATTGAATCCACGAGATTTAAGGGAGGATTAAAGCCATTAAATGCCGTTGACTCGTTGCCTAATCATTTCGCGTCCCAATCTGCAGTTAAAGGCTCGATTCACGCTCGTCTTTGACCATCCCGGGTCAAAGACTAGACCTTCCAAATATGCGGTATTACTATAAATTGAACCTCGATTGAACATCTTTTTGTGCCGAAAAACAGAACCTCACTAACATATTTCGTTCTAAAGCGTTTAATCGTGCATTATCTGTCTGTTTAAAGTTTCGGTTTTGACTCCATCTTTTGGATAGCTAACAACCTGTAAGTTTTGATTTGTCCTGTATTCGTGTTCGTCGTGTAATTCCGAGCATTTACCCTTAATCAGTTCGTTGAAATCTTTGGTTATTAGACGAATTGATTATCTAGGGTTCTAAGGTTTGATTTGGGGAAGATGAATGCATTGCTCTCTATATAAATTTCATTCGAAACAGATATAAAACGTATTAGATGTCTAGACCAGATGGTTTGGATGTCAGTTGTAAACCTTTGAACCGCCCAGAACCATGGGTTCGAGTCCCACAAGGCACCATCTCTTTTTGGTTTAACTTATATATGTATATATCCATTTGTATATTCAAAATTCATTTTAAAATACCAAAACCCTTTTATAAATTCTACAAAAATTATATTATGTTAATCTGATGAAAAAGTTCAACACCCAATTTTTAGTTTTCTGAAATTTATTAATTTAATATTTATAATAATTAAATCAAGTTTATTCTATTTTATTTATAAAAATCTATAAAAATATCAAAACGATCTTATTATTTTCCACAAAAATTATCCTAAGTTTTTATAACATTAAACTTTACTGAAATAATTTTTAATTCAGTAAAATCATTTATTTCATATTTTTAATCAATTTTTGTTAGATTTAATCATAATTAAATCATAATAAATCCAATTTTTGGTATTTTTGCACCAAAATTTTATACAATTTATTTTTAAATGTCTAGAACAGAAATATGATTTTTAATATAATAATTCTTTAATTTTTGTATTTTTGAAAATTAAAGTTAGACTTTCGCAATTTGTAATAAATAGATTTAAAAATCTATTTTAAAGAAAATAATTTTGTAAAAATTATTTTTATACTTTAAACACATTGTTGTGACCTTCTTAAATTTAAATTTCATAAAAAGATTTTTGGTTATTTATTTACTAAATTTCTCTCAATTGGCGAATATTTCTAATATTAATCAAACGAGCAATTATCCCCAATTCGAAGCCCTAGAAACTTATACATTTGTAGACTTGATAGACTTAGACATATTTATTACCTTATTTTAGGGTGATACTTGATACATTTGGTCAACACATTTCTCAACAGATATAACATTTTACCAAGGTGAGTTTTACATAGCCCCTTTTCTATTTATCACCATTTTTGGGGTGAAACATGTTTATAACATCATCATTGCAATTCAATCATCAATGTGTCTATGTGTTTTCTATGTTGCATTATGTCTTGAGCATGATTAGAGTAAGCACCATTCTAGCATAATCATTAACATTGATCAGCCGGCGGTATACATTGATAGATCTATTGGACTGACAATCCCACCCGGATACGTGCCTCCTACAAAGGTTACGTGGGTGTTTGTTATCGTATAACATTATTGGACCATGAGCGTATGGTATGTATCATTTTATAACAGTCATCAGGGTTGATTATGCACTCGATTTATTTCTAGTATGTTCTCACATATGGACTAGATTGACATGACACATGAATTGCACAACATTTTATTC
Source organism: Ambrosia trifida (assembly GCA_028751855.1). NCBI lineage: Eukaryota > Viridiplantae > Streptophyta > Magnoliopsida > Asterales > Asteraceae > Ambrosia > Ambrosia trifida. The sequence continues at coordinate 111,290,406 of CM054131.1, forward strand.
AATCATCAAAAACCTATGTAATTCTCACCAACTTTTGTTGACCCAAAACATTTTCAACTTAACATGTTTCAGGTTCTATTTGCTTGAAGATTTGAATTGATGCTTGAAGATACGTGTATAGATTTATTCAATTTGATGTACAAATTCTAGAACAATTGTATGTAATTCATCTAAATCATTTAATGGAATCTATTATTCATCATGAGCTACTGAACAATCATCAATACGTGGCACCCCGATGTTTCCGCCATCGGTTGGGGTGTTACAATTAACACATGTTATTACAAAGTATCATCACAAACTACTGACTACTTTACAAAATAACTTGTTTTTATTGTCAGCCTTTTTTTTTCTTGCTTACCTCTATAGTTTTCACTTCATAAGGGCTAACATGTGTTATCTAATCTGATAAAGAAAATATTATTATAATGGGTCATGTCATACCATCTCTCTCATCTCTCCTACTCTTTTTTAAGAAAATATTATTATAATAGGTCATGTCATACCCTCTCTCATACTTTTTGTTTAAGAAAATATTATTATAATGTGTTATCTAATCTGATAAAGTTAAACCTGTTTGTTAACATATGTTAACCAGTGGGGGTCTTTTGTAAAACAGACTTTGATGTCACAAACGGCTACCACTAAACTTATAGTCTACCCGTCAGCGATCGACTGTCTCCACCACCATACCTTTCTATCACCATCGCCATACCTCGATCCAACTCAAAGCCACGAAACTTTGTTAACACTTGTTAATAAGTTGACGTGTAAAAACTTTGTTAACACTTGTTAATAAGTTGACATATAAAAACTTTGTAGATAGTTGGTGCTAAAAACAATAAATCATAATTGAGATATTAAAAGTGTTAACATGTGTTATCTAATGGTGTTGGCTCAAATCATCAGATAGTTGGTGCTAAAAACAAAACACCAAAGTTTGATATATTACAAGTGTTAACATGTGTTAAGATATCTTACCAGCCTTATTGAAAAAAAAAAAAGGAAAACCTTATTAGATTTACTAAACCTGTTAACATAACACATGTTAACAATTGTAGTAAATCTGTCCTATACAACTTTGTTAACACTTGTTAATAAGTTGACGTATAAAAACTTTGTTAACACTTGTTAATTACAAAAAGAACCTAACTGTTAACATGTAATATCAACACAAGAAATATCATTCTGTAATAATAACATAAACAAAACGTATTTGATATTACAAAGTATCATTACAAACAATTAACCACTTTAACAAAATAAATCTAGTAACTCTATACATTGAGTACAAAAAAGAAAACGTTATTAAAAAGTTTTTCTACATATTTTTCTCGGCTTCCTTCGACTTCGTTTGTTAACATATGTTAACCAGTGGGGGTCTTCGTTATCAACTGCAAAACAATAGATGAAATATTAACCGGTGTGACCAACTCATTATTTAACATACTGAACAGGAGTAACATGTGTTAGTCGGGGCCCAAATGTGAACATGTGTTAACAAACACAATTGTTACGATCAAAACCTATCGTGTAAACTTTCTTCATGACTCAAACATTTGACCAATGCCGCCCTTCCTATCACTTGCCATGGTCAGATCCGACTTAAATATATTTTAATAGACATAGAAATAAATATATTTTAATATATTTATTTTATAAGTAAACTGTTTGATGAAATCCAACAAAACCTAAAACCATCTAACTTCATTTATTTTATAAGTAAACTGTTTGTAATATATTTATTTTACAAGTAAATTCAATTCGAAAAAGAAATCAAATAAAGTAATCAAATCATCAAAATATTCAACGGTTCATAACTTGAGATGAAAAGAAAGTTAGGTTTTAGAAGTGTAAGGTCAAAATAGTAAAATAGCCAAAAGATAAGTTTTTGAATTGTCATTACCTTATCTTCTGTAACATCTTCTCCCTTTTAACTACTGCAACTATACACAGAGATTTTCACCATTGTTGTGCCTGAAAAAAAATCCCGTCAACATTTTCTTAATTCTTCTATTCGCAAACGAACTAAACACATAACAATCATATTTTTATAACACACACTCGTATAAAGAGCAGAGAAAGAGAGAATGAAGGCCTCTCATCATCCAGCGATGGAGCAGGGCGGAGCTCTGGCTACACCCCTTCTCACCTTTGCTACTCCCACACCCCACACCTCTTAACCATCTCACACGCACACCTGTACAGATCTGAGCTAGAGAGAGAAACCGAGAATATGAAAAAGAAAGAGAGGTGAGAGAGAGAGAGAGAGAGAAATGATAAAAGGATGACGATGAGTGGGTTGGTAGAGAAAGGTGGAGAGTACAAATATGGGGAGAAGTGATAAAAGCATGGATGTATAGTACAAATATCCATCTATTGTACTTTTATTCAGATTTGTAAAAAGATGTCATAAGGTAAATGACATTATTGCCCTTCTCTTATTAATAAATTGGTTTTGGAAGTTGATGAGGTGGCATGATCCTATCCACATGTTGGGTTTTCATAGTTTACTAAATAAGATGGGTTTTCTATAGATACTTATACTATATATATATATATATATATATATATATATATATATAGGTGGACGATGCTTTTAAGTTCCCGTTCTATGCCGGTGTGGAACGTGTGTCCACTAGAAGAAATATACAAAATTACAATGTAGATGACACAAGAATTTTGAAAACTACATACCGGTGAGCTTTAAACAAGATTCACTTTTTTTTTTATTTAATTCTAGCATTGCATAGTTCTGAATTAATAGCATACTTTTTATATCAGTTCATCAAATATTAGCAACATGGATTACATAAAGTTGGCAGAGGAGGATTATAATGCATGCCAGTCTATTTATCGTGACGAACTGAAAGATCTTGAGAGGTGAAATTATATTTGTCTACAACCTTGCAATTGTCGATCATGTGTTTGTTTTTTGTGAAATGTATTTATAGATTGTTTAAAAGTGTAAGATTAAGAAATAGGTACCTTTAGGTAATATATATAGATCATAAGAAACTCTATAAACTTAAACTGGCTTTTGGTCTCGTATTCATAAACCGTAGGGAAAATCATCAAAATAGCCCGTTGATCAAGTGATTTACCAAAATGCCCCCCTCCCGTCTCTTTGGAGAGACGGGTCACGGCTCCCAATGAGACTGAACCGTCTCCGGAGACCCTTTAGTCTACAACCAATAGAAAAACAACACGTGGCGTCTATGATCCCGAGGGCTGTCAGGCGTCTCCCAAGACGTGTCAAAGCCGCCAAGACGGCTCCCGTGGGCCCTTGACAGCCCTCGGGATCATAGACGTCACGTGTTGCTTTTCTATTGGTTGTAGACTAAAGGGTCTCCGGAGACGGTTCAGTCTCATTGGGAGCCATGACCCGTCTCTCCAAAGAGACGGGAGGGGGGCATTTTGGTAAATCACTCGGTCAACAGGCCATTTTGGTGATTTTCCCTAAACCCTACCTTTTAAACAAAGTCGTTGAATGGAAAGCGAGTATAGAAAGTTAAAAGTCAATTTATGTTTCAATATTTCATGAAAGATATAATTTGACTCTAATAAGTTAACATGTAGTATAATTTCTAAAAAAAAACTATATATACAATTTTGTTTGTTAAATGTTTTTCTACTAGTTTCTAATTTAAAACCAGTTTTATTGAAAAAAAAAATTCCCCATTTTTTTCCATTTCCAAACTTGTAAAAACTACATCAAGATAGCAGACATGCGGACAACAAACTGTGCCGACATCCCTTTCTGAATTGTGAATCCTAATCTCCTAAACACAAACCTTTGCCCCCTGGCTTTTGATACCTTTGACTCCGTGGCACCGTAAGCTATCCATTTCCTGACCAGGTTAATTAAGTATTATTTTATATCTATGTGCTCAAGGTTAATTTGTTTTAAAATTACTAGGTTGTCAATTAAATTTACTTTGCCGAAAGTCATCCCATCCTACGACTTACCTAGTTTTATGGTTAGTTCTAGCTAGAAATCACCAACATAAACACCTGTATATACAAAAATGAACTTGTATATGTACTTGATAAGTTTGTTTTTCGATTCACAAGAATTATGATATCATTAATTCCCTTTTGTTGGCAGATGGGCGGTAGAGAATAACTTGGACAAGTTTAATAAGCATAGGCAAAAGACCACCTACTCTTACTTTTCAGCTACTATAATTCTTTCTTCTCCAGAACTATCATATGCTCGTATTACATGGGCCAAATCTTGCCACCTTTGTACCGTCATGGATGATTACTTTGATAATGAAGGCGCTGTGGATGAAATGGTGAACCTGATTCAGTGTGTTGAAAAGTATATTAACCTTAGATTATCTTGATTTATAGCGTGTTTATCTTATTTGTTTAAATGTGGTCTAGCAAATTGAAAAATGTTTCTAGCTAGGAGGTTCTCGGAAGTGTTTTGGTTTCAAGGGAGGTAATCTTTAGATATATGTAACACAGGATATTCACGTGGCAAGCGAACTCTCAGAATATACTAAAAGAGGCCGGGGGTTTGCTCCTTTGACCAGAGGACTCCCTAGAAACTAGGGATGAGCTCGGGACGGTATCGATACCGATCCCGACAATACCGATACCAAAAAGTCTAAAAAATCAATACCGATACCGAACACATACGGTACGGTACCGGTATGGTATCAGTATTTTACCTTAAAATACCGATACCATACCGATCCCGTACCAATACCGATAATACCGAAACCGAAAATCCATAAATATGGGTACCGATACCGATCCCGAAACCCCCTCGTTTCGGTATCGGTTCTGTACGGTATCGGGATCGGGATCGTTATTCGGCCTTGTATGCTCATCCCTACTAGAAACCAAAACAAATTTTTTTTTTTTGAACGGTGACTTTCTCCTAGACGGATTTGTGGCAGAGATCATCACACCTGCCCCTTGGTAGGCCCTAACCCTTTCCACACGCTCAGACTATGTTGTCTGACCCGGGTCCATACTGACGCGGTTGGAGCTTCGGTCGTCCGCCCGAAAACCGTACTTCCTCCACACGGGTATAATTTGCTGGAGTAACATCCGAATGAAAACCGGGACGCCTCAGGATCTAAACTACACTGCATGGCAGGGATTTTACCACCCTCATCGGCATGTATTACCAAAGTGGTGTTTGAGGGGGTTGAACCTGGGTCTCTCAAGGAGAACCCCGGCTGACTAACCACTCCACCACAATTGGAATACTAGAAACCAAAACAATTTCATGAACGTCTTAAATGGTTATCATTTTGCAAGCCCATCTAAAAATAAAAAGGAATTAATATTCTTAATTTATTGGATTACCAACTGCAGATGGAATGTAAATCCTGACACTGATTGCTATTCGGAGGAAGTTCGCATTCTATTTTTAGCAATAAAAGATTTAGTGTCTTGGATAGGAGTCACCGGATTTAAATGGCAAGAACGAGACGTTACAAGTCATGTAATTCAGATTGTAAGATAAAATCCTTATTCATATCTTCTAACCTTTTCTACTTTCATAACATTATTCTTCCACCAAATTATATGAGGGGTTCCTCAAATTATATGGGGTGGGATGTGAGTGATTGTGAGTGGAGGAACGAGTAAATATTTGATGAAAACACTATTTACCTCTATATTTGAAAAGCTCATGTTCACTCCTATATATATTTTAATATTTTTGTAAGTGGTTGTGGGTGACGAGAGAGAAAATACAATGATAAAAGTATGAAAAATATTATTATTTGAATTAGGAGAGAGAAGATTTAAAAATGGATTACTGATTTTTAGTGTAATTTGTTTGAATGGGATTTGGTGGATGGGCGCTCTAAGGCTATTTGGTGTGCCCACAGGGAAAAACAACGGGGAGGTGATTTGGCATCGGGGATTTGACGGAACACCGCCCCTCCTGTTTTTTTTCCGGTGAAAACGGGGATTATTCCCCCGATGTCCCGAGCAATCCTATTGGTCCACACAAAATTAATGTTAACCCACACAAAAAGAATAAAAAAATATAGGGGATAGGGGAATTGGGGAAAACCATTTCCAAACTTTGAGGGAGAAAATAAGGGAAATGATGTGGCGTTGATGTGGCACTTGAGGGAGTTGGGGGAAAAAGGAGGCACACCATATAGTCTAATGGTATTCATTTATTAATAAGTACGTTTTGGCAGTGGTTGAATGTGATGAATAGTATGCTGACCGAAGCTACATGGGCTAGAGATAACGTGGTGCCAACAATCAACGAGTATATAGAAAATGGTTTGGTATCAGTAGCGTTGGGCATCATAGTACTCCCTGCTCTTTACTTTATTGGGCCAAAATTGTCAGAAGATATTGTTCAAAGTCCTGAATATCAAAACTTATATGAGCTAATGAGCACTCACGCTCGCCTTCTCAATGATACCAGAAGCTTCAAGGTATATTATTAAGGAGTTCAACTTTCACATTACCTAGCTAGTTTTAATTATACGTACGTAGTTATTATCCTATTCATATTCATTGAGTTATAATTACTTTTTTTTTTTTTTTGAACGGCAAACTTCTCATCCCCATTTATTTTCTCACCCATTTTTATTTTTCTCACCTTCCAAGGATCGAATCTTGGTATAATCCCCAACACCTTATTTGGTGTACCATTGGGCCATGACCCAAATGGCTTACTAACTATTCTTAAGTTGTTTAAATCCTTTTAAAATATTTTAACATCTTATTTTAGTTATTTATTATTTGATTTTATTTAAATTCAGTAATTATTGAATCAACTAATTTTTCTTTTAGTTTTATACTATTATAGGTTATATCCCGAGAAGCTCCCGGGATAGACAAATCTAATGTAAAGTGACAAAATGCGTGTTATGATGTGGCATAGAAACTTGTGTAAAGTTGAGAGTATTGATAGTACATTAATTTTTGAGAACCAAAGTGTAAAAAAAACATTAGAAACTTGTGTATCGCATGAATATAATAGATAGATATTTGAAATGATATGCTTTCAAAAAAAAATGTCAAACAAATACGAATCCAAATACAGAAATCTGCCCAACTCAATCAACCTGGCTCGTACTAGATCAGTCCGTAAGTTATGTAATTGAATTGATAGCTAATCAATCAAACACGGATTATTAGTGAAAAAATAATTCGGCTACTAGCTACTACTAATGGATTGTGTTTATGCAGAGGGAACTGAAGGAGGGCAAACTCAATAGTGTGACATTGCACAAAAATTACGGAAAGAGTGGGATTGAGGTAGAGGAAATTGTAGACGAGATTAAGATGTTGATCGATGATCTGGAGAAAAAGCTTATGCAAAAGGTCCTAGATAGAAAGGAAAGCATTGTTCCCAATGCTTGCAAAGATGTATTTTGGAAGTCGTCTTGTGTGGCTAATTATTTTTATGAAACAGATGATGGGTACACTGCAGATAACATTCTTGATACCGTGAAGGATGTCATGTATGAACCGGTATTCATGATTAAGGATCCGAACTAATAACCATACCTGAAGATGAAACTATCATGCTCTTTCTTATATGTATATGTATTTATGTATCATGTTGTGTGAGACGTGTGAATGAAAATAATGAGTGACTAAACATGTCATGTTCTATTGTTAGTGGACCATTGCTGTCTCTATATATGAATTAATGTTTTAACTATACAAAAACTCATTAATGTGTACAATTGAATTAGTATTTATTAAAATATGTATTTGATATTTGGTGATCGTATATGTTACCCAATCGGCCGCCGGTCTATACTTGCCTAGATATCTCATAAACCATAAACTGATACAACTTTTATTGGTTGTTAATTAGGGTACATCCGTAATGTTTAGGGCTGTACACGAGCCGAGTCGAGCCGAGCCAGGCCCAGCTCGAGCTCGAGCTCGAACTTAAACCGAGCCAGCTCGGCTCGGCTCGTTTTTCTGGTCGAGCTGAAAAGTCGAGCTCGAGCTCGGCTCGTAAATGTTCGAGCCGAGCTCGAGCTGGCTCGAGCCAGCTCGTTATATTTTTTATTTTTTTTTATTTTTTTTACAAATATTTATTAAATAAAAAACAATAAAATTACACATAATCATGTATATTTTTTTTTCTTTTTCTAAGTTATGGTTTATTTATTATGAAAAGATGGGGTAGATAGGTAGTATGAGCGGGATTTTCAAATTTTGAATTTTAGAATTAGGTTTGGAGCCAAAATATATTAGTTTCATCTATATATTAATTACACATACACAAGCCTGAGTCGAGCCATATGTCGAGCCATCGAGTCGAGCCATCGAGCCGAGCCACGAGCCGAGCCACGAGCTGAACACCCCTGGCTCGAGCTCGGCTCGATTACAAAACGAGCCAGCTCGGCTCGGCTCGAAAACAAAACGAGCCTCTTCGAGCCGAGCTTTTTTCGAGCTTTTTTCGAGCGAGTTTCGAGCGAGCCTCGAGCCGCGAGCTTTTTGTACACCCCTAGTAATGTTGTTTTGACACCCCATATACGCATCATATATATAATGTTATATGACTTGTATAGGTTCATACGAGCAGAAAAAAAAATCTATATGGCCCATATAACTCTATACTGTCCGTATAAGCGTGGGGGTATCAAAATAAGATAAGGGAATGTTTGAAAAATCAGAGCCTTGATTAATTATAAAACTCAACACACTTCATAGATGGTTTACAAGGCCTATTTAAACAACATAGCGTAAACCTATTCTAACTCAAATTCAATTGAATAAATTACCTAAAAACAATCTAGATAAAGAAAATCATGCAAATACTAATTGAATATCAACATAGAGTTTCTATTTATCTTGTTTCATTTGCATCTTTATCTTCTCCTTTTGATTTGACATGTAAACTGTTACAAATTTAGCCAACACTCTCCTCTCAATTCGGATTCCGATCACTCAACCCCATATCTAGGGCTGTTTAAATCGCTCGCCGCTTGTTCGCAACCGCTTAGAATTTGCTCGGAAAATGCTCGCTCAGTTGTAAATGAGCTGATCGGCTCAGTTCGGTTTGTAAACGAGCCAAACACGAGCAGAGGTCCGCTCGGCTCAGTTTGACTCGATATAATTTTTATTAATTTATTATATATAATTATATATGTTGGTGGTGAAATCTTCAGGATATAACTAACCTATATTTTCTATGTGACATCCTCATGATACTACAGACGGACCAGGATTCAGGATGACACTGAATATTATCTTATGCACATTCTGAGGATGGACTAATGAATTATCTTATTGTTATATGAATGCATGATGATTTTACCTCATATTCTCTGAGTAACATCCTCAGGATACTAAAGGACTAAGCAGGGTTCAGGATGTAACTGTGTTTTACCTTATGCGCATCCTGAGGATAGACTAACAAATTATCTTATTAAGATGATATTGCAGGTACACTTAATCAATATTAAAGCTTGTAACTGATCCCTAACGGTCACATTGTCTTATTATTATCAAAAGAGCTGAAGATGCAAGAGCTAAACGTGTGGAACAAGTCCAACAATAAAGAGAAGGTCAGACTTGTAACCGACGAGCATTAACAGTAGGCGAGAATCATGAAAACAGTTAACCAACGTCTATATTGGTTAACTACTGACCTGAAACAGTTCATAAAGCTCATTGAAGACAGCGGATTTCATGGGATCTTCTATTTATTTCATTTGTAACTATAAAATGGGGTGATCAAACGAGTAATAGGACACTTCTTACTTGCTTAACACTTTATAGACACCTGATACTCTCTCTACACACACACAACACTCATATTGTAATCTTAGATACTCGTACATTACCTATCCAAAGTTGTACTTATTTTTACCTTATTAATATTAACAAATAAGGAAGGGGCTTAGACTCCTCCCGAGGTTTTGTGCCGGCGATCATCAACTGATCAAGGGCTTTCCTCGTACATCGAGTGTTGTTCTCTTGTTGTATTACATTTACATTCATTGATCTTTGCTTATTTCATCATTCTGTCAGATAGTTACATCCTCATGATATAACTGTGCGTCCAGACCAATTTCTTTGCCATCCTGAGCATAGTTGTCATATCGTTATTTCTGTATTATAATAATCTTCCATCTTCAAAATAACAATAAGTTTTTACTATATTTCACATATTTAGCACTTTACCTCACTTTTACTAATTTGGGACACGATATAACAACTGGAGAGAACACTCAATGCATAAAGCCGTGCTCATAAGGATAGCAACACATGTTTTACATTGGGCAAAAGCCATAAACCAAATATCAGTTATGGTTACCATAATATTAATACCGGTACTGTTGTTGTTCGATCATAATCATCTCATTCAAAACTCATAAAAATAAAAAAGTGTGAGAAGCCATATGAATGTGGTAAAACACCGTATAAAAAGCACTCAAAACTAAAAGATGAAATATAGTTAAGATTAATAAAATACAGGATTGATATTCCGCTAAAGTATGGATCACAATAGTTTGTAAAAATGTATAACTAATGGTTTTTTCTTCTATTTAATTTACCTTGTATTATATATAAATAAAATGTTACTTTATTCAGAATTCGAATTCAATCCAAATTTATAAAGCTTCTCACGTTTGTAATTTTATCTTCATTTATTTCTCTTTCTCCCTTTATCTCAACTCCACCAAGCAAAAAGGCATTGAAGGACATTACCACCAAAATGTACCACCAAATTACCGACCATTACCTTAGCAAGCATGATCATTGCATCTCAGTGACGAAAACCAGCAAACACTGCATTTCACCAATAGTGCGTTCACTACTTAAATAACCTCCCACCACTTTGGTTTCTACTTTCTAGTTAGTTGTTCTGTTACATAGTCGGCACATTAGACGCCACCAACTAATGGTCACCACCACAACACTACCACCGAACGACTTTCTCTTTCTCCTCTCTACAAACCGTAGATCCATTCACAGCAATGAAAAGGTAGATCCGAACACGCCGCCGGGTCTCCGCCACGTTTTCGCCTATATTCTGTTGGGAATCATGGTATCGTATACGAAGCGGAAGCGGTTTATATATTTAACAAAAATGAATTATATATACAATATATATAATAGCCGATTTATATATATAAATTGTTAGTTAATTTTATTAATTCGATTAATAAAATATTCCCAATCAGGATCTCAGTTAAACGCGTATAAACAAATAAATAATAAACAACCATAGGGGGTTTAGTAATCAACCTTTGACGACTACACCGGAATTGTAGCACGCGGGTTACAACGAATCCTCGCTAGTAGGAAGTTCACACCGAGCATGAACGAACCGGGAAGCAACACTTGCAAGAGGAAGGCGCGGTTGATGGTGGTTCTTGGCCGAACCAAAACAAAAAGGCGGCAGCCTTTTTTCCTTCTTGGTGGCAGCCGCAAGAACAAAGAGTAGGCAAGGGTTTGTTGTTTTTATAAAAGTGTGTCTTAGGGTTTACTCCTTAACTCTCCTTTTATAAAACAATAACTTACATTAAGCCCCCTTGTTAAATATCTTAATACTCCTTAATATTAATCTTATTAATATTAAGTCCCTCAAGCCTAAAACAATTATTATTTCATATAATCCACCTACATGTGAACTTGTCTGATTCGTGTACCAACGTGTAACTCTTCGGATCGTACCGGGTCGGGTTACGTTGATCTCGACTTTTAATTACATCGGACATAATATATATCCAACAATCTCCCACTTGGACGATTTTAATTAAATTATTCAACGTGCGCAGAGTTGGACGCCTAGTTGCATCGCACTGCACCCAAACCAGTATGACACTTTACTGTCGTCAACTAGTTCTTTGAGTTCAAGTAACGCTTTACTTAACCAAATACTATAGCCCTGATAATTCTATCAATAAGTCCCTTCTGTATAGACATCCGTTGATCATAAGACATGGATCATTCATTCTTATATAGTGATCAACCATTCTCTATTCTCGTCTCTAATTCAAAGTGGTCTAACGAACTACCTTAGTCCGAGCGTGGCCACGCGTTTATACCAGTTTGAGTTTTACGAGGGCGCCAGAATGTCTAGACTTCTAATCCTATAGAAGTACATAATTCCATCAGCGTCATACAACTCCCACTTAATCTCGGATTTCTCCCAACGCTACCCTTATTGTTACCCATGTTTCAGGATAGTGTAAGATAACATCAAGGATAGTCCTTGATCAATGTAGTTTAATATGTGCCTTAGGAAAAAGGACAGATTGAACATATCAATATCAAAACATCTCATGACACAGATCCATGGAGATCGTTTTGAAGCGAGTTACATCCAATATCATTCCCTAATGATATCTGTGAATTACGATCCTCAAACCCTTGAGCTATTCATTTCATGAATACAACCATCCTAATTCACAATAGTCTTACATTCAAATTCATTCCCATGTAATTTGATTGACTACGGACATTTAGAATACTCTTATTCAAGGATTTAAACATACAAATAATGTACACAGTTAATAAATATTTAAATTTGCATTTAACCCATTAAATCAAATAAACATTCAACATAACTGTCATAGTTCAAAATAAAACACCAATACTAATTACAGATCATGCCCATTGTCTAACAACTCTAAGCCCTATATTTCCAGCATGCTCCTCATGTTTAACTTGAGATAAAGGCTTAGTAAAGGGGTCAGCCAAATTTAGATCTGTATGAACTTTGTTTATCACGACGTCTCCACGCTCTACTATTTCTCTAATATAGTGGAACTTCCTGAGTATATGCCTTGCAGTCTGATGTGACATTGGTTCCTTTGCAAGAGCAATGGCACCAGTGTTGTCACACACTATCTCGATTGGTTTCTTTATGCTAGGCATAACATCGAGATCAGTAATGAACTTCTTCATCCAGGCAGCCTCCTTTGCAGCATCCGATGCAACATTCTATTCTGATTCACAGGTGGATTGAGCAACCACACTTTGCTTAGAGCTTTTCCAAGTAATAGCCCTACCATTCAGAATGAAAACATATCCCGTTTGTGATCTTGAGTCATCACGATCAGTCTGGAAGCTTGCATCAGTATAACACTTAACTGACAGCTCCTCATCCAGTCCTCCATATATTACGAACATGTCCTTAGTCCTTCTCAAGTACTTAATAATGTTCTTCACTACAGCCCAGTGACTATCTCATGAATTCTGTTGATATCTACTCGTCATGCTAAGAGCATACGAGACATCAGGTCTAGTACATAACATGGCATACATGATGGAACCAATCGCAGAAGCATATGGAACACCTTCCATTTTCTTCTTTTCCTCTTCAGTATTTGCACACTTCTTGTTATTAAGAATGGTTCCATATGCCATGGGCAAGAGCCCCATTTTTTAGTCTTGCATTGAGAAGCGTCGTAAGACCTTATCAATATATGTACTTTGACTCAAACCCAATAACCGCTTTGATCTATCTCTATAAATCTTTATTCCCAGAATATAAGCGGCTTCACCAAGATCTTTCATTGCGAAACATTTACCCAACCAGGTCTTAACATCTTTAAGCATAGGGATTTTGTTTCCAATGATTAGTATGTCATCTACATACAGTATAAGAAAAGTGATATAGCTCCCACTAGATTTCTTGTAAACACACTATTCATCTTCGTTCTTGATAAAACCAAACTCTTTGATCTTCTGATCAAAACGGAGATTCCAGCTGCGAGATGCTTGCTTTAATACATAGATGGATTTATTCAGCTTGCACACCTTATTAGGATTCTTTGGATCGATAAAACCTTCAGGTTGAACCATATAGACATCTTCCAGTAAGTGTCCATTAAAGAACGATGTTTTGACATCCATTTGCCATATCTCATAGTCATAATATGCAGCAATGGCGAGTAGAATTCTAATAGACTTGAGCATGGCTACTGGCGAGAAAGTTTCCTCATAATCAATTCCTTGAGTTTGAGTAAAACCTTTCGCTACAAACCTTGCTTTGTAGGTTTTCACTTTCCTATCCATGTCAGTCTTCTTCTTGAAGATCCATTTGTTTCCTACAGTCCGACATTCGGCAGGAAGATTAACCAAATCTCAGACTTGGTTATCATACATGGATTGCATCTCTGCATTCATAGCTTCTTGCCATTTCTTAGATTCCGAATCCAAGATTGCAGCTTTGTAAGTAGCAGGCTCAGCTTCATCAATCATGAAGATATCATCATACCTTACAGGTGCACGACGATCCCTAATACTTTTCCGAACACTTAGTGTTTCTGTTGTTTCTTGAGACCTCCTGTAACATCACAAAATTTTATATATATATATATATATATATATATATAACTCCCTCGTTTATTCATCCGATTCGTGTTTACATTATCTTTCCCATCCATTTTATTAATTTTTTTTGTTTAAATAATGACTTATAATCAATATTAAATTGAATTTTATTAAAAATTCTGATTTAAAAACGTTAAAAAAATGTTTACCTGAGCCAGGATTCGAACCCGAGTCCCTGGCGGGCTAAACCTTAACCACACCACACAAACCACTACACCATTTGATGTTTTGTGATGTTAATTAAAACCAATTAAACTTAAACCCTTTCAAGGTCCCTTAGTCAAACCTGAAAAGTCAAACGTAGTCTCTTAGTCAAGTCAAGTCAAAGTGTTAGTAAATATGGTCTCCTAGTCAAGTCAAAGTGTTAGTAAATATGGTCTTCTAGTCAAGTCAAAGTTGTTCCTAAATTCTAGCCTAGTCAAAGTAGTCCCTAATTACAACTCCAATTTCTACACTATAAATACAATAGCCTACCATTCAACTCTTTATAACATTCAATAAAAAAAAAAATATTATTATCCCATCTCCCACATACTAAAGTTTTCATCCATCATTATCTCCTCTAGCTAGTTCCGAGTTTTCCAAGGCATTATTACTAAGTGTTTGCACGCTCAAGAAAACTCACGAACTCATTAAGCACCTAAGGTGAGTTTTACATAGCCCCTTTTCCATTTCACTATTTTGGGGTGAAACATGTTACAACATTCAATTTACAATCCAATCATAAGTGTCTATGTGTTATTCTATGTTGCATTATGTCTTAAACATTACTAGGGTAAGCACATTATTCTAGCATAATCATTAACATTGATCAGCCGACGGTATACAATGATAGATCTATTGGACTGACAATCCCACCCGAATACGTGTACCTCCTACATAGGTAGCGTGGGTGATTGTTCTCGAATTTATAACATAATCGAGTGAACCATGAGCGTATGGGATGGACCACAATATTCTAGTCACAAGGTTTGATTATGCACTCGATTTACCCGAATGTTTTGTTTTCACATATGGACTAGACTTGCCATGACACTCGAATTGTACAAGTTTTTATTCAATTATCAAAACCTATGTAATCATCACCAACTTTTGTTGACCCAAAATATTTTCAAACTTAACATGTTTCAGGTTATAGCTTGCTCGAAGATTAGAGTTAATGCTTGAAGATGCGTAGCTAGTATTTTTTTATTTTGATGTACAAATTTTTAGAACAATTGTATGTAATTCATTTAAATCATTTATTGAAACTTATTACTTACCATGAGCTACTGAACAATCATCAATACGTGACATCCCGATGTTTCCGCCATCGGTTGGGGTGTTACAGATTGGTATCAGAGCCTTGGTTATAGGGAATTAGGTTATTAGAAAATTAATCTAGTCTATAACCATAGGATTATTACCAGTACTTGCTCCTTTTATTTGCAACTATACTTGTTTCTTTTCTCCATCTCCATCTTACTTCTTATCCCTACTTTAATCCCTACAAGAAGATTGCTCTCCATAAATGTATCTACTCTTAGACTAATAGGACAAGATTCTCAAGTCTTAACCTGAATTGCCTTGAAGATCCCGTCGAAATTCTATATTTTAATAACGAACACGTGCAATCTGGAAGGGTGAACGCCTGTATTCTGAGTTTTCTGTCTAGGACTGGCATTGCACATAAATCCCAATCAGACGAGGGACTCGGATGCCTACCTGGGAATTCTCGGGATGAGTGTTCACTTATAGGCTAAAGCATGTCTTCACTATGTTATTAGAATCTAGAAGCTTTGATAAGTCAACGTTTTCGTTTATTCGTTTTAATTAATGAATAAATGATTACACTCACTTTCCTTAAAACTAAGCTCTAAAATCTCAAAATTTTACAGCTTAAATCAATCCCATTTCCTAATCATATATGGATTTCACAATCACATTTCATCTTACCATCTTAGCCACATGTTTGATTATTTTCAACACCCTCCCCAAATCATATTATTTCATTTTTCAACATGTTACATATTTCTAAACTGTAACCTCATAACCTGGGTAGACCCTAGCCCAACACTAAAGATTTCTTAATATTGTCAAAATTTTCATCACCTATAAACCATGGAAAATACATATTTTTGTTATAATATATCCTCAAACTTAATTTCTAAATCCAAATGTTTATTCATTAGTATAACAAAGGATTTTTGATATAATGTCACCTTGATCTATAATACCTAACGTCGTGTTTAAAATCTTCGACTAAACTAAAATATTCTGATCTAAAGCCACTTAGTTTGTACTATTTAGCAACTTTTGTTTTATATAACAAACAAGTTTTAAAAAGAAAAATGATAAGATCTTTCCATCCTCATGAACAAAATTTAATCTCCATTTCCGCCTAATTATTTTCAACTTGTTCGAACTTTTACAATTTTTGGTATTTATCACAATCATGTTTTCTCATATGCTAGATTTTAACCTTTGATCCAAACCCCACGATTTACACTGCTACATAATCTCCTTACTATAAATAAACCCTTTATTAACTATTTTCACGTTCACTATCTTTCATAGCCTTGATGATGCTTTTTGTTCTTCATCATCCTCTCAAGAACTAAATTCATATTCTTCACCTTCTGGAACATGAACTTGATCCCTATGATAATCAGACTATTGAAAACTTGATTGTTCGCTGCATCAAACTTGATTCTTAGTTATACATTAGGATTTGATTATCTACTTGAACATTTGATTATTCATGATACTTGAAAGCATGGAATATAAACTATTTGCTATAAACGCACCTAGGGTCATTAATCTTGTCTAGGACAACTCTATTACAACTCGCATGCTATACTTGATGCATTTACAAACTTACTTACATGTATATATTACGAACTTGCAACTTATGTGTTAAATAAAAAACAATTGTTACACTTAATCAAACAACTGGTAGAGGATGAAGTACTTGCTCAACAGTTAGTAGAGTACCTAACAACCTGCTCAACGATTGGTAGAGGTCATCATGCCTGCTCAACAGTTGGTAGAGGTTCTAATAACCTGCTCAACGACTGGTAGAGGCTATCGCACCTGCTCAACAATCGGTAGAGGTTCCTACTCACTGACTGGTAGAGGTCTTTTCCTGCTCAACAGTTGGACTCATTTTTGGATACATCATACATGTAATTTGATACAAATATTTATTAGACTCATTGATACAAAGATTCAATCACAAGGTTATTTTGCATTACTTACATATGTGTTTAGAGTCATAGAAGGACACAAAACCCTAATGTATGGTAAATTGGTGATTGCGGTCCGGAACGTAATCATGAATTTACAGGTACGTTAAGGTAGTGTGGAATTCTATCAAGGTTTTCGGTAGATAATCAATTATAAACTCTAGTTACCTGGTAGTTCATTTAGTCTTTCTATAGTCAATCAACTCATGCATTTCTTTCCTAACACTTAAGTTTAGTGTTTTGCTAGATTCTTATTCTCCTTGCTATTTCAGACGAGCCTAATCTAACCCTTAAAACTCACACATATCAAACCTTTTATCCAAATTATTCGAAACAGATTATTCTATTACCTATAAATTCATGTCGTGCCTTAACCCAAATTTTCCAAACCCAGTTGACTTAATTTCTACCTAATCATCCTCAACCCTGTGTTTTTAATAAACTTCAAGACGAAGTTCCTAAAAGTAGGGGAGACTGTAACATCACACAATTTATATATATATATATATATATATATATATATATAGAACTCCCTCGTTTATTCATCCGATTCGTGTTTACATTATCTTTCCCATCCATTTTATTAATTTTTTTGTTTAAATAATGACTTATAATCAATATTAAATTGGATTTTATTAAAAAATCTGATTTAAAAACGTTAAAAAAAATGTTTGCCTGAGCCAGGATTCGAACCCGAGTCCCTGGCGGGCTAAACCTTAACCACACCACACAAACCACTACACCATTTGATGTTTTGTGATGTTAATTAAAACAAATTAAACTTAAACCCCTTCAAGGTCCCTTAGTCAAACCTGAAAAGTCAAACGTAGTATCTTAGTCAAGTCAAGTCAAAGTGTTAGTAAATATGGTCTCCTAGTCAAGTCAAAGTGTTAGTAGATATGGTCTTCTAGTCAAGTCAAAGTTGTTCCTAAATTCTAGCCTAGTCAAAGTAGTCCCTAATTACAACTCCAATTTCTACACTATAAATACAATAGCCTACCATTCAACTCTTTATAACATTCAATAAAAAAAACATTATTATCCCATCTCCAACGTACTAAAGTTTTCATCCATCATTATCTCCTCTAGCTAGTTCCGAGTTTTCCAAGGCATTATTACTAAGTGTTTGCACGCTCAAGAAAACTCACGAACTCATTAAGCACCTAAGGTGAGTTTTACATAGCCCCTTTTCCATTTCACTATTTTGGGGTGAAACATGTTACAACATTCAATTTACAATCCAATCATAAGTGTCTATGTGTTATTCTATGTTGCATTATGTCTTAAACATTACTAGGGTAAGCACATTATTCTAGCATAATCATTAACATTGATCAGCGGACGGTATACAATGATAGATCTATTGGACTGACAATCCCACCCGGATACGTGTACCTCCTACATAGGTAGCGTGGGTGATTGTTATCGAATTTATAACATAATCGAGTGAACCATGAGCGTATGGGATGGACCACAATATTCTAGTCACAAGGTTTGATTATGCACTCGATTTACCCGAATGTTTTGTTTTCACATATGGACTAGACTTGCCATGACACTCGAATTGTACAATTCTTTATTCAATTATCAAAACCTATGTAATTCTCACCAACTTTTGTTGACCCAAAATATTTTCAAACTTAACATGTTTCAGGTTATAGCTTGCTCGAAGATTAGAGTTAATGCTTGAAGATGCGTAGCTAGTATTTTTTTTATTTTGATGTACAAATTCTTAGAAAAATTGTGTGTAATTCATTTAAATCATTTATTGAAACTTATTACTTACCATGAGCTACTGAACAATCATCAATACGTGACATCCTGATGTTTCCGCCATCGGTTGGGGTGTTACATCTCCCAGGCTCAACTTCAACAACTGGATCAGTTACTTCTGGTTCTGTCTGAATAACTGGTTCAGTCACTTGTGATTCTCGAATTTCTTCAAGATCCACATGGTTATCTCCAATCCCTCGCGCCATAAGCTCTTCCTCTAAGAAAGTGCCTCTGCGTTTAGTGAAAATCCTATTTTCAGTGGGGTGGTAGAATAGGTAACCGATCTTCTTACTGTATCCAATGAAAACCACTTTTTCGCCTCTGGGATCTAGTTTATCCGAAGATTCCAGAGTGACATAAGCATTACATCCCCAGACTTTAAGGTAGGATATATGAGGTTTCTTTCCATGCCATATCTCATAAGGCGTTTTATCAACCTTCTTCGTTGGAGCTATATTCACAAGTCTTGCGGCAGTTTCCAAAGCATAACTCCAAAAGGATTTTGGAAGGTTTGTTCGACACATCATTGATTGAATCATATCTAATAGAGTTCGATTTCTCTGCTCAAACACGCCATTATGTTGCGGTGTTCCAGGTGGAGTGAGTTGTGAAACTATTCCACAATCCTTTAGATGGTCGATGAATTCCTTACTAAGATATTCACCGCCTCGATCTGATCGAAGCATTTTAATGGTTCTATTTAGCTTATTTTCTACTTCATTTTGGTATTCCTTAAACTTTTCAAGAGTTTCATGTTTATGCTTCATAAGATAAACATAACTATATCTACTGAAATCATCAGTAAATGTAACAAAGTATTTTTCTCCATGTCTTGACATTGTTCTGAATGGACCACATACATCTGTATGTACAAGTCCTAACAGATCATTAGCTCTTTCTCCAACATTTGAAAAAAGGTGCTTTAGTTAACTTTCCACTTAAGCATGATTCGCATTTTCCAAACGACTCTGAACCCTTGGAATCTAGGATTCCTGCGGTTTTGAGTTGTTTAACACGATTCTCACTTATGTGACCAAGTCTACAATGCCACATATATGTATCATTAAAGTCCAACTTATTACGTTTATGGGACATATTGCATAATATGTTATCGTTTTGGATTTCTATCTCATAGATCCCATTGTTGGGTTTTGCATCAAAGTAAAATACATCGTTAAAATAAGCAGAAATAAATTCACCATTAAAACGATAATCAAAACCTTGTCTACGCAAAGCATGAAATGAAACAATATTTATAGTCACACTAGGAATGTAATAAACATTGTTCAAAACAAGTTCTAAACCAGAAGGAAGTAAAAGAACATATTCTCCTATCGCATTCACTGCAACTCTTTGTCCATTGCCAACATGGACCTCCAAGTCACCTTGTTTCAGCTTTCTAATCTTTCTTAGTCCCTGCAAAACATTACAAAAAGGAATAAATATGATTTAACCTAATCTATTAAATACATAATCTACTAAAGGTAAATATGAATGATCTGTGATTTACTAAAATTTTGAGATTGGTTCCTAGTTTTCCAAATATAGACAAATAATCCATATGGCTTACATATGACGAATAAATAAAATACTAAAGGGAAATTAAATTTAAATACCCCAGGCTATTGCTTTTTGGTCGATATCATTCTCAAGTATTACTTTGACATAACAAACAAAGTGTAAAGTTGGGGGTATTGGTAGTCAAAGTGATAGTTAGAACTGATTTCGGCCAACAATCAATAGTTTGGAGTACTTAAATTCAATATCCCAATATTAAATAGCTAGTAATGAAAATTTTAAAGTATATAATTATAGAATTATCTATATCTGTACATCCAATATTTTAAACCCATTTTGGACACTTGTCAATCTCTCACACCCCTAGCAATCCTCTCTGATGAGCCGGTCGTTACGGGTCATGCAAAACCTAATTAACCTAGGTAGATAGGGTAAATAGGGTATCAATCCAAGGAGCGTGTGGTTAGTGATTATCGCTTAGCTAACTTTGAAAATGTTGCTTATGAAGGTGCTAGTTAATTATGAAATATGCAAATTATCATTTAAGAATTGGTTGAAGAGTTGTTGTTGATTAATATGAAACTTAAATTGAAATTTGTAAGAAATGATTAATAATACTTGTAACAATAAGATAGAGATGATTACACTAAGGATTTGGGTAATTGAACATTAAGGCTTTCAACAATTAGGCATAATTGGATAAACAATGATAATGCAATTGGTACTAACGGATTGATTGCTCAATAAACTTAGGTATCAAGTTTTATCAACATTCACAATGGACTAAACTATACTTCATCATTTAGAACATACAATCCTATGATAGTGTTGATGCAAGGAACCATGTTCATATCATTTAGAAATTGGCACAAGATCAATTAACTAGAAATGATTTCAACATCAGATTAATCACTAATCAACACTGGTAATTCAAGTACATAAAAACATCAATCAAAAGTTTAAACAATGCAATGCCCAAATGTTAAGCCCTAGGTATCAAAAACTTACATCCCTAGTGTAATACAAGAGTTTTAGCCACACATGGCTATGATGTTCATCATCTTCAAAATGTGTTCTTCAATCTTCCAAGAATTTGTGTAGAAAATGATTGTAGAATGATTGTGTGATAGAATTTGGAGAATGGTGTGTGATCATATGTCTTCAATGGTGTTGATTTTTATAATCATGATAGAGACCAAAACAGCCCCCAAAACCAGTCTTGGACCATAAATTCGCCATAAACATTGATCCCATCAGTTTTGGCTTGAAAAAGGAAACATTTTGACCAAGTTGACTTTTGGCGTAGGATACGCCAATTTTGGCGTATCCTACGCAAATCCATTTCAGCCCGAGCCAATCTCTGCTGGCCTACGCTAACTGTCTGGTCACTCCCTACGCAAATGGCGTAGGATACGCCATTTTTGGCGTATCCTACGCTAACTTCCCTCAGGCGTCCGTTTTTGGTTTTCCAACTCGCGTATGCCTCCGTTTCTCGCCCGGGCAACTCCAAAACGTCATTTTTGCTTCCTTTTTGTTGTCAACTCCTGAAATGACATAACAAGATCAAAGCAACACCATTTGACACTGAATAATCTTTAAAATGCATCTTATGGGTGTTTTTATACACATCCTTAAATCAACCCATCACATCCCCACACTTGTCTTTTGCTTGCCCTCAAGCAAATCAATAAACCATGCTCAATCAACAATCTAATTAATTTCCAATCATTTTATCGATTCTCAAAATTGGCCCCTAGTCATACCCCAATTCACAAGACTTACGCCTGTCAGTAGATTTACATTCCAAGGTTTTTTATATGTTTAAAACAATTGCCTAGCTAAATCTAACTAGATTCGATTTCACACTTTTGCACACCCCTCACAATGGTTCACTCCACTCGGTTTACTATCTCGGCTAGCAAATAATGTGCTAGTATTTCGTATCAATCACTCAAAACCGATCATAGGGCATGTTAGCATAAGCTTGCAATTCAATCACCTTCCACAATATTTTTCAAAAGTGAACACAAGTCAAAAGGTCTTTAAAACGGGTTGTAATGGGGTTAGGCGAAGGGTATGGAAAGGGATATTTTAAGTGGCTAAGGTGATGAAAATTCGACATTTATTCCAACGACTAACTAACTTCTCAACTATAAGGCATTGTTGCGCCTTTTTATTCTAACTCAAGCATATTTTTGTGCTTTTCTATGAGAACTCTCATTTGTTTGTAACGTATTTGTTCTCATGCTTTTCAGTTTTTTTTTTTTTTTTTTTTTTTTTTTTAACTAACATTGCAAATCATATACAATACAAAGCAAAATCCTACAATCGAATTTTCATCACGTTGGGTTTAAAAATTGAAAAGGTTAAATGGGTCAAAAGGTTGATATGGTTGATCAATTGAAAAGGTTTCAGGCTCAAGATTGGTTAACTAAGGGATATTGGAATGGGTCAAAAAAAAAAAAAAAAAAAAAAAAAGGTTTAACCTAATGCCTTAATCATTCTTGTGTCCACAATCGGTCTAGAGTAGTAGGCGTATCAAAAATTGCAAGTTCTACCTTATGCGCCTATAATAGTACACTCAATTCAAATGAACACAACATGCCGGAGGATGTGGATAAATATTTGTAGGGTATTAGCATGTTGTGGTGGCTCAATAATTTCTTCCTGAACCTAGAGGGAATATGGGTTGCCGATATGCAAAAGTGTTATATTCTTCCTTAGTCTTTTCTAACTAGGCAATCCATATTTTGCAAAAACCATCCTTGGAAAAACACATCAAGGAACTTAAAGAATTATGACCATGACTAGGGGTCGAATTTTGTGATCCAATATCATGGTGAGAAAAAAAAAGTTGGTTTTCTTAAATGGCTATTCCCCCATCCCCACACTTAAAATTTACATTGTCCTCAATGTGGGTCTTTGCACGAATAAGGGAACCAAATAGCCAATTAATTCAAAAATGTGTGTGAGGATGCTTTTGTTCCACCCCAAGCCTTATTCAACAATACACAAAAGATTAAAGAATAGAAAGCACCTGATAAGTAAAAGGTGTCTCCATTTCATCGGTGAATCCTTGCTCTCCATACTTGAATGCTTCCTATCCTTCATTCTTCCTCTTTTTCACTGAACACTCACCGGTGATGCATATCCTAGGCTCACACGCAAAACATCAAAACATCCAAAACAAACAAAAACAAAATAACATTGAAAAGCATAAAATAACTATCACACCAAACGTAAATAAAATGATCATGCCCACGCAATTAATATAGGAAGGAAAAAAAAAATACATGGACCTGATCAACGGGTTGCCTCCCGGAAGCGCTAAGTTTAAGGGTCTTCAGCCAGACCGAATACACTACCCTCATGGTGGTCGAGTTGGATGCCTTCCTCCCTCCGCCTCTAAAGATGCAACCTTCCTACGTTCCGCTAGGTCCTTTAAGGTGTTCCTAACCGGGTCAACCATCTTTTCTGTTCTTGTTTCATTGTCCAAATCAGGCGGTTTCTTCAATTTCGTCTTTCTTCCTTTTACCGTGCTATTCTTGACTGCTCCAAACCTGTTAACGACACAGAAATCCTTTTTTGGGTGATCCTCTTTTACAAGAGGGCCACCACTATAAAAAATGTCATTTTTGAGACATTTCTCATCAACAACCGAGTTAGACAAATTTGGATATACATTTAAATATAACTCACGGTCACCAAACTTCATGCGTACCGTTCCATTAGCACAATTTATAATAGCATGCGCAGTTGCTAAGAACGGCCTACCCAGTATAACGGGGGGTTGTGTATTTTTAGCACTACTTACATAGTCTACGACCAAAAAATCAACTGGGTAGTAGAAATCCTCTACCTTCACCAACACATCATTCACCATCCCCCTTGGATGCGTGGGAGTCTGATCAGCTAACACCACCGTGGTGTTAATTTCATGTAGTGGACCAAAGTCGTATTGGTCAAACAGACTCCCAGGCAATATACTCACACATGCTCCAAGATCTAGGAGCGCCCTTTCTATTTTAAATTCTCCAACCTGAATTGGAATCAATGGGGCTCCTGGATCTTGAAGTTTAGGGGGAAGAGCATCCGACAAAACAGTACGAACATGTGCCCCTAAGTGTTCGGGCAACTTGTTGTGCTTGTTTTGGTTACTCAACTCTTTCACACATTCGACATGAGCAGGAACCTTTTCAATTGCATCAATAAGTGGTAAATTTATTTTGACTTGTTTAAAATTTTCCCACCTCTCGTCCTTTGGTGGGCTCCACTTATAAATGCTTGACACGTTGTTTAAGTCTACTAAAGCTGCAGGGTATGGGATGGTATTAGTCTCCATCCCCACACTTGTCTTAGTAACCATCTCATTTAAACACGTTTCACAAAAAGATTTTTTATAATTTTTAACTTCAAAATTATTTTGCGAAATATTTTCCTCTTCCTGCTCATCATCACTATCAACCTCCTCCACCACACCACAAACAAATTGTTGTGGTGGAGTTGTTTCATTACCCACAACCTTATCATTCAAAATAAAACTCACCGCATTTATATGCATGCTTTGATTGTTTCTTGAGCTCGATGCTTGATGTTGTGGGTTTATTGTTGTGTCACTAGGAAGCTTCCCCGTGCTTCCTCTCCATTGAGCCATTTCTTCCGCTAATTGGCCCACTTGTTTAGCCAAGGCCTCGTGAGATTTATCCCTTACCTCATTCCCTTTCTTTATTTCCTTGATGTCATTGTTGGCGTCTTTCATCATGCTCATTAAAGCATCCATTTTTGAACTCAAAGACTCATCACCACCTTGATTTCCAGAAGAGTTTCCTTGATTGCTTGAAGAGCCGCCTTGGTTGTAACCTCTTTGATAATTGTTGTTGTATCCTTGGTTACCACCTTGATTGTAGTTGTTTCTTTGGTAACCACCTTGATTACCACCTTGGCGACCTTGATATTGCCCACTACCGCCTTGATTTCCCGATTGGAAGTTCGGGTTCATTTGGTTCGCGGGATTACCATACCTAAAGTTAGGATGGTTTCTCAAGCCTGCGTGGTAAGTGTTGGAGTTCATGTCATACTTCCTTTCTCCATACACTTGATTCACCTCTTCGGTTGCTTGACCCATATCGCCGGAGCACTCACTAGCTTTATGCCCCAAATCTCCACAATTATCACACACGGGGTATTGTACCGATGACACCTCCCGTTTCTTCATTCTTGCCAACTCTCTCTCCAACTGAGCAATTCGGTCCTTGGAACTTGAATCTGCATCGGGAAGAGATTTAGAGACCGGGTGTTTGGTTCTTCGATCAGCTGCCTCCTCCGACTTTGAATTCTTCGCCATTAGCTCCAAAAAATCCCAATCTTCTTGCTCCGGATTAGATAACAATGTTCCATTGCTAGTAGACTTGAGATATTTTCTTTCTTCCTTGCTCAGTCCATTCACAAAACTGCTAACCAATTCCCAAAGATCAATATTGTGGTGTGGGCATTTTCGAATTAACTCCTTGAAACGAGTAAAAGCTTCATGAAGCGGTTCCCCTTGTAGTTGTTGAAAAGAACGAATCTCTAACCGCACCGCATCTGTTTTGAAACTGGGGAAATATTCATCCAAAAATACTTGTTGCATTTCTCCCCAAGTGTAGATGCTGTGTGCGGGTAAGGTGAGGAACCATGTCTTTGCTTTATCCTTGAGAGAAAACCGAAATAACCTCAATTGTACCTCATCTAGTGAAAAGTTATGACCTCCCATAGTACCACACATTGCCTTGAATTCGGATAAATGATCATACGGGTCTTCATTAGCCATCCCATGAAAATGAGGAATGATGTTGATGTAGTTGGGCTTGCAATCAAAGGATCTTCTCCCTGGAGGTGGTGGTACAATAGGTGATTCGTTCTCGGATGCAAGTGGTCTAAACCGACCATTGACTCCTTGCATTGGAACTGGGGGTCTTCGTCTTGGAGCATTCACTTCTTCTCCTCTATGTTGTCTTCCCCCATTAGGTCTTCTTTCTGCTCGACCCACAAAATTTTCACCCCGGTTTTGGTGAATATTGGGAATTTGATGTCTTCTTGGGTTTTGTCTTGGTTGATGATTATTAATGACGTGATTGTAATAACCATCATTGTCCCTGTTTCGATTTGCACCCACATTAGAACTATTATCACCGTGATACTCTTCCTCATCTTCATAATCATCACTAACATTTCTGTAGCCCCAATCCTCATCATCTTCATTGTAATCCCTTTCAGAATATTCATCTTCTCCCGAGTGGTAGGAATGAACACTAACTCTGTCTGATGATTGATAACTTGGTACACTGAATGGATCATCATCATTAATGTTCGCCCTCAATTCTTCAATATTCTCAACATAATCTTCATATCCGGCTTCATTGTATCGATTAACCGGATCAAACGTGGGATTGCCACGGTTAGACATAGAGGGACCTTGGTTTACATTTCGGGTGTTGGGATTTCGGTTGTGAATTGGTTGGTGAGGTGGGTTTTGTTGGTTTTGATTTGGATGAGGTGGAGTGGGTGGTCTTCTATTTTCACCTGAACGGCGATTTGGGTTTGAGCTTGCCATTTGAACGGTTTCAAAGGACAAAGGTTGAATTATGGGTGGTGATTGGGAGTTAGAAGGAATCGGCTCCTCTAACCGGTGTTGTCGGTTTCTTCTTGCTACTCGTTCAATTTCCGGTTCAAACACTAAAGGAGATGTTCTCCCCGAATGTCGCGTACGCATGCACTACCTGTAAACTGCACAAGTAACACACCCCGCGTAACAAGGAAAAGTAGAAAATAAACCAAACAACAATTTAAACAGATTATTACACTATTAACTACTCAATAAACACTAAGCGCACTAGCTCCCCGGCAACGGCGCCATTTGATGAGCCGGTCGTTACGGGTCATGCAAAACCTAATTAACCTTGGTAGATAGGGTAAATAGGGTATCAATCCAAGGAGCATGTGGTTAGTGATTATCGCTTAGCTAACTTTGAAAATGTTGCTTATGAAGGTGCTAGTTAATTATGAAATATGCAAATTATCATTTAAGAATTGGTTGAAGAGTTGTTGTTGATTAATATGAAACTTAAATTGAAATTTGTAAGAAATGATTAATAATACTTGTAACAATAAGATAGAGATGATTACACTAAGGATTTGGGTAATTGAACATTAAGGCTTTCAACAATTAGGCATAATTGGATAAACAATGATAATGCAATTGGTACTAACGGATTGATTGCTCAATAAACTTAGGTATCAAGTTTTATCAACATTCACAATGGACTAAACTATACTTCATCATTTAGAACATACAATCCTATGATAGTGTTGATGCAAGGAACCATGTTCATATCATTTAGAAATTGGCACAAGATCAATTAACTAGAAATGATTTCAACATCAGATTAATCACTAATCAACACTGGTAATTCAAGTACATAAAAACATCAATCAAAAGTTTAAACAATGCAATGCCCAAATGTTAAGCCCTAGGTATCAAAAACTTACATCCCTAGTGTAATACAAGAGTTTTAGCCACACATGGCTATGATGTTCATCATCTTCAAAATGTGTTCTTCAATCTTCCAAGAATTTGTGTAGAAAATGATTGTAGAATGATTGTGTGATAGAATTTGGAGAATGGTGTGTGATCATATGTCTTCAATGGTGTTGATTTTTATAATCATGATAGAGACCAAAACAACCCCCAAAACCAGTCTTGGACCATAAATTCGCCATAAACATTGATCCCATCAGTTTTGGCTTGAAAAAGGAAACGTTTTGACCAAGTTGACTTTTGGCGTAGGATACGCCAATTTTGGCGTATCCTACGCAAATCCATTTCAGCCCGAGCCAATCTCTGCTGGCCTACGCTAACTGTCTGGTCACTCCCTACGCAAATGGCGTAGGATACGCCATTTTTGGCGTATCCTACGCTAACTTCCCTCAGGCGTCCGTTTTTGGTTTTCCAACTCGCGTATGCCTCCGTTTCTCGCCCGGGCAACTCCAAAACGTCATTTTTGCTTCCTTTTTGTTGTCAACTCCTGAAATGACATAACAAGATCAAAGCAACACCATTTGACACTGAATAATCTTTAAAATGCATCTTATGGGTGTTTTTATACACATCCTTAAATCAACCCATCACTCTCTCCTCCTCTCATTAAGCCACATGGCACCTTGTGGTTGTATATAAAAAAATTTTTTTTTTTTAAATCAAAATTGAGAAAATATATAAGCCTAAAAAAACACGTTTTTAACCTAATCCTTCATTCTTGTCGCCGCGAAGTTGAAACCCTAAGCAGGCGATTTGAGGCGATTCCACGATCAACATTCAGAAACATCTCTTCTCCAAGGTTTCATCTCTTCCATTGTATACTAATCAATCGTTCTTCATGTCTTTATTTTTTTTAGATTGATGATTTACGGTTTATATTTTAGGTTAAGATTTAGGGGTTTTTTATGTTCGATTGATAAGACTAAGGTTTCAGTGATTCTTCTTTATTGATCGTTTGAGTATTATTAAGATTGATGATTTAGGGTTTATGTTTTAGGTTAAGATTTAGGGGTTTTTTTTGTTCGATTGAAAAGACTAAGTTTTCAGTTATTCTTCTTTATTGATCGTTTGAGTATTATTAAGATTGATGATTTAGGGTTTATGTTTTAGATTAAGATTTAGGGGTTTTTTTTGTTCGATTGATAAGACTAAGGTTTGAGTGATTCTTCTTTATTGATCGTTGGATTATTATTAAGATTGATGATTTATGGTTTATGTTTTAGGTTTAGATTTAGGGGTTTTTATTCTTCGATTGATAAGACTAAGGTTTGAGTGATTGTTCTTTATTCATAGTTGGATTATTATTAAGACTGATTAGTTGTTTGAGTGATTGTTCTTTAATGATCGATTTAGGTATTTTTTTTGTTCAACTGAGTTTCTGATTTTAATTTTAATTTTTTTTATTTAATTTAGGTTTGTGTTCTTATGAAAACAATACTGGCAAGTTTGTGTTTCAAATGTTGTAACTAGACTTGATTTTTTTTATTTGAGCTTGAAAGGTTTTCAAATTTGGGGCTTTGATTGTAGCTAATTTCATTCATTAGAAGAAATTGATTAAGGTTTTTTATTCGTGATTCTGCTTGGTTTTGATATGCAAAAAACCTGTCTGGATTATTGATGTGCTATGTATGGTCTAAAAATATATACCTAACCTAGACACCTAGTAATATAAAACAGACTCAACTAAACTAGACCACACGACAGGCAAGTGTACCTATCAATGCAGTACAGACTAAGTAAGTCCGAGTATCGAACCCACAGGACACTACTAGAAAACAAAACTAGACTCGACTAAGACTTAAAATAATGGTTTAAAAGTTGATTTTTTGGTTTTTGTAATTAATTAAAATAAATAATTAAGATAAATAGACAGCAAGGATAATTGAGGAAAATATCAGGATAGGAAGGCAACTACCTAGGCCAAGAATCCTACATGCAAACTCACAACTCTCGGTAATGGAAAACTGAATGGCTACCAGATTCTAAAGATAACTTAAGAAACCTTAAGACGTGCTAGATCTCCTCCCGGTCTCACCAACACACCCCAAAGAATCCTAAAGAATAAAACACTGGCTATCTAGCTCGGATCACCTCCCGGTCTCAACTCACTAAGAATGTAAAGGTACTCTAATGACTCGATCACCTCCCGGTCTCTCTAATCACAATACACCCGAAGATGTAAAGGAGTAATTTAATTGGGTTAACTATGACTTGGAATTGCAAGAAACTAAAGACAACTAGGATAGGATCACCTCCCGGTCTCACCCAAAACCTAACACCTAAAGCTCTAGACAACCCAACATTCCATCACCTCCCGGTCTCAAGAATAGAAGAATACAAAAGTCCTCTAAATTCTCTAATCAAGTTCCTATGGCTTTTGGTACCAAAACCATAAACTAAGCTACAAGCACCAAGCAGGTAACCCTAATAAACATCCAAACATGAAAGACATTCACTAAGACGTTTATGGAACTCTCAAAAATAATAAATTAGACTTAAGTACGCACACACATCATAATAAACACCAACCAAATCGTTACCAAAACATTAACCATTCAAAATAATCCATAAACCGAAAGCTATAAAACTAACATGCATTCATCATACAACCTAGGTAGTGGTTCAAGATTTAGCTACTCATAATAATGAAAGACAATAAGAACAAAGATTCAAAATTATTCAAAGTCATGGTCTCAATATTCATGAACACAAAGTAAATAAATATAAGAACTAAAACTTTTAGTGATCAAACCCGTAGCTTCACTCTTGAACCCGTGCCTCCTTCTCCTTCAATTAACCTCTGCACAACAATTAGGAGCTGCTGTGATAAAACTTTTCTTCGAAAATAATCTCCCCCGGCCCTTCTTGGCGGCTGCTGTTGTATATATCTTCGATGATAATATGTTCTCCTCCCATAATATTGTCTTGTAGGGTTTGTTTTATTCTCTCTTTGACTTTTTGGGCCAAATCCACGTGAGTTAATTTTTTAATTTTTAATTATTATTATTATTATTATTATTATTATTATTATTATTATTATTATTATTATTATTATTATTATTATTATTAGTAGTAGTAGTATACTTCATGCTCTCATGTGGTGTTCTTGGCTCGACTAAAGTTACTCGTTCATGCTGCAACGTCCATGACCACCTGCTCTCAAGTGTTCGCGTCTCGATTAAAATTCTTCGTTTAACGCTCTTTTTCCATGAACACCTATAAAATAATAAAATAAATAAATACATACTAAAACGACACGAAACAAATAAAAACCTAACAAAATATTATACAAAATACATAGGAAAAGAGATGTGTTTTGCAACACATCAAACATCCCCACACTTAAACCTTTTTCGTCCCGAAAAAGACTGCAATGGAATCATAATTAGGACTCCTGGTTTCAAAAACTTTTAGGTTCATTAATTAAGATCTAATCACGCGTCAACCAAAACTGTCGGTATTGTTGTCCATCTAAACCCAACCACCAACTAATCAGGCCCCACTCATGTAAAGCAATTAAGTTCTTGTTATTACAATCAATCTATGGGTCTCACACTCAAGATATTCAGTTTCACCTAATCCCACCTCAAGCTTTCGAAGCAAAGGTTAAATCATATAGATTTACCAATCACTGCAAACTAAACTCCCTAATGTATTAGAAATTAAATTATGATGGATGATGGATGAATGTATGAGCTTAGATATATTTTTTTTCTTTTATACCTAACCCAGAGGTTGTCTCAATCAGAGTCACCATCCCCAAGAGCGACAGCATGAGCTTCGGTATTTATTTTTTTTTTTTTCAACTTGACCTCGAGGGAATTTCGATCAGAGGCTTCATTTTTTTTTTTTGGTCTAGCTCAATTGATGGACATGTGGATTTTTTTTTTGGCGCCACTTTTCACCGGATTTATTCTCATAAAAAGGATCAAGTGTGCCATTTAATTAATAATACATATGGGCTTTCAACCTACAGCGGTACCTCTAATTACTATCAGCGGTTTCAGTTCTACCGTTTCTCCTAAGATGAGAACCCACAAGATTTCATGATTTATTAAGGTATATTAAGAACAATCCTAGGACCTTTCAAAGCTAGCTGGGCCTACTGACACATCTTAAGCAAACACGCTTTCAATCTATTTATTTTCTCATATGTATAATATTTTGAAAACCAAAAGTCTCAATTTTACTATCATTTTCCATATAAAATGCACAAAAAATCAGGGACATTTTTCAATTTTTCAACTTTTTTTTTTGGGATTTTTTTTTTTAAATTTATGACTCAAACTACCTAAAAATAAAAACGAAGTTTCCATCCCCACACATGAACGACACGTTGTCCTCAATGTGAAAGTAGGAAAAAAAAAAGTAGAAATAAACAAAATACAACAAAAAGGAACAGACTCCCCTGGATATAAGCGATGTAGATGCAAGCGATCTGAAGTTGTCCTTCTAAACCCGGCCGTATAGCATTTCATTCACGACCTTTGACTCAAACCTGACAAATAAAAACTAAAAAGAAAAGATAAAAACAAATGGTTGTCTTAAATGATTGTTGAGTCATCCCCACCCGAATGGAGATTGAGTACGAGTGGCTAGATCCAAACCTGCAATAAAATATATTAGACAAACCAATGACTCAAAACTGACTCTCTCCATCATCCCCACACTTGAAGGGAAGATATCTCCAAAGTGGGTTAAGAGAAAACTGACTCAAAAATAAAATAAAAGACTCTAAAAAATACAGACTCAACCGACTCAATATACAAAAATGCAGGAAACGTACTTGAAAGGCAAGATGGTGGAATGTGGTGGGTGATGGTAAAATATGTGGTGAAATGGTGGTGAACGGTGGTGGAAGAAACCAGAGTGGAAAATATTTTTTTTCTAATCAACTCGCGCAACGTGAAGGACACTGGTGATCTCAACGCGCGTCGCGAGCGAATAAAATATAACTTTCCGGGGTAATTACTATTCGTGTATAGGGAACAGGTCAGCCCAGGCTCCTCGCATTACACGAAGAACCTTTTTTCGCAGAAAGTTAATCAAATTTAATGTTTAGAAAAAAAAAATTTCTTTTATTACCCAAACCTCCACCAAAAATCCTAATTATAGAAATATATAATTAAGTATCTAGGATCCATTCGTGGTGTAATTTTCCTTGCCTAAGCAAACACAAAAACCTGCAAAAAGACTCAAAACCAAAAATAATAACAAAATACAAAGAAAATTCAAAAATATTACATACTTTACAACTGGATTTTCATGCAGTTTCAATCAGGTGGCTTATATTTTATCCATCCCATATCCAACGCGTTTAATTCTTTTCTTTCACCGTTGTTCATATACGCGTTGGGCCACCTATCCCTGCACTTACCTGGACCAAAACGAATGTTTAGCGTGCACTGTTGGTCCATGTAATCATTAGACTTATCCCGTGTGTGGTCTGCTACAGTCTTTCTTCCTGCCATCACTGCATACAGACACTAAAACAAACACGATCACGGGCACCAGATATATAAAGAATACAAAAAAAAATAAATAAATAAAATAAAATAAAATAAAATAAAACACACAAAAACAAAAAGACACACAAACACACGAAAAATAAAAACAAGAACTGACTCAACACACAAGCACGCAAAAAGAAAATAAAAGCCTAAGACTCTCTAGACATACTAAAAACCAAAAAGACTCAAATAAGACCAATTAATCAGTGAAGTCCTAATCAAAGCTAATTTCGCAATCGCCAAGTGTCCCCGGCAACGGCGCCAAAAACTTGATGTGCTATGTATGGTCTAAAAATATATACCTAACCTAGACACCTAGTAATATAAAACAGACTCAACTAAACTAGACCACACGACAGGCAAATGTACCTATCAATGCAGTACAGACTAAGTAAGTCCGAGTATCGAACCCACAGGACACTACTAGAAAACAAAACTAGACTCGACTAAGACTTAAAATAAATGGTTTAAAAGTTGATTTTTTGGTTTTTGTAATTAATTAAAATAAATAATTAAGATAAATAGACAGCAAGGATAATTGAGGAAAATATCAGGATAGGAAGGCAACTACCTAGGCCAAGAATCTTACATGCAAACTCACAACTCTCGGTAATGAAAAACTGAATGGCTACCAGATTCTAAAGATAACTTAAGAAACCTTAAGACGTGCTAGATCTCCTCCCGGTCTCACCAACACACCCCAAAGAATCCTAAAGAATAAAACACTGGCTATCTAGCTCGGATCACCTCCCGGTCTCAACTCACTAAGAATGTAAAGGTACTCTAATGACTCGATCACCTCCCGGTCTCTCTAATCACAATACACCCGAAGATGTAAAGGAGTAATTTAATTGGGTTAACTATGACTTGGAATTGCAAGAAACTAAAGACAACTAGGATAGGATCACCTCCCGGTCTCACCCAAAACCTAACACCTAAAGCTCTAGACAACCCAACATTCCATCACCTCCCGGTCTCAAGAATAGAAGAATACAAAAGTCCTCTAAATTCTCTAATCAAGTTCCTATGGCTTTTAGTACCAAAACCATAAACTAAGCTACAAGCACCAAGCAGGTAACCCTAATAAACATCCAAACATGAAAGACATTCACTAAGACGTTTATGGAACTCTCAAAAATAATAAAGTAGACTTAAGTACGCACACACATCATAATAAACACCAACCAAATCGTTACCAAAACATTAACCATTCAAAATAATCCATAAACCGAAAGCTATAAAACTAACATGCATTCATCATACAACCTAGGTAGTGGTTCAAGATTTAGCTACTCATAATAATGAAAGACAATAAGAACAAAGATTCAAAATTATTCAAAGTCATGGTCTCAATATTCATGAACACAAAGTAAATAAATATAAGAACTAAAACTTTTAGTGATCAAACCCGTAGCTTCACTCTTGAACCCGTGCCTCCTTCTCCTTCAATTAACCTCTGCACAACAATTAGGAGCTGTTGTGATAAAACTTTTCTTCGAAAATAATCTCCCCCGGCCCTCCTTGGCGGCTGCTGTTGTATATATCTTCGATGATAATATGTTCTCCTCCCATAATTTTGTCTTGTAGGGTTTGTTTTATTCTCTCTTTGACTTTTTGGGCCAAATCCACGTGAGTTAATTTTTTAATTTTTAATTATTATTATTATTATTATTATTATTATTATTATTATTATTATTATTATTATTATTATTATTAGTAGTAGTAGTAGTAGTAGTAGTAGTAGTAGTATACTTCATGCTCTCATGTGGTGTTCTTGGCTCGACTAAAGTTACTCGTTCATGCTCCAACGTCCATGACCACCTGCTCTCAAGTGTTCGCGTCTCGATTAAAATTCTTCGTTTAACGCTCTTTTTCCATGAACACCTATAAAATAATAAAATAAATAAATACATACTAAAACGACACGAAACAAATAAAAACCTAACAAAATATTATACAAAATACATAGGAAAAGAGATGTGTTTTGCAACACATCAATTATGAGTATTTTTCTGATACAAATACTTTATTGAAACTGTAAGTATTTTTTTGATTTAAACATTAATATATGTATCATTAATTATTTTTGTTGATTGGTACAGGTGCATACACATCCGTGTTACAATGGTTTACGGAGTTTGGGTTAAGTCCGAAAATAACAGCCGTGTTTGTTTGGTAAGATATGAATCATGGTTTTAATGTATATACTACACTCATTTTATAATATCCTTATAATTTTAATCTTTGTACTCAGGGGTTACCAAGTGACTATGATGGTTGGATCGACAAGTATGGTTAAGGATGGCCAATGATTAAGGAAACTTTTTCAATTACTACTGATCATCTAATTGTATTCGAAATCATTAATGAGGTTTTCTCTCTTTTTATTTATTGATTTTTGAAATCTTTATATAATTTTTTGTTATTGTTTGCTTTTTATAACTTTCTATACTTTACTAAGAATACTTTTTATCCATTTTATAGACCAACTACAATATGTCGTTTTTTTTTTAAAAACAAGCTTACTATTGGTCCCGGTCATGTTTCGAAAGCTGAAGTTAATGAGGAGGATGATGATGACAGTGAAGAGAATGATGATAATTATTATAATGAGGAAGACGTCATTGTTCTTTCTGATGACGACAGTGATGAGGATCCAATGGATGATGATGAGTCCGAAGATGTCCATGATGTAGGTGTGCCGGTAGTTTTCAAAGTTGATAAGCACTTTGTAAGTACAATTATTTCTGCAAATAATCTTCAAAATGTTTATAATTCAGTTTATCTTTATTAGTTGCGAGGATGTAGGCGTGCCGAAGATGTTTAGACTTTATTTTAGAATTTATTTTTTACACGATACTTTATCCATATTAGTTGCACATAGTTATAGGAAATTAGATGGAAAGTAACTTATGTGCACAGTAGTGACTATTGACAATATTATAACTGAATTCCAGCCTATCTAATTTAGATATCATGTTCGACAATATTATAACCATGTTATACAATAGAATGTTATAAATTGAATGATTTCATTAGGCATCATTCTCTAAGTTTACATTTTACTTTATACTTTATACTTTAGACTTTACTTCACTTTTATTTGCTATGCT
The DNA here is from genome assembly GCA_028751855.1 of Ambrosia trifida. Classification (NCBI taxonomy): domain Eukaryota; kingdom Viridiplantae; phylum Streptophyta; class Magnoliopsida; order Asterales; family Asteraceae; genus Ambrosia; species Ambrosia trifida. The sequence continues at coordinate 111,327,427 of CM054131.1, forward strand.
ATGAATGAGCAGAAAGAAAATTAGTCATATATTACAATCACAACATTGAGTTTATGCCGTTCCATTCTTTATTATTTGTGTAGCGTATGAACAGGGAATGGGCAAAGGAGAACCGTTTGAACAGGAAGAGGGCTTTGACAATTCGTGATGAGGAGGGATTTACTTGGGGAGTTTCGGTTGGGATTGAAGATGAGTCAAGATATCCCCGTTACTACATAAGAGGTATGTCGGCTTTTGCCCATGATAAGGAACTCCAGCCTGGTGATGAAATGCATTTCCTGGTTTTCCAGAATCAAGGTGTGTTCAAGCTTACTCATGTTGTTAAGGGTGATGGGAATTAGTTGGGTTTTTGGTGGTTTTTTGTTGGTATACTGATAATATTTTTGGTGGGTAAGTTTTGGACATAATTGATGGTTGGTGATGGTAACACGGTTGCTTTAGTTTTTGACGTTGTTTAGGTTTGATAAAAACTTTAACTGGGTAACTTTTGGACATGTTTAATCGTTTGTAATCACAAAGTTTTGCATGTTTACTACTAATGTAGTCATTCGTGAATCTTTAGTTGTTTTGTGTTTACAATTACTATTATTTTGGGTTATCTTTTTTATTAAAAAAATACTATATTTTGCATTTTATGTTACAAACTTGGTTATATCTTTTAATGTTATATGTTGGGGTTTTTATCAATAAATAATGTTTAATAAAATAAATTACCAACCAAAATATATTCATTTTTTGGTAAATTGAAAAACTTTAGTAATATGAAATAAAAATGTCGGTTTGACTTTTTTGGTAATTTATAAAGGTTTGAATTTGACTCAATTTTTGGTAAATTGAGATCATTCAATAAGATTAAACGGTTTTCAATCTTAAAATTCAAAACATATTCTTTTTTTTTTTTTTACTTTAGGCAATGTTTGACTTTTTTAAAATAATAAAGGTTTGAATTTGATTAAATTTTTGGTAAATTGAAATCATTCAATAGGATTAAACGTTTTTCAATCTTAAAATTCAAAACATATTTTTTTTTTTACTTTAGGCAACTGTTTGACTTTTTTAAAATAATAAAGGTTTGAATTTACCAAAATTTGGTAAATTGAAATCATTCAATAAGATTAAACGGTTTTGAATCTTAAAATTCAAAACATATTCGTTTTTTTTTACTTTTGGCAACCGTTTGACTTTTTTTAAATAATAAAGGTTTGAATTTACCAAAAATTGGTAAATTCAAATCATTCAATAAGATTAAACAGTTTTCAATCTAAAAAGTCAAAACTTATTCGTTTTTTTTTTTTTTACTTTAGGCAACGTTTGACTTTTTATTAAATGTAATTGTAGTAGATTGGTTTTTCATTTTACTCAAAATTCCATTATTAGTAAAAATCAACTAAATTTAACAATTATATTATAGGTAAATTTCGTATACTTAAAGAATTCTTTTTTGATCAAAGCATCCAAATTTAAAAAACAAACACTTAACAATCTATACATCTAATTAAAACACAAATAGATTAAACGGTTTTCATTTAAAAAATTCAAAACATATTCCTTTTTTTTTGCCAACCATCTTGACTTCTTATTAAATGTAAATTTTGTAGATTGTTTTTTCGTTTAAAACAAAAATTCCATTATTAGTAAAAATGAAACAAATTTAACTATTATATTTACGTTAAATTAGGTATACTTACACAATTCATTTTATACCCAAGCATCCAATTTTTAAAAACAAACACATAACAATTCTTTCAACTAAATTTAACAAACATGTAAAGTAAATTTGCTAGATTTAAGTTTTAAAAAGAAACAATTAAACAATTCTTTGGTAAATTTAAAACCTTTAAATTTTCTAATAAAACATTCAACAACTTTTTTAAACATCAATTTGTTATATTTTTGTTCATAACTGTAACATTGTTTCAAATTTTTTATAATATCAAGAATGGTTGACTTCTTTAACAAATTCCATTTTTTGTTATGGTTTTACTTTTTAAAAACTTTATGTATAAACAAACAATAAAATAATTTTTTCACCGTTAACAAGTCAAAAGATTTAGACTAACAATCAAATTAAGACCGCTAAAAGTATTTGTGTTACACGCATTTGAAATCTTTATGTTTTATAAACAAACAATAAACTTAATTTTTGGAATTTGTTAAAAATGGTATATATTAAAAAAATCGATTATACTAATCATATAAATATGTTAATTAAATTTTATATATGTTTACGTTTATTTTAGATATTTTTAAATCTTTATATTTGATTGCTTTATATTTTAAAGTGGTATGTAATTCAAACAAAAAAAATTGTTTTTTTAATTATAGCAACATGTAAATCTAAATTAATTCTGATTTCCATTTTATTATTTCCTTTTTAATATTATTAATTGCTTAACATAAATAAATCTGGCAATTTAGATTATAAATACAGATTTTGTAAGTGGAGTATAGTATAACTATTTCCTTCAACTCTATCCGGTATGTTTATCAACTTTTACATAATCATTCATTTATTTTTTTATGCATGTAATGTTTTAGTACTTACATTCTATTAACTTGCAGCTTTATGGATCCGAACAACATTACGTTTTTGAATGACATCAATTGGAGGATGTCTCAATATACAATCAAAGTTAAGGTGCTTAGGATTTGGAAGCGACCAAACCACAAGAATCTTGCAGAAACTATTTGTTTAGATATGGTTCTGATGGATGAACAGGTTAGTGTTTAACGTATTGATTTTTTTCATTTATGTTGTTAACATATTATTGTTAATAATAATTTTGATTAACTTTATTTTGTTTCGTTTTAATTTTTAAATAGGGCTCCAAAATGCAAGCTATTGTGTGGAGTAGATACATGAAAAAACATGAAAAATTTTTACGTGAAAATCAAGCTTACAATATCTATAACTCCCAATTGGCTGAAAACAAATCTACTAACCATTTTGATAAAATCGATATTCTTTCGTTTACTTTTGAAACAAGCATTACGAAATGTAACTGGTTTGAAGGAAGTCAGTATGGTTTTAATTTTTCTTCTTTTGAGTCAATTAAGAGTGGCAACCTTCCTCAGGAACAAAGAATTGGTTTGTTTAATCACACTTAATATTTTTTGTATTACTTTTTAGATTTTTTAATAATGTATTTGTATAAACTAATAAAAAAAAATTTAGATTTCATTGGCTATGTTGATGAATGGACTCCACCAGAACCGACCGAAACAAAAGCCGGTTTGAAAAACAAGATGACCCTTATGTTGATTGATTTAGAGTATGTGTTTCATCTTTAAAAATCATCTTTTATTATTTGATAATGATTTCTGCTTTTTTTTCTTATATTATACGATTAATAAATTGTAACACAAAAGATAGTTTCACTTTAACCAACATTATGTTTATATGCAGAGGGATCAAAATCAGCTGTTCTTTGTGGGATGACTATAGTGAGTAGATGTTTGGGTACATCAAGCAAAATGAAGATGAAGTTCATGTTGTCCTGATTGTTCAATTCGGAAGTTTTAACAATTACAAAGGTTTGTCATATATTAAGTTTTTTTAATACACTAAATATTTTTACTTTTATGGTTATTTACACATTTTAATTTTTTTTATATTTAAAGGCAATGTCAGCGTTCAAAATAGCTTCTATATCACTCGACTATTTATTAATGAAGACATTGATGAAATTCGGGCTTTTAAGAAAAGGTAATATACTTATGTTGTTATTTCTATTATGTATTTATTGTTATTTTTTAAAAAATATATAAATCTTTTTATTTATTTTTATTTACAGTTATATTGAAAAGTTGATATCTGTTGAATCATCTTCTGCTCAACGATCTCTCGGATCTTCTGGAAGCATGAATTTGGCAGATGAATTTCTGAACAAGACCCATTTCAGCAGTATTCGTGATCATCCGTTAATAACAGAGGTACATCAATTTCGACTTATAATAATCTAATATGAATGTTTATATTCCATTCAAAAGATTATCACTTATGTATTTTAATGTATACTAATAGTCATTTTGTGTGGAATTATATTTTTATTAAATGTTGACATTAATATTATTTTATTTTGCAGGTCAACAAACAAGTCATTGTTGTTGGTACAGTGAAGGGTGTGGATGCCAACGATGATTGGTATTACCTAGGTTGTGAGGGATGTAATCGCAAGGTTGAGCCAACTCTGATGTTACCTGATGATGAAGATGAAAAAGATGTTAATTCATTTAAGCAGGTATTGGTTTGCACCAACAATGACTGTCCCAAGCATATTGTATCTGCTGATCCTGTGTAAGAATTATTTTTCATAAACATAAGTTAAAATTTTATGATATTATTTAGTAAATAATTTGTTGTTATTACTTCCTTTAGGTTTAGAATTCCAATAAGAGTACAAGATTGTACTGGAATAACATCACTCATATTGTTTGATCGAGAAGCGAAAAAAATGTTGGGCATGTCAGCGATGCAGCTGCTGGAAAAATCCAAGCAGGTAATTTATTTTTTTTCTGCCTTAAACAATATATTTTATTATACCTAATGTTATTTATGAAAATTTTTATGTAGGTTTGTGTTGAAGACAAAATAATTCCTGCTGAATTTGCTTCATTTGAAGATAAAAAGTTTGCATTCAAGATTAAAATTGGTCAATTTAACATTGATAAGCATCTGGATGGTTATGGTATACGCAAACTTACCGATGATTCTTCAATAGTTGCTTCGCTGGAACAAAAGTTCCCTGACATTCAGGTTATTATTATCATTGAAATATTCCTTTATTATTACTCTTATGAATAATTAGTACATGTTTATTATTGTTCTTATTAATTTTTTTTGTTTTTATTATCAACGTTTCCTTTGAAGTATTACATGTTTATTTTTTTTCAGCTCGATCAAACTGTTTTTGAAAACATTGATATAGATGACTCTTTAACACAGAATGCATTGTCTTTGAAGGTTGTTCTTTGACTTATTTAATCATATATTCTAATTAAGTTTTTAATGTAGTTTATTCTAACAATTTTTACATTTCATTTAATATTGTAGGATTCTGTTGGAGATAACACTACTCCAGAGTCATCTTCTAGAGTTGGTGTTGTACGTGATGATGAGGAAGTGAAGCGTAGCCTGGATAAAGTGTATGATCTTGATGATGATGCAAGCGAATCTACAACAAAAGCTGCAAAGAAATCACCTGAGATCCCCCTTTTGGTTCCTAAGGTTGAGAAATAGGAACAATGAACAATTTCTTTAAACATTTATGATTGGTTTGGTTTTTTGGACAATTTGGTTTTTTTTATGCTTATTTGGGTTGTTTTGGATAATTTTGTTTTGTTTATGGTTTGTTTTGGTTTTTTTAGACAAGTTTCATTTAAATTATTTGTGTGTTTGCATTTTATTATGTCTCAAATTTTAAATGCTAATAACTGTTCACAGGAATATTTATATTTTCGTTGTGTCCTTAATTGTTTAAAAATTTGTATATTTCCTAAGCTTTGATTAGCACTAGAGATCGTTGTTCCAGTTATGTTGTTGAAAACATATATCAACAAAATGGCTTGTGTAACGGCATGAGGTTACGTATGATGGAAAGGTGAAGACTAAAACACAAAAATCGGTGTATAAAGAAATATTTAGTTATATTTGACTAAAATGTGTGTTGCCTTCTTTTACATTTTAATAAAATATTTCTACTACTTTTTTTTTACGTCTTACCACTCAAAATAATTGTACGTTGGTGAACCGCGTGTAAATGCGGGCAAAAGTCTAGTATATTATAAAAGAAAGCCATTTTAATGACATGGCATTCAAGGAGGCATTCTCTCCCTTGAGTGTGCCATGTGTCATTCCATGTGGCAAATTAAAAAAAAAACAAATAATAATATAAAACCTAATCTTCTAAAATTAAATTGAGTTATTTTAGGAAAAAAGAATTTAAAAACAAATTTAAATTTTTCTCTCTTACGTTTCCTCCCATAATTTTTAAATGTTAATATCCTTTATATACAAGATTTTTTAAAGAAAAAAATTACACCAAATTAACGAGTGTTTTATTATCTTTCTAACGAGTACCATAGTGCTATATAAAAAATGGAGAAAAAACGACTATTTTTTGTGGGGTTTCGTTCATACAGGGAAAAAAACCACATAGTGTTCAGGTTATTCATTAATCATGTTTTTTCTTTTAAACCAGGTTCTTATCTACGATGTTAAAATTCAGCCCAATCGCCATGCTATCATTGGAATTTTACTCTTCTAAAGATGCATAGGTATACTTCATCAAGAGAAGCTAGGAGAAATAATCGCGCAACACTGCAACACATGGTGTCACCTTATAGCAAGGTTATTTTTTTATTTATTTAATTACAAGAGTAATAATTATTACTATTAGTATTAGTATTAGTATTATTAGAATTGTTATATTTTTCAACCTTGGGACGCTCCCGGATAAAAGCTAGAATTCTTATACAAGATATGTTTGAATGACATGTAAGACAAACCTAGGGATTTTTTTAACAAAAACTTATGGTTTGAACTTAAAAAATTCTTTATAACAGTCCCAACTTTTAAACAATTTTCCTCCAATGTCTTTTCAACTTTTAAACTTTTTTTAATTTTGAAAATGGGTTAATTCTCATTTAACCAAAGTTCATTGTAGGAAAATATTTTAAAAGTTATAGGCGTCGCAGGAAATTACCAATCCTGTAAAAGGGTTGAGTGGGGGCCTTCCCAACCATTGACTATTGCCCCTAGTGTCTTATGTTGTGTTTAAAAGTCACACTAGCTTTTTATTGTTTTTTGTACTAGTGTGTCATGTTATGGGTTTTACTTGGTTGTAATGTGTCTTATTCATTAGTAATGGGTCAAAATGAATGGCTTATATTGTTTCTTGCGAGTCATGATAGCATTTAGTCAAACATGATGGGCTCACGGTAATTTGTCTTATGTTAATTAGATGGGTTGTACAAAGTCTTATTATGTTCGCACAACATTAATTTGTCTTATGTTAGTTAGGTGGGTTGTACCAAGTTTTAGTTCTAACATGTTATAGTAAGTTTTTTGAATGGTAAATGCTATACATACTCTACTATTACATCAATAATTTAAAATTACACCCTCATAAACGCTTGAACTTTGAACCTGTGTAAAAAGCATATGCCTTTGTTAGGAGTGCTAGCCCCACATTGGCAGTTATAATAAGTCGTACAATATCTTAATCACCCATAATGGGTCTTAAAAGTCATTGTAGATCTTAAATGGGCATGATGACTCTTTGATCCAACAATCCCCTTTATATAGGCCATGCATTATTGCTTACACCTTACCTCTTTATCTGCTGCTTTCATCAACATTTGTATTCTCAGGTGACAGCCAATTTTTTTTTTTCCTTTTTTCTAATTACGCATTATTTGTCTCAAATTTCTTCACCTTGGCGTCTTTAATGCATCTTGATATGATACTTTTCTCATTATTATTAAATGATTTTAGGAATGAGATCATTTGATACTTATTTCAAAGGTCTTCTTGTTCATATATAAGTATATAGATGATTAAAACAAGGAGTAATGGAAATAAATAATCCCAACTATTGCTCTTTGGCCGATAATGGTCCCAACTACGAAAATAACCACTAGTGGTTCCAACTTTCGACATATTGGCCACCAATGGACCCAAACTAACTAAGGCTAACTCCATTAGTGTGATGCTGACGTGACATGCTTAGGTGGCAAAATGATCCTATGTGGCATCCTAGGTGGAAAAATGATCCTATGTGGCATCCTACGTGGCATGCCCTTATTAAAACAACAATCATATGATACATGTATCATACAGTTAAATCTACAAATTTGTCTATCATTAAAAAAATATGCAAGCTCCATCCTCAACCCCTAAATACACATATATTGATCACTTTTGTCAAACAGGCCGAGGTCGCTATCAACTGTCAAGAGAGAACCAAGAAGCCCTAAGCATGTTGTCGCACATAACACATGGATCATGGGTTGTTGGTTGTTGCATGCAGCAGTACAATCAGTCGGGTATGTACAAAGTGTATATAGAGCGCATACTCTCAACCTTTTACTATTTTATTCCTTCCTCCATATGAAATGTTCATTTCCTGAATTAATCCATACTTTTACTTGAGCAGCTGCTTCACACGCTAGACAACGCAATCACACTGTTATGGTATGACAAGATGCATTCAGCTCCGTGTTCATTATTAATTAGGGCTGACATAATTAAGGTTACACAAACATGTTAAGACACGAACCTGTTAAGACACGAACACGAAACTTGTAAACACGAACACGACACGAAATCCAATCGTGTCATTTTTTTTTCAAACACGAACACGAACCTGTGTATAACAAGTTAACACAATAAGACACGACAAGACACGATAAAGAACACCTAGTAAATAAGTTAACACGACAAGACACGATAAGACACAAGAAGACACGACAAGACATGATAAGAAACACGATAAGACATCTTAAGACACATACACGAACACGAAACATGTAAACACGAACACGACACGAAAATAAACAGGTCTTCGACCTGTTATAGACATGAAACCTGTTAAGGCCAAACACGAAACATGTTAAAATCGTGTAGGTTCGTGTCAGATTATCGTGTTCGTGTCCAAATTGCCAGCCCTATTATTAATGCACTTTAATTAACAAATCAACATTCCCTCTAAATTTTCTGTAGGAATCAGATATGACCAAAGAACGAATCCGTAAACTGTTTAGCAACGTGGAACTTTCTGTTTCTTCATATGACACAGCATGGGTAGCCATGGTCCCTTCTCTAAACTCGCCCGAGTCTCCTTGTTTCCCTGAGTGTGTAAACTGGTTGATGGATAATCAGCTTAATGATGGTTCATGGGGTCTTCTTCATGCCAATCCCTCATTCCCATTACCTAAAGATATTCTTTCCTCAACATTAGCATCTATCGTTGCATTAAGAAAATGGAATGTTGGGGAACAACAAATTGAGAAGGGTAAGGGTCAGTTTTAACAATTCGTGATTATCATTTGTTTATCGTTTCTACAAAGACAATAAAATCTTGTTGTAGGTCTATCTTTTATCGAGTCAAATTTCGCTTCAGCTACTGACAAGAATCAACCATCTCCAATTGGTTTCGACATTATTTTTCCCCATATGCTTGAGTATGCAATAGATTTGAACATAAAGCTCCCTCTAAAACAAAAGGACATGCATATGTTGCTACATGAAAGAGAACTAGAGTTGGGAAGGTATGCAATTTTATTTACTTTTACACGTTTATTTTTTCAACATACAGGTATATATATACATGGTTAGGATCAAATACACAGTGAAAGAAAAATAATAAGTTACGTATGTTGTTTTAATTCATTATATATGAAATTGTATGATAAAGGTGATTGACATGACAAAACTTGAAAATAAGAAAATGGAGAGAAACAAATTTTATTTATTAAACATTTTGGATTAAACATTTAGGACAAACCATTAAACATTACTTTATTTATTATTTAAGGCGGTTACAGACTCAAAAAATTTTATTTATTGGTGTGAGAAAGCTTCATAGTTCACTATCTATCGCTAAATCTTAGTTTTTTTGGCCCGATTTAGCTTGGATCTTTTGTAGCAATTGGATCGAAAAACAAACAAACAACCGGATTATATGAGAAACGCACCGATGACTTTTTTCTTTTTTATAAAAATCAAACCATCACAAAATTATAACCCAAATAATCCTGTTTATAGTAAACATAACCTGTCACAATGTTATGAAAACCTATCCCAAGTAATTAGATCATGACACCTAATAAAACAGTAATTTATATAAGCGTAATACCTATAATTATGTAAGCCTAACAAACTAGATAAACCTCAATCAAAATACCCAACTAGACTCTTTCATTATATATACTATTAATAATACAACTCATTTAAATAGTGATTTCAAATGAATAGTAAAAATATTAATATTTTATTTATATTATTATTTTATTTAAAAACTTTATTATATTATATATCATTAATATATTATACCGATTCTGACAATACCGATACCGAACGGTACGGTATCGGTATTTTATCTTAAAATATCGATACCATACCGATCCCGTACCGATACCGATAATACCGAAACCGAAAATCCATAAATATGGGTACCGATACCGATTCCGAAACCACTCGGTTCGGTATCGGTTCGGTACGGTATCGGGATCGGGACGGGACGGGATCGGTATTCGGCCTTGTATGCTCATCCCTAATTAATATATTATATACTATTATTTTATTCAAAAACTTTTTATACTGATCCCGACAATACCGATACCGAACGGTACGGTATCGGTACGGTATCGGTATTTAACCTTAAAATACGGATACCATACCTATCCCGTACCGATACCGATAATACCGAAACCGAAAATCTATAAATATGGGTACCGATACCGATCCCGAAACCACTCGGTTCGGTATCGGTTCGGTACGATATCAGGATCGGGATCGGGATTCGGCCTTGTATGCTCATGCCTAATTAATATATTATATACTATTATTTTATTCAAAAACTTTATTATATTATACACTATTAATATATTATATACTATTATTTTATTAAAAAATTTTATTATATTATATACTGTTAATATAAATAACATAATCTTATGTAATTTTGTTACAAATTTCATGTGTTACCTTATGTGTAGATTTCTTTATTTTTTTTTAACGTTTACAACCAAAATGGAATCTCGATTGTATAATGCATTGATTGATTAACACCTCATCTAAATCTCGATTGTAAAACGCGCAACGCGCGTGATTTTATACAACTAGTTAATAATAAAAAACAATGTATAATAATAACAAATAACTTAATTAAACATTACATGAAAAAATAAAAGTTCAATTCATTAAAAAGTATTTCGAATACAACTCTCGATTACGGGTTTCATTCACCTCTATGAAGTTGATGAGCATTGTGGTTAATAGTTGGAGAGGTGGTTGTATGTGATTGATTGAACACCATAGAGTTCATACGGTTGTGAACATGTGATACATGGAATTCATTAGTCATCCTAAATAGGTAAGAAATCTTTTTATAAACTTTGTGAATGCTTCTTTGCATTTGATTTATAAGAAAAGTGGGTTAATGGAGTTGTTGTCAATGGCATACATATCTAGGGGACCTAAAAAGGGGAAATTGGATTTTATCATCCTGAATTATTGATTATTGGCCGCTAACACACTGAACTATAAAATTGTCCACCATCACAGTGTACTTTCAACTTCTTGGTCTGTGTCACCCTCGGACTAACCATAGTTAGTTTTTTTGCTGACGTGGCCATTTTCGCTTATGTGGCATGGTGACATATGCCACATCATCAAAAATGGCCACGTCACCATGACATATCAGCAAAAAAAATAGCCACGAAAGAAACCACCTGTAACATTGCAGTTCTGAACAACATCACCAGGTTTTTCATTCAAGAGACTCATCAGTTTAGTAAGTTGTTCACTAGACAAAGAAGGAATAGACACATTATGATTACTAGTAGAACTATTAGCTACAACTGCCTTCTTGTTTGGATTCCCCTTGTTTGGATTCCCCTTGGACCTCATCCAAGTAGAATAACCAATTATTTCAAAACACTTGTCTATAGAATGACCATTCTTATTGTAGTGTGTACATTTCAACAAAGGGTTAGACTTCACATTTCTTTTATTGAAATCACTAGGTTATCTTCCCGTGTGATACACGGGTTAAACAATTTATTTTGATAAAGAATAAAAGACAATAATAAACAACAAAGAACCAATAAGGCTTATCTTTGTCTCAACATATTCAACCCCGCTGAATCCTCTTTTGTGACCAGCACAATCGGAGTACCAATTTGCTTGAAGCACTTTTTGCTAGCATCTTTCAGGCCTCGTTTCAGTATTCATATTGTTTGTTGCAAAAAAGTATATCTAAACATTAAGGATAGCAATGAATGGAAAAGCATACCCCCATAGACCCACAGGCATGTTTAGGTTGGTGACCCGTTGTCTATTTTAAATCAATTTGGTACACTTTGATGATTTTGAGCCACCTTATAGATGTTATGCCATTGGTCTTATTTAGAACTTAGTTGGCCATATGGAAAAATAATATGCAAATAGGTTAACCTTTAAGATACCACTTATCATTGTGCAACTGTATTACATCATTAACCTGCAAAAAAAGATATAACATATCATGAGATTATATAAGGGATGTGAGCATGTTTTCTCAGGAAAAAAAAGATACAAAGAACTAAGTTATTCTTACTATATGCCTAGACACAAATCTCAAATTCCCAATCAAAATAAGCCCTAAGCATATAATCAACTACTATTAAACCACTTGCAAAAATTTTGCCGCACAAAGGCTAAGATCCCCAATATGCATTCACATCCATCAATTACAGAAGCGTATATAGATGAAAAAAACCTGTTACTTTACCTAATTGAGATGGAGGAGAAGAGATAGCAGCAATGGGGTCTAGAGAACAGAAGGAAATGAAACAGAGGTGTTAAGAAAATCAATACTTTTAAGGTTTTCACATAGAGGATTGATGTACCTATTGCCATGGAATGAAGAACAAAGAGAATATTAGTACTATTAGGGTTTTCACATATAGGAATGATGAGAAAGGGAATGAAACGACAAGTATATGAGCGAATAAGGTAAAAATCAATATCACATTAATGGAAATACATTGGGCGGGACGACAACTCCAGAATGACGTGAAGAAGAATCGGTTTAGGGTACGAAGATATACTATCACAGATGACAACTGAACGAAGATTGAACATTCTTGGATGGTCGATTTGCAGCTCTTAGGGTTTTGCAAAGAAAGAAGAATGGGTAACACTTGAAATAGGGAAAATGTATGATGGAGCACGTGACCCGAAAAATGCTCTCTATAGTATGAGCGGGAAAAAATCTTGAGAAGCCCTGAGAGTATGCCAGGTGTCCCACCAAAGGTTTTATTTATATACTAGGTTGGAGACCCGCGGGTACCCGCGGTGCAAACCATAGAAAATTAAAATTTATAAAGTTAAAAAGTATAATTATATTAAATGTTTTAACAATATGGTAGAGTTGAACAAAATATTCTAGATTTCAATAATGACGTAAATTTGGCATGTTTCGTTTTTTCAAAAATATTGAATCTTAACTAAAAAAAAATTATAATTTAAAATTCGTCAACTAATTAAAAAACACAATATGGTAAGTAATTAAGAATTAAATAACCATTCAAAGTAATCAAATCATACCATTATATTGAAAAAAATAAACCAAAGATTATATCAAACACAAAACTATAATATCAAAAAACCAAATCCGGAAATAAAACATAAAAGATTACTAAAATAAAAAATATACACCTATATAGATCAAGAGAGTAGTTTGTGGTCATCGGAGAAGTTGGTGCACTCAAGTAGAGCGAAACCTTAACAATATATAGTTTGAAAAGGGGGCATACAGGAGTAGATCGGTAGCACCATCATCAATTGAGAAGGTAACTCATGTTTGAACACTGGTAGTTCAAGTATCACAGTCTCGCTTAACATTTTAATTCGACAGGTATTGGATCAGTTTGTTACAACATAGGTACGATATCATCACTCGAGGTAGCAACCGGAAAATATACGCCTAAGGCATATCGCTTTGATGCGGTACTGGGTCCTTTTTGCGTTAATAGCATTTTACTTATATAAATAAGATGAGCCGAAAGCAACAACAGTGATATTTACAAAAACATAAAAACAAAAACGCAAAAGTAATTGTGTAGCTTATACGGACTGGTTGTTGGCTCTAACACGAACCCAAAATGACAGCAGTGACCACGGCATAGGTGTTTAGTGTCTCCTGCATTTGTCTAAAGGGACCTCCTGCATTTAGGAAAATGATATGATTGTTGTTAGGTAGTTTATCAATCAACACCATTGGGAGATCATTAACTCCATTAACTCAATATGCCCTGCAAGTCATATAAACTCATGTCAACTTTCACATGAACACTACATTGTTGGTTTGTTTAAACATGATCTTACAACATGTCAATATAACACTCGAATCTAGCCCATTAGTAAAGGTTAAAAAAAAGGTACACTCATATACAGAGAGAAGATAGCCATTCATAACACAAACAAATAAAACTAAGCCGATATAAACTACAACTCACCTATTCTGGCAACATGCTGCCCAACCATAGTTCCTAATTCACTCACACCAACTGCTTTTCCTTGTTCATCCTGCGTAACGACCGTAAATAGGAATTCTATTCCTCGCCTAGTTTTTACAAAAAATCAAACCACCATAAATTTACAAAGCGAATAACCCAATCTATACTAAACATAACACGATCACTAAGTTATCAAAACCTATCCCAACTAGATGATGACACCTAATAAACTAATAACTCAAATAAACATAAATCCCTAAAATTATGTGTAAGCTTAACTGACCATAATAACATCAATTAAAATACGCAACTAATCAAGATTAACTCATGAGGAAAACGAATCTAAATTTTAAGTACGCAATAAAAGTACATGAATTATTAGAAACGCATAATAGATAATATTATATTGCTACAGTTGCCCTCTACGAGTTCTACAACGGGCACACCAACGCTACGTTACTGAGTTTACTTAACAAGAGAAAAGAAAATAAAGGAAAATAAAAACCTCTCATCCCTTTGTTTTCTTTTCCTCTCTTTTTCCTTCTTTTCTTTTTTTCTTCAAATCTCTTCAATTTGGAAGAATGAAAATAAGCCTAATTTTCTCTTTATTTCCTTTCATTTTCTTTCTTAAAAAAAACTTCGGAACACTCATCATCTTATTTTTTTTTCTTTCCCTCTTAAAAAAAATCTGGAACAAAGGTCATTTTCATTTTTCTTTTCTTTTTTTCTCTTCTTTTCCTTCATTAAATAAGACTCTGGAACAAGGGTCATTTTCATTTTCCTTCTATTTCCCTTCTTAAAAAAAAACTCTAGAACACCCATCCTCTTATTTCCTTTCTTTCCCTCTTAAAAAAACTCTGGAACAAGACTTGATTACTTCCTCATTGTTCAAAACACCCATTCTGTCACACCCCGCCTAGGCGGAAACACGGGGTGTAACCACGAAAGGTTTTCAAGCACAATATATGAGCAAACATTCATATTTATTTATTTATAGTACCAAACGTGTTCGACAATAACCAACTTCACAAGATACATTTTAAAACCCTTCACGGGGTCAAAAGTTTTGACGACACGATACGTGGTAGTCGTGAATGATTACCCAATCATACCCCAAGTTCCATCCATAGCTTAGTTACCTGAAAAACATTCATAGAAACTTTGTCAACGATATGTTGGTGAGTTCACGGGTTTTGTAAACCAAATGTAAAGTTTAATGAAATCCTTGAATGACCCATCAATGTCTAGCCAAGAACAATGATGATAAACCATCATGAGTCCATAACCAAACCTCAACAAGTGGTGCCTTACACATCGCACAATAAAGGCAATGTATCGTCATAAAAGAAATGCAAGCACTCTCATATCGTATATATCCGGTTAGAGCGACTAACCAAGAGTGGGGGTGTCAACCCAATAGATCTATTCAAGCGTTTCTAGGCTACATCCATAGCTAATGGTTATGATAAACTAATATACGAGGGCTTAGTGAGTACTAAACGTATTGTCTCATGTACACCGGTCGGCTAGGAATTCATTCTAAAACTAGTAACAATGCATGCTTTTCCCTAAAATATAAAACGGTAAAAAGGGGCCGTAGAAACTCACCTCAAGTCTGCGTGTAGTCTAGCAAGAGTGTATGTCCGACAACTAGGTATCTCGATATATATGTCCTATATACATACATGGGTACCTTAGATTTATATAAATAGGTAATCCATGGTACTTGTGGTTCACCCAATCTTTAGTGGTATGTTGGTTTAGCTTTCCTTGGTGACAACTATATTGTTTGAAAATAATAGTTTTGGATAGGAAAAATAGATCTTATTTCCTAACACGTGTTACTTTTCATAAAGCATATGTCCCTTTTGAAAATGAGTTATTTAGTTTACAACTACACTTAGTCTTTGTTATACACATGTATTCACACCTACATATGCGTACATCTATACTTATATCTACATATGTGTATTTCCACACATAACTATAGGTAGTCATATCTATGGGATCTACACTTGTACATACATACCCGTATACATATGCATCTTGGTAGCCCATACACATTACTAACTATACTTATGAGTTTGTTTTACACATACACATATATGTATATACACGCACGCATACATATGTATGTATACATATGAATCTTGTTTTCATTACTAGAGTAAAGTAACACTATGACTTAGGTTTCTTACATGTCTAAACACATACACACGTGCACATGTATATATATATATGTCACGCATATATACGCACATATGTCTGTATATTCACCACACACACATACATATATACGCACGCATACATACATACATTACACTTATGGTGATGTTTTATTATGAAAGATAAATTATGAGCTAAGGTGAACCATGTGATAACTAATCAAAGTAAAGAAGTAAAGTGTTAAGGTTTATACCTCCTAGTGGATCCAAGATAGGAGGCAAGATGCTAGCTATCCTTAGTTGCTCCTAGAACTTGAGGGATGGAGGTGTGTGGCTCGCAAATTGGGAGAGGGAAGGGAGGTTTGTGTGAGCTTGTGGTGTGGTGAACCTCCTACACAAGGCTCTCTTATATAGTGGTGGAGATGGGAAGGGATTATGAAGGTGTTTAGCATTTTGGGAGGGTCAACTTCTATGGATTTTTGAGATTAGAAGAATCTTACCTTGTTTGGTTAATAATCTACTTTGTCTCAAATCTTACTAACATATCCAAAGTCTAAATCATGTCTTAGATTGGGAATAACCTCATGATTATGTTGTGTAGATACTAAGCACAACTGACCTTACATGAAGTCAACTTTGGATCAAATCAACACATGCTTAATTAGGAGTTAACTTAGATTAAAAAAATAATTAGGGTGGGTAGAGGGGGCGACGGTTTGGAGGAAATAAGGAAAGGGTCACCATACTTTGTTTTAGGCAAGTATCTTATTATGGGTTTATGGTGCTTTGGAAGATCTAGTGTGTGGTTCAATCACATTAGGCTTTCTAATCAAAGGATGTCTTAGCTTAACCATAATACATGATGGTGACATTACACTAATGTTTGTAGGTGATTAGATGTGTTGTGATGTTTAAAAAAAAAGATTTGATGAGGGTGTAAGGGGGCGACGGCTAGGGGTCTCCAAGGGAGGTTAATGGTTAGCTAATTTGGGTTAATGATCTTCTATGTTTCTAAGTGATTAAGGGATCTTCCTATATATATATAGGTAAAGTCTTAGAGTTGACTAAGAGTGTATGGTATCAAGGAACATAATCATGTCTTAAGATCACCTTACTTAGTCAAGTGAAGTGAGTATACATAGATTATGTTGGAACATAATCTCTTATACCTTGACCATTGATAAGATCATTCTAGATCTAAATTAACATGTGCTTGAACAAGGTTGACTTGAAAAAAAATATAATATAGATATGGAGGGGGGTTCGGCCGAAAAAAGGGAGGAACGAGGAAGAAAAAGAAGCTTTAATATAAGTGGTAATCCAACATTCTTGATCCTAGTAATTTAAGGAATTTTGCTAAATATGGTTAAGTCATTAAATCTTTAGGAATATTAAGATATGATACTTCATTTATAATGGAACAAAATGGATGTAAGAGACTTGTATTAATTGTGTCGTATACTCCTTAGCACATGTGATATTCATGCTCATATACATGTGTGTCATGTATATATATACATATACATGTAGATATGTATGTTAGAAAAATACTAGTTTTTGTACATAAATTCTATAGCAATGCCCATTGTATTATTAAATAAATGGGCATCTATACATGATTTTAGAAAATAGTTCGTAATCGTTTAAGTTCGTGTCACCAAGATTCGTTGATATGGGTGAAATTATACTCGTTCGGACATTGCTAGACTTTCTCGGGGGACTTATGCTTATAAAATGATATAAATTATGCATGGAAAATTAAATGTTGACTAGAAAGTGTACGGATTTTGACCTGGTAAAGTGGCGGGTGTCACACATTCTCTCTCATTTCCTAGTCGACACGTACAAGACTCTGCAGCGACTAGGAACATGTTTGACCTGATCCACGACTGCAACACTATTTATTTTTGCTTTGAAAAGTCCTACCATAAGCAAACAACGACGCCTCTGCCGCTTCTTGTAAATGTCTTGCCTCATCACTCTAGCACTTATT
Organism: Ambrosia trifida; assembly: GCA_028751855.1. Lineage (NCBI taxonomy): Eukaryota > Viridiplantae > Streptophyta > Magnoliopsida > Asterales > Asteraceae > Ambrosia > Ambrosia trifida. The sequence continues at coordinate 111,345,808 of CM054131.1, forward strand.
CACACGCTAGTCACGATTTTTTAAACCAAGGCTTGGTGTTAATATTTCTTAGATTCAATGTCAAAATTTTATGGAGGGACGGTTTTAGAATTTCTCGGGTGTCGTTATGGATTAGATTGTGTGCGTATATATCAAAATAAATTTTGTTGGACCCTATCCAGGATGTGTAGGTTTGTTATATACAAGTCACTTAAGTTGAGTTTATATATAATAATGAAAGAGTCGAAGCAAAGTGATGGCTATGTGTTTTCTTGTGTTTGTGTTTAATTACCATGATCTAAACCTAACCCATCAAGATTAATCCTACTAAAACTAGAATTAATTAACCATTTGCCATATTATAGTACAAAAGGCCCCTCTTATATATCTTCGTATGTATGTAGATGTCATTCAAAAGAGAGGGCAGCATACTTGGCATATATTTCAGAAGGACTGGGTAAGTTTTACGACCGGCAGATGGTGATGAAATATCAGATGAAGAATGGTTCTATTCTCAACTCACCTTCAACATCAGCGGATGTGCTTATTCATCATCAAAATGCTGGCTGTCTTGATTATCTAACTTCACTTTTGGAAAAGTTTGGTAATGCAGGTACGCCATCGTTTTAAAATCATTCTATATTTATTCATAATTCCATATTGGCCTTTATCACTTATGGAAGAGCATATTAACAAGTTTAGCTCCTCATATGTGGTGGATTTCAGTCCCAACCGTTTACCCTCTTGATTTATATGTCCGGCTTTATATGGTTGACCAACTTGAAAGACTGGGAATCTCGCGACATTTCATGGTGGAAATCCAAACTGTTTTAGACGAAGCATACAGGTAGTTAACGTTGATTATGGTTGAACGTTCTCGAATCTTGTTGGATGGAAATATAACACTAGCTACAAATTTAGATATTGGATGCAGAGGGACGAGCAAATATTCATGAATGCTCAGACTTGTGCTCTAGCCTTTCGGGTTTTAAGGACAAATGGTTATCAAATCTCATCGGGTATACTTTATTAATAGAATATATTAGTCACAAACATAATTGATTTCTTCTTTGCTATCCTTTTATTTTCATTACTTGGCTTTGTATGTAGATCCGCTAGCCGAAATTACAAAAGAAGGGTCTCAACTGAGTCCACTTGAAGAACCTTTTGAAGACATATATGCAGCTCTTGAAGTCTATCAAGCATCACAAGTTATATGCCCAGATGAACCAGCTTTTGGAGAACTAAACTTGTTGTTTGGTGATTTCCTTAAACGGAAAATATCTATGGCTTCAAGCACACACTCTAAATATGTCTACAAACAGGTCTTATATGTCTTTTAACTTTCATGTCTGGTTTAACTGATTGAACTGATCAAAGGCGTCCCTGAAAATCCTGAAAATTTACGTACTCTATCCGAGCGGTTAACAAATAGGCCCCTTAGGCCTAAGTTTAAGTGAAATGGGTTATAAAAAATATATATACATATATATAGCATTTTTTAAAAATGTGCCCCAAAGATTTATGGTGTTAGACATAATTATTGATTTCCCACATTTATCCTAAGTATTATTAGATATTATTAGTTAGCCCAAGTTTGTTATATGGCGGTTATATTTTAACCAACCGGTGTGTCGGTTTGCCTCCAAGGGTCACACCCTTTCACTTGTATAAATACCGAACACATGCTTTCATTTACAATTGTATTTGTTTCTTTTCACTTTCAAGAATTCTCTCTCAAATCCTTTACCCTCAATCGATCCTGTGATCTCACATTTGGCATCAGAGCAATAGGTTAATCAATCTGTTCCATCGTTTACATAACACATCGAAGAAAGGCAACGATCATATTCATCCTCTGTTTCGTTCAAAAACAGAGACGGACGCGTTCAAAGTTGTTAAAGATTGGAACACAGATTCAAGGCCATCCAGGATTATAGTGGAAGAACAATACCAAGTATTATAACCGTTCAAGAAAAAAAAAAGAACCGGAGAAGAGAATTCCGGCCAAAATCAGTTTTTCCGGCGAGACACCGGAACCGACAAACTGATCGTTTATATACGATAAAACGGTTATATCTATCCCTGCCCCTTGTTTATAATCAATATCGAATACTTATATCTTAATCCAATCGAAAAAAACAAATTTTTTTTGTTACTCTGTTTTGGTTCGAACACACTCTTCCCGCCAAATTTTTTTTCTCAAAAAAAACAAGTTTTCAAACTTCAAGTGTTGATTCCGAACAATCGTATATACAAAACAGAATGGGATTTATAAAGAAAAGATCAAAAAATCAAAAGGATTAAGATATTCGGTTCAAGAAGAAGGAACCGAAAGACGTTTCAGAAAAAAAAATTTCTTTCTCGTATTCGACCGTGTTTGGTTAAGAATCCAAACCAAATACTCGTGGAACACAGTGTAATAGTTCCATCATCTTTGATCAAAACAGAAGATCAAAAGATATTTTTGTTTGAAACGTTGGGCAGAAGTTTTGGTGTAGGAAGATTGACTTTTGGAAAGTCAACACATCAAAAAAACTATTATAATATTGAGGGTTGTTTAAAAGGAAATTGTTGTCAGTGGTATTGGGTTTTTGTATCACTGATCCGAAAGAAAAAAAAGAGGGATTGAAGTTATTATAATAAACAAACAAAAGTGGTTTGTTTTAATAGAAAGGTGTTTAGGATTGACAAAGGGTGTTGTTAAAAGACACTAATCAATCATCGTTGGAGGATTATCAAGTTATAGGATTGACTTTAGAATTTGGAACATTAGTGGTATAAAGAAATATTATAGCAAGGATCTTGATATTTTGTTGTGGGCCCGACAAAGCATCAAACTTTGTTAAACAAGAATATTTTCTTAAGATATATCATAGTCGCATTTGACAAGGGTAGTCAAACAAAGTTCCATAGAAGTGTGGGATAGTCCATATTAGATTTGGACAATAGGGAAGAAAAAGAACAAAAGTCCGCAGAAGACGCCCGTTAAACCCACAATGACAGTAAAGGAGACAGTCACGAAGGAGACTCTCACTTTCAGCCTCCAGACACCGATGTTGACATCTACGAATTACACGATTTGGGCTGTTCGTGTTAAAGCAATATTGAGTGCAAATGATCTTTGGGAAGTAGTGGAACCCACAGAAGGCACATCGACGGTAGATGTAAAGAAGGATAGGACAGCGATTGCCTATCTCTTTCAGGCAATTCCAGAGGATATGGTGATGCAGGTGGCATCACATCCTACAGCAAGAGAAATCTGGGAAGCATTAAAGACAAGATTTATTGGAATTGACCGAGTCCAGAAAGCAAGACTTCAATCATTACGCACAGAATTCGAGATGATAATAATGAGAGAGACAGAAACCATAGACCAGTTTGCTGGTAGGTTAAGTGCGATTAGTACAAAGTCAAAAACCCTAGAAACGAAAATTGAAGAGTCAATCTTGGTACGAAAATTGTTGGACTCCGTACCAGAGAGGTTCCTACAGATTATTGCATCCATAGAGCAATATTCAGATATAGATACCATGACGTTAGATGAAGCGCTTGGTAGACTTAAAGCATTTGAGGAACGCCTTAAGTCAAGAGATGAGAAGAAATTTGGACCCGTTGGTCAAGAGAAGCTGTTATTTACAAGGCAAGAAAGAATGCCTTACAGCAACAACAGGAACTACAATCAGAATCGAGGTAGACAGAACTTTAGGAAGTTCAATAGAAGTCAAAGAAATGAGAGGAAGAACTTTGACAGAAATGGCCATCAAGATCAGAGAAGTGATCGAAATCCCACTAAGAATCGTCATGACGACAGTAGTTACAAGCCCAAGAGAGATGGCAGCAGTGTAAGATGCTACAACTGCAATGAATTAGGACACATAGCTCCCAGATGTCCTAAACCTCAAAGTAAGCAAGAAGAATCTCACCTAGTAATGGAAGAAGAGGATCCCACATTACTTATGGCAGTTGGTGAAGAAAGAAGTGTAGTTCTAGAAGAAAAGAAAGTCATACCAGAACGTTATCATAGTGAAGATAATGGAAATGAAATATGGTATTTGGACAACGGAGTAAACAATCATATGACAGGAAGACGCTCCTATTTCACAGAGTTAGATGAAAAGATAGCAGGAAGTGTAAAGTTTGGAGATGGATCATGTGTCAACATCAAAGGAAAAGGCTCAATATTATTGGAATGCAACAATGGAGAACAAAGACTAGTTACAGAAGTCTACTACATTCCAACACTCCAAAGCAACATCCTAAGTCTCGGGAAAGTTACAGAAAATGGATGTAAAGTGATTATGGAGAATGATTATCTAAGGATTTATGATGCCTTCAGCAACCTATTGATGAAAGTCCCAAGAGCTAAGAATAGACTCTATAAAGTAAGGCTCAGAATAACAAGTCTGATTTGTTTACAAGCCAGAATAGTATCACCTGCATGGTTATGGCATGCACGTATGGGACATGTGAATTTTGATTCACTAAGACAGTTAAGTATAAAAGGAATGGCACGTGGAATACCAAAGATAAAGCACCCATCTCAAGTATGTGATGCATGTATTACGGGAAAACAAAGCAGACTTCCGTTTCCCTCTCAAGCAAGTTTTAGAGCTACTAGACCTCTAGAACTCGTACATGCAGATTTATGTGGACCGATTACACCCACATCATTAGCAGGCAACAACTATTTCTTCCTGATAGTTGACGATTATTCAAGATATATGTGGATCTACATGCTCAAGTCAAAAGATCAAGTTTATGAGAATTTCAAGAAATTTCTAAGTGAAGCTCAGACAGAGACGAGTCAAAAGCTCAAGAGATTAAGAACGGATCGTGGAGGAGAATTTACTTCTAAAGCACTTACCACGTATTGTGAGGACAGAGGAATCCTCAGACAGCTTACAGCACCTTACACACCTCAGCAAAATGGTGTAGTAGAAAGGAAAAACCGTTCAGTAATGAGTATGACAAGAAGCATGTTAAAGGCTATGAACGTACCACAGAACTTATGGGCAGAAGCAACAAGACAGGCGATTTACATACTAAATCGGTTACCTACTAAAGCAGTACAGGGAATGACACCCTACGAAGCAGTGAATGGAAAGGCACCCAATATCAAGCACATTAGAGTATTTGGATGCACAGCATATGCAAAGGTAACGACGCCCTATTTGAAGAAGTTAGAAGATAGAAGCAAGAAAATGGTACATCTAGGAAACGAGAATGGTTCCAAGGCCTACAGATTATATGATCCCATAGAAGAGAAGATACATATCAGTAGAGATGTCCAATTCATAGAGAATGAACCATGGAATTGGGACAACTACTTGAAAGAAGGAAGCGAAGATGAACCATCTTGGACAAGATTTGAGATACATGGAGATTCAGAAAATGAAGCTGTACAAGAAGAGAATGATGACGACAGTGAAGATCAAGAAAGCGATAATGAATTCTTCAGCAGTCCAATCACAGTTACAAGAACTCCAATAATGGTACAAGAGACACCGACAAGTGATCCAGCAGTTGAGACAAGTACTCACGAGTTAGAAGACTCACCAGGCTCTTTAAATAGACCAGTTCGAGCCCTTAGATCACTTAATGACATCTATGCAGCCACAAAACCTCTTAGACCAGAAGATTATGAACATCTTTATCTAGCGTATGATGAAGAACCTGCAAACTATAGAGAAGCAGCAGATTACCCACAATGGATAGAAGCAATGGAAAGCGAAATAGATTCCATAGAAAAGAATGACACTTGGACACTGACTACGCTCCCCTCAAGTCAGAAACCAATAGGTCTAAAATGGGTATTTAAGGTCAAGAGAGACGCAAGTGGACAGATCACCAAGCATAAGGCCAGATTAGTAGCAAAAGGGTATGTACAACAAGAAGGTATAGACTACAATGAAGTATTTGCACCCGTTGCAAGAATGGAAACAATCAGGCTACTACTAGCATTGGCAGCACAGAAAGGATGGGAAGTACATCATTTGGATGTAAAATCAGCATTCCTACATGGTGAATTAAAGGAAGATGTCTACGTATCACAACCAGATGGATTCATAAAGAAAGGAAAAGAGAAGCTAGTCTACAAGCTAAAGAAGGCTCTATATGGTTTGAAGCAAGCACCAAGAGCATGGAATATAAGGCTGAACAACATCCTAAAGAGATAGGATTCATAAGATGTCCACAAGAACAAGCAGTTTACAAGAGAACTTCAAGACAATCAACAATCATTATAGGAGTTTATGTCGATGACATAATAGTGACAGGAAGTTCAATGAAGGACATATCAAGCTTCAAGAAGGAAATGCAATGAAAGTTTGAGATGAGTGATTTAGGACCACTCACATACTATCTAGGAATAGAAGTACGCCAAGCACAAGGAAGGATACAGTTGAAGCAATCAGCCTACGCCAAGAAAGTTATCAAGGAAGCTAGACTAGAAGACTGCAATCCAACAAAGACAGCAATGGAACCAGGTCTGAAGCTCGATAAAGAAGACGAGAGTGAACCAGTCAATGAGACAGAATACAGAAAGCTAATTGGAAGCTTAAGGTACCTTACACATACCAGACCAGATATCACCTACGCAGTTGGATACGTGAGCAGATTCATGGAAAAGCCAAAGACGACTCACATGAAGGCAGTTAAACATTTGATAAGATATATCAAAGGCACATTGAATTATGGAATTCAATACAGCAAAGGCAAAGAAGCAGAAATCATTGGTTACAGCGACAGCAGTTATGGAGACCAAGAAGATGGAAAAGGAACCACAGGAACAATATTCTACTACAAAGATTCACCTATCACATGGACAAGTCAGAAGCAAAGCACGGTAGCTTTATCATCATGTGAATCAGAGTTTATGGCAGCAACATCAGCAGCATGTCAAGCAATATGGCTACAAGGAGTACTAAGCGAGCTCACAGGTGAAAGACCAAAGAAGATAACTCTACGAGTAGATAACAAGTCAGCAATACAACTCATGAAGAATCCTGTGTTTCATGGAAGATCAAAGCATATCAACACAAGGTATCATTTCATCAGAGAATGCATAGAGAACGAACAGATACAAGTTGATCATATCAGTGGAGAGATGCAGAAAGCCGACATCCTCACCAAGGCGTTACCAAGGATAAAGTTCATCGAGATGCGAAGTCTCATAGGAGTTGAAGACCTTGGGGAAATCAAGAATTAGGGGGGAGAATGTTAGACATAATTATTGATTTCCCACATTTATCCTAAGTATTATTAGATATTATTAGTTAGCCTAAGTTTGTTATATGGCGGTTATATTTTAACCAACCGGTGTGTCGGTTTGCCTCCAAGGGTCACACCCTTTCACTTGTATAAATACCGAACACATGCTTTCATTTACAATTGTATTTGTTTCTTTTCACTTTCAAGAATTCTCTCTCAAATCCTTTACCCTCAATCGATCCTGTGATCTCACATTATGGACCCTGTCCGGTTGGCCTCCTCAGACCTCCCCAAAGACGGCCCTGGAACTGATTATTAACTATATCAGGTGGAGGATGCTTTAAAGTTCCCTTCCTATGCTAGTTTAGAATGCATATCCACCAAAAGAAATATACAAAATTACAATGCAGACGACACAAGAATTTTGAAAACTACCTATCGGTGAGTTTTCGATTACAAGTATTAAACAAGATTCACTTGTCAGATATTTGATTCTAGTACTATATGGTTCTTAATAGCATACTCTATGAATATATGCCAGTTCTTCAAACATTAGTAACGAAGATTACGTAAGGTTGGCAGAGGAGGATTTTAGTGCATGCCAATCTATTTATCGTGGAGAATTGGAAGAACCTGAAAGGTGACTTATTTTTCTCCTACCAATTGTTTGTGTTTGTATTCATAGATGATTTAGAAAAATAAGTGTATTTATAGGCGATTTCTCGAACTAATTGTAAAACTAGGTAAGTCATAGGGTTGGAATACGGCACAAAACAAAGTATCTGTTTTTGATATGTTTGTGTTTAGATTCATAAAGAATCATGATATTAATCTTTATGTTTGTTGGCAGATGGTTGGTAGAGATGAACTTGGACAAGCTTAGCTCTAGGCAAAGGATGACCTACACTTACTTCTCAGTTACTTCATTTCTTTCTTCTCCAGAACTATCAGATGCCCGTATTTCATGGGCCAAATCTAGCTACCTTGTTACCGTCATTGACGACTTTTATGATGTTAGAGGCTCTGTGGATGAATTGGTGAACATGATACAGTGTGTTGAAAAGTATATATCTTGATTCGTAATTAATTAACTTCGTTGGGGTTTTATTTTTTATTTATATGTGATCTACCAAATTAAAGACTCCTTAGAAACCAAAACAAGTTCAAAAACCTCTTAAAATGCTTATGGTTTTAACGGATTATAATTAACTGCAGATGGAATGTAAATGTTGACACTGATTGCTGTTCAGAGGAAGTTGGCATTCTGTTTTTAGCGATAAAAGATCTAGTGTCTTGGATAGTAGACGCCGGCTTTAAATGGCAAGAACGAGACATAACGAGTCATGTTATTCAGGGTGTACGTAGGATAAAATCCTTCCTAGCTACAATCTAATCTAACCTTGTCCACTTTATAACAATATTCTTTCTAGAGAGTGTCTACTGACATTCATTTATTAACTATATGTTTTGGCAGTGGTTGGATATGTTGAATAGTATGCTAACCGAAGCTATATGGGCTAGAGATAGTGTAGTGCCAACAATGAACGAGTATATAGAAATTGCTTTGGTATCATTCACATTGGGCGTGGTAGTGCTCCCTACTCTCTACTTTCTTGGACCGAAATTGTCAGAGGATATTGTTCAAAGTCCGGAATATAAAAAGTTATTTGAGCTTACAAGCATTCACTGCCGCCTTCTCAATGATACCAGAACCTACAAGGTATATTTATTGTTATATTAATAATATAACGATTTTATTATACGTTAGCACATCCGTGAAAAGAAATTAGGTCTACCACTAGCTTCTACTAATAGGTTGTGTTTATGCAGAGGGAATTGGAGGACGGCAAACTCAATGCTGTGACATTGAACAAAAGTTATGGAAAGAAAGGGATTGAAGATGACGAAATTGTAGACGAGATTAGGATGTGGATCGATGATACGGAGAAAGAGATTATGCAAATGGTATTTGAAACAAAGGGAACTAGTGTTCCCAATGCTTGCAAAAATGTATTTTGGAAGACTTGTTGTGTGAATAAATTTTTTTATGCAACAGATGACGGGTTTTCTGGAGAAAACATTCTTCAAACTGTAAAGGATATCATGTATGAACCAGTATTCATGCTTAAGAACCCGAACGAATAACCTGTTGGCGGTAATTCAAATATCTTCTTTACTGTTGTGGGGGTACGATTGGTTCTTAGCATGCATGTGATGTCAAGTGAATAAGAGGACTAGGTCCTTAGTTGTTTTACTATTTCTTTTGATATTTACAAATTTCATGTTTAGTAGTTTACGGTTGTTTTTTCGTTTTGTTTGTAATCCTTATGCATATTTAAAGGATATAGCAAGTACCAAAAAAAGATCATACATTCAGTCGGTAATTATTCTTGTGTTAAGTCTTTGATCCAACAAAGTGGTATCAGAGCAACGCAGGTTCTGATCCTCCCTTACTCTTTGCTTATGACGAATCCTACGGGTAGTATCCCCCTCTTTTCCATGGTTCAAAGCCGAAGGATACGAGTTTTGGCATATTCGTAAAAAAAAAACTATCTTTTTATTGCAAGATCTTTGGGATCTCGTAGGAACAAGCTACAATGAAAACTATGGAGGTCAACCTCGTTTAAGAGAAAATTAGAAAAAGGAAGCGAAAGCCTTGTCCTTGTTTCAATCAGCAATACATGATTCTAATGTAAAGTGTTCTTTTTAAAAGTTGTTTTTTTTAAAGGAATTATTACATATATCCCCCTATTTGAAACTCTAATTACATATTTACCCAACCCAAAAATTAAATTACATATTTCACCTTCTTTAAAAAAATGACAAATATACCCTCTTTAACTTAAAAATACCGTACCACTTTTCATTCTTTACCCCAACTCCTAGCCTTTTCATCCTCACCGACAGTCGGTTTTTAAATCCTCCGTCTGCCATTAATCATAACTTGCGAAGAGATTGTACTCAAAACCCTAGACGGCAACAACCAGGTTATGCGACGTACGACTCTCCGACATTGTGAGTTTGTTTGATTGTGTATACAGTGTCGGCAATGTACGACTCCCCGACATTGTGGGTTTCTTTAATTGTGTATACAGCGCCGGCGAGCAACCGCGTAGGCGACCAGGCCTTACTGGTTTGAGATTGTGGAGGAATTTGGGTTGTTAGGTTAGGGTATTGATTCACAAATGATTAACGACAGCGGTGAAAAGGTTTAGCGGAGATGGTGGTGGAGGGATTCCTTTGTAATCATAGTTTTTATTTATGTGTTCCTTATCCAACGTGAATCTATATATATTTCAAATGGCTAAATCCTACATGGCACTCATATAGTCATTCTACCCCTTGAGAGTGCTATGTAGGATGCCATGTGGCATTGAGTGATTTTAGAAAGAAAAAAAAAGAATTTATAAACAAAGTTGGATTTTTCCCTCTCATGTTTTTTCCAGAATTTTTAAACTTTAGTATCTTTTATATACGAGATTTTTTAAAGAAAAAAATTATACCAAATTAACGAGTGTTTTATTATCTTTCCAACGAGTACTATAGTGCTATATAAAAAACCGAGAAAAAAACAACTATTTTTTTGTGGGGTTTAATTTGTTCATACAGGGAAAAAAACACAAAATGTTCAGGTTATTCATTAATCATGTATAGGCAAGTCATTAATTATGTTCAAATCACTAAATATGAATTATATTTACAACATGTGTTTATACATTGTTTAAGGTTAGGCGTTAACATTGGAGATACATTGTTAATTGTTTTAGGTTAGGTGTTGCCCGAATCTTTTCTGCATATAATTGTAAAGCGCATCAGTCTATTTCGTAAGTAAAATTGATATGTCATATTAGATTTCTCAACCCTAGGACGCTCTCGGGGTATAAATCTAGTATTGAAATATTAATCATAGTTATTCGGTCAATGTTTTAAGGAGACGTGTTGTTGTTTTTGATTCAAATGGTTTTTTTATTATCAACTTTCTGTATGTTTACAATGAAAAGATAACCACCATTTATAGGAAAAAATACAATGATCCTAATATGGTAATACAATTATCTATGGCTGTCAATCTTGAGAGAAAGGAAACCGTGTAATGACTTCCCAATCACCAATAATTATCGTATAATGACTTGCAATCACCATTAATTATGGTGGTCAACTTTCTTTTTCAACACTCCCCCTCAAGTTGAATAGTGGGATTTCCAAAATTCAACTTGTTCAAGCATTTGTGTAAAGTTTTTTCGTTAACAGCTTTCGTTAGAATATCCGCAAGTTGATCTTCCGATCGAACGAATGGAAGTGTGATGATCTCACCTTCTAGCTTCTCTTTGATGAAATGTCGGTCAATCTCTATATGCTTTGTTCTATCATGTTGTACAGGATTTTCTGAGATCTGAATAGCTGCTTTATTGTCACTCCAAATTTTGCTTTGTTCTTGGGGTGGGTACCCTATTTCAGTTAGGAGTCTTCGAATCCAAAGTACTTCAGTTAACCCCCTTGTAATTCCACGAAACTCAGCTTCTGCACTTGACAGGGCGACTACTTTTTGTTTTTTGCTTCTCCATGTGACGAGATTTCCCCCAACCAAAGTAAAGTAGCCTGACGTGGACCTTCGATCACTCTTATTTCCTGCCCAATCGGCATCAGTATATAAGTGGGTCTCTAGGTGGCCATTTGATTTGAACAAGACCCCATGACCTGCTGTTCCCTTGAGATATCTTATAATTCTAAAGACCGCTTCCATGTGGGTTTTTTGGGGTTGATGCATGAATTGACTTACCACCCCAACAGCATATGCTATGTCCGGGCGAGTGTGTGAGAGATATATAAGTTTTCCTACCATCCGCTGATATCTTTCCTTGTCAGCTGTCTTTGCTTTATCTTCCATGTACAGCTTCTGATTCACGATCATTGGGGTGTCAGCTGGTTTGCAATCAATCATACCTGTTTCTGCAAGTAAGTCAAGGATATACTTCCGCTGACACATGAAGATGCCCTGTTTTGATCTCAAGACTTCGATTCCAAGGAAGTACTTCAGTCTTCCTAGGTCTTTCATTTCAAACTCTGTAAATAAGTTCTTCTTTAATTTGATTATTTCTTCTTTATCATCCCCTGTAATAATCATGTCATCAACATATATTATTAAACAAGTTATAAGGTTGTTTCTCCGTTTGAGAAATAATGTATGATCAGTGTTGCTTTGTTTGAACCCATAGCTTTTCATGGCCAAGGTAAATCTACCAAACCATGCCCTGGGAGACTGCTTTAGCCCATACAAGGCTTTCTTGAGAAGACAAACTTCCCCCTTTTCAAAATCACCTGCAAACCCATGCGGGGCTTCCATATAAACTTCTTCTTTTAGTTCTCCATGTAGGAAGGCATTTTTCACATCAAACTGGTGTAGTGGCCATTCTTTGTTTGCTGCTACAGAGAAGAGAACTCTAATAGTATTGATCTTTGCAACTGGAGAGAAAGTTTCAGAGTAATCTACTCCGTATGTTTGCGTGTAACCTTTGGCTACTAACCTGGCTTTATATCTCTCAATTGAACCATCAGGTTTATATTTAATAGTAAAAACCCATCGACACCCAATTGTTTTCTTTCCTGCTGGTAGGATACATTTCTCCCATGTGTCGTTCTTTGTCAATGCCTTCATTTCTTCTTCCATTGCCTCTCTCCAGTGTTTTGACTTCAAGGCATGTTCGGTATTGGTAGGGATTATTTCAGAATATAAAGATGAAGTAAAGGCCTGGGCTTCTTTGGACAAATTTCCTTTGGCTATATTAGCCATAGGATATCTACTGCCTCTAGACTCCTTCTCTGGAGAGTATCTTCTTGGTGGAACTCCTCGGTTTGCTCTAGGAGGTAACACATATTTTTCTGATGTGTTTTCTGGTACTTGTTCTGTCTCCTGATTTTCGTATATGGATGGAGTTTCCTGTTCTGGTTCCTGCACACTTTCACTTGGTTCTGCTGTTATATTAAGAGTATTTTCAAGAACTTCAGCAGGGTTAGAACATGGGTGAGTGTTACTTACCTCGGGTGCCAGGTTGGGAGCAGTCTCTGGGGTGGCACTGATGTTTATGTCTTCTACTTGTGTCGATAGAGGTGACTCATCTTGACTGTTGGGATTCGTTTCTTCTTTATAAGTGACATATCTTAACCAGCTTATTGTGTCAGGATATGCTTCCTCTGGTTCTTTGTTTTGAGATGTATAATAGTATTCAGTTTCAAGAAAATCACAATTCATAGTGGTGAACATGTGTTTAGTTTTGGGATTGTAGCATCGGTATCCCTTTTGAGTAATACCGTACCCAACAAAAACGCATTTTTCGGCACATTCATCGAGTTTTGTCCTATCAGATTTTGGTATGTGAACAAACACAGTGCATCCAAAAATTCGGGGTTCAAGAGTAAGAATAGAAGGCGGTTTAGTCATTTCTGAGAGAACCTGTAACGGGGTTTTTAATTTGAGGATCATGGTTGGAAGTCGATTGATGAGATATGCGGCCGTAGTGATGGCTTCTGGCCACCAGAACTTCGGTACTCGTGACTCTATCAGGAGAGCTCGAGTTATTTCTAAAATAATGCGATTCTTTCGTTCCGCAACACCATTCTGTTCCGGAGTGTGAGGACAAGTGGTTTGATGAATGATGCCTTTTGTTTGGAAAAATTGCTTCATATTGGTGTTAACATATTCCCCTCCATTATCGGAACGGAAGATTTGAATGGTTTTTTTAAATTGGGTTTGGACCATGTTGTAAAAGATGATGAATTTATCAAAAACTTCTGATTTATTTTTTAATAAGTACACCCACGTCATTCGTGTACAATCATCAACGAATATTACAAAGAAACGGAAATTTTTCCCCTCGATAATCGGGGCTGGTCCCCAAACATCTGAATGAATTAATGAAAAAGGTGAGTCAACTCTTGTATTATTTGGTTTAAAAGTTTTCCGATGACTTTTAGCAAGCACACAAGTTTCACAATGCGACTTACAACTCAAAGGAAATAATTTTGGAAATAAAGCATGTAAATAACCCGTAGATGGATGTCCTAATCTTCTATGCCACAACCAAGCTTCACGTTCCATTGTCCCGTGAGAAAGCATCACTGTCCCATTTTGAGTCACCTCATCTACATAGTATAAGCCATGTCTTTCAGTGCCACGCCCAATTATCGCTCCCGTCCTGAGATCCTGTAGGATACAAAAAGTAGGTTGCATAAGAACTAAACAATTTAGCTCCTTTGTCACATGACTTATCGAAAGGAGCTTGTGAGATAACGAAGGGACGTATAGACAATTTGAAAGTTTTAATGTTGGAGAAATTTCAATAGTCCCCCCACTTTTCACAATCATTGCTTCCCCATTTGCCGTTTGAATATATGTTTTAGTGGGCTTGGTTGATGTGGCAAAATCAGAAAATTCATAAGACATGGTGTCAGTGGCTCCGCAGTCAAATATCCATGACTCTTCTCTTTTATTATTGTTTTGAACCACATTTACCATACCATTAAGTTTTGGGTAAAAATTGCAATTTTCAAAACTTTCTTTAATAAAGGGGATAAAAGTGGTGGTTTTTAAAACATCAAGGGGTGACTTGCAATTAATATCAAATAGGGGTATTGAGTTAAAACTCTCTACCCCTTTACCTTCAAACATAAACGATGCAGGAAGTCCAGAAGAACTATCGGCGGCGGCGGCTCCTTCTTCACCAACTCCGGCCGCTGCAACTCCTCCAAACCCGGCGGTATTCCGACCCGTACCGGCGACGTTTTTTTCTTTGCTTCCTCCCCCTGTCTCTGAGTATTTTCCTTTCTCCTGTGCGATGGTTTTGGGGTTCTTTCTGTTCCCGTCGGACCACCACTCAGGGTATCCGACAAGTCGGAAACACTGTTCTTTAGTATGTCTATTCATACCGCAGTGATCACATTTCAGGTGTGTCTTATCTTCCTTATTCATTTGCCCTTTATTCTTTCCTTCAAACCGTCGCCCTTTTGTGATGAGCCCGACTCCTTCTGTTTCAGCGGCCATTAAGCCCGCAGCTATGCCTTGTGTATTGTTGATAGTCGCTCCCAGAATGTTCTGGTGAGCGGCTTCTTTTCGAACAGAGGCATAAGCCGCTTCCGCAGAAGGAAGAGGGTCTGACCGGAGTATTTCTCTTTTTATGGGTTCGTATCTCCGGTCCAGGGCGTTTAAAAATTGAAAAAGTTTTTGTTCTGACCTGATCTTGGAGTACGTCTTGATGTCCTCTGGGCATTTCATGGGGTTTGGATCGATTCTGTCGATTTCTCCCCATATCCCCTGTAATGCTATCCAGAAGTCTTCTAGGGAGTTGTCGCCTTGTTTGATGTCATTAGCCTTGACATGAAGATTGAAGGTCTGCAACTTATCCCTCCCGCTACTGTACGAAACTACAAGGGCATCCCATAATGTTTTCGCAGTGGGATACTCGGTTAGGTTGCCTGCAAGTACGGGTTCAATATTCTGAATAAGCCATGAGAAAACAATTAAATCTTCTTGTTCCCATTGCTCATACTCGTCACTGTTTTGATCCGGAGGATCCGAGGTAAGATGAGATAACAAGGTTTTTGATTTTCCGCCTATGGCAACTCGAATCATTCGAGTCCATAACGCGTAGTTTTGGCTATTGAGTTTCAGATTGATCTGAAGATTATCGGATAGTTTCGGGTTTTGAGATTGGGTATTTAGGCCATTTTTTAACAGGTTAGCTAGTTGAAGGGATAGATCCGAATCTGAGTTGCCTTCGGACATGGTAGCTTAGTTTGGATCGATTATTGGAAGGGTGTGGAATTACACGGTAGATGAGCAATCCTGCTCTGATACCATGATTCAAATGATTTTTTTATTATCAACTTTCTATATGTTTACAATGAAAAGATAACCACCATTTATAGGAAAAAATACAATGATCCTAATATGGTAATACAATTATCTATGGCTGTCAATCTTGAGAGAAAGGAAACCGTGTAATGACTTCCCAATCACCAATAATTATCGTATAATGACTTGCAATCACCATTAATTATGGTGGTCAACTTTCTTTTTCAACAGTTTTGAGTCCAGGTGTAACTCCCCAATGAATTGTAGCATTGTAGGGTGTCTCATTAGTGAGTTTGACTATAACTCGATCATCTTCTTGTGCATACACGACTGGTCCCGGATACATCTGGTTGATGGTCACAATGCTTCTAGTGTTACAAAGCTTGTTGATGTTGGGTAATCTTGATGGGTCGGGTCATGAATTTAGAATGAGTTAGATTGGATCCAAGAGTTGTTTGGAATGAGTCTAAATTGGACCAAGTAAGCCGGAGGAAAGTTGCAATATAGTTGCTGAAAATATGGAAGTAGTGGGTTGAATCATGAACGTTGGGTCATGGGTTTATTTTATGCATGTGTTTAGTATTTGTTTGTTTGCTATAAATAGGTAGGAGTAGTTTATTATTCTTTGTACTCTTATTGATAATAAACAAGAAAGTTTGCAAGCAGTTCCTTGTGTTGTGTAAGTGTGAGTAAACTAAGGCCTGAAACCAACATTTGGTATCAGAGCCTAGGGCTCAAGAAGCGTCAGAAGGAAGCCTCCGCCGACGGGTGTGTCGGGTCGGCGGAGGGCAGCCGTAAAAGAAGAACGTTCGGGACAGCAAGGGGCTGTTTTGGGACTATTTTAAAGCAGTAGACGGAGATTGATAGTGTTTTGGGTAAACTGTTGGGTCGTGGTGAAAGTAAAGGAAGTATGTATCAAGATGGAAGCACCTCAATAATTCACGATTGATTTGATAAAATGAGATGGGCAACACATAACCTAGCATGTGGAAGAAAGTTGTGGCAGGGAAGTCGGTGATAAGTCCGGTGATTGATTCCAGTTACCGTGTTGTTCCAAGACGCTAGATGACTAGCGTTTACCGGTGATTAATTAACCGGGACAGCCGCATTGGAAGCGAAGGCATGTTAGGGAAGTAATAAGAATGCTAGGGTAAGAAACAGTAGGTTGGTGATGTCATCCATGGATAACGAAGGAATGAAGAAACAACGTACAAAGGAGATAAGTTTTGTTCTTTAGTGCATGAGATAGTTGAATGGTCTCCATCATGAATTCAAAATTCATGGAACACTATAATGTCGATGTGCATTGGATCAAAGCAAGAATGGCGACTGAGAAACTTGACCGAAACCATTGATCACAAGAGAACGAGAGACCGTACCGGTGTAAGAAAGGTAGACCGATGAGAAGAGACCGAAGCCGTAGTAGACCGAATGGCTTGAAGAAAGACCGAAGAACTCGCCATGAAGACCGTGGGTGTGACAATGACCGAAAGTTCACACCAAGATAGACCGAGAAAGACCGTAGACCGAAAGAAGCAATGAAGAAAGTCGGGTTCAAACTTTTGAATCCTTAAAAAGAAAGAAGAGGCGCCAAAGAAAGAATGAAAGAGGCGGGCGTCGCTTATAGTAAGAAAGAAAGAAAGAAAGAAGGCCTCACAAGAAAGAAAGAAATCGGTGCGATAAGAAAGAAAGAGCAAGCATCGATAAGAATGAAAGAAAGAGACCGATGGTATTGCAAGAAAAAAAAAGAACGGGTGTCGATGCGAAAGAAAGAAAATTCGACAACCGAAAGAAAGAAAGAATGAAGCGAACACGTGTTGTTCGTAAAGAAAGAGAAAGACCAAACCGTATCGTTTGCGTAGAAAGTTAGAAAGAAAGATGGTTCGAAGAAAGCAAGAAAGAAAGAGTCGAATCAAGCAAGTAGCAAGAACAAAAGAAGAAAAACGCAAGAACCGACATCAAGATTACGGGGGTGAATGTTGGGTAATCTTGATAGGTCGGGTCATGAATTTAGAATGAGTTAGATTGGATCCAAGAGTTGTTTGGAATGAGTCTAAATTGGACCAAGTAAGCCGGAGGAAAGTTGCAATATAGTTGCTGAAAATATGGAAGTAGTGGGTTGAATCATGAACGTTGGGTCATGGGTTTATTTTATGCATGTGTTTAGTATTTGTTTGTTTGCTATAAATAGGTAGGAGTAGTTTATTATTCTTTATACTCTTATTGATAATAAACAAGAAAGTTTGCAAGCAGTTCCTTGTGTTGTGTAAGTGTGAGTAAACTAAGGCCTGAAACCAACAGTTGACTTGTAGCATTTGGACCTTGAACTCGTAGAACCGTGTTGAACCACCCTTAGGCCATTGTGCTATGGCTTGAACCATGTTATGAGCACATAGAAATAGTAAGCTTATTAAGACATACTTGAATGAATTGACCAAGCTGACCATTTTAGACTGAGATTCTGTGTGAATGAGGAAGTGAGAGCATTATGGTATGAAAGGGTATGCTTTTTAAATAGAGAAATCATCACTTGTTTATTATTTATAAAAAATAATGTTATATTTAAATAAAAGTTAGGAATGAGAAAACTGATTTATGAAAATGTATTATGTTTGTTAGCTTTCGCGGTTGCATGCATTATAATAATATTGTTGGAAGCGCTTTGCTCTATCAAGATCAACACCATTTGACTCAACACACATCATGTATGTGTGTGTATAGATATAGATACATAAAGAGCATGTATCAAGGGGTTTCTTTTTTACTTTACAGTGATGGGGAGTAAAAAGGTGAGTTTGGTTGGCTTTTATTGGACATTCTCCTTCTAAAATGATCATAAGACATTGATGCATGCTCATGTAGGGTCTCCTTTACAATCATGTTGTTTTACTAAACCTTCTGATTCTCCAAACAATATTAGGATCTTAAATAGAGGTTCTCATTTTTGGATTTGAAGTTCAGTGGTGTACACATTGTCTTCTTTTGAAGGAAAACTTTAAAGATGCGAGCGAAACATATGTTTAGGGCTGTAAATGAATAGAATGAACACGAACGGGGGCTTTTAAGTTAGGAAAATAATCTAAGAAATACGAACACTTAAAAGGAACTAATTTTCTTATTCATGTTCATTCATTTAATAGAAATCATAAAAATTATTTTCTTAAAGACTAGCCTTTCATAAAGAATATTAAAGTTAAAATACACATAATATTCATCATCTTATATAATTATTCATGCTCATTTAGACCCTACCTTAGCTTTGCTATAGGTGAGATTAACTGAGTATGATGATGATGATGATTTAGACATATATAAACATCTTACAAAAAAAACTATCTTTTGTTTGTTCATTTAACTAAACAAATTTATTCGTTTAACTTTAACCGTTCGAGCAAACATAATCATTTACGGATTGTATTAGTTTAAATTGCTTAAAATATGATTACATTGGAGATCAAGGGCATGGCAATACTTGCATGCGTAGAAGATGATGATTCACTGTTTGTGTTCTAATTTAGTATCATCTCTTTCTGCAGGTTTTATAAAAATATGTTTTGAAGGTGTAGTTTTTCAAAGGAAGCAGTTAAGATACATACGTACCCAGTTCTAGTATTATGAATATGAATAAATATTTAGAATTTTTGGTGGGTTTGGTGAAATATAATAGCAAACTAAAACTGACTCATGTTTGCTGCCCTCATCCTTCATGTCTTTGACATTTTAAAATCTGAATGTCAACTAATTCCAGACAATCTTTTGCTTATTCTCTTAGTTTAATGTATGCAGGTTAGAGTGAAAAAAAAAAAAACACACTTAAAACTTTTCAATTGAGGGTACATTTGCTTCAAGTATCCTTTTTTTTTATTTATTTTGAAAGGATAACTTCATTAAAAAAACAAGCGAGTCCTCGAAACAAGGAACGCAACACAAGCCGATTACAACATGTACAAGGGAAACGAGACCCAGTCTTTCCATACAAGATTCGTAAACCTAGATCGACTCCTAAGCCACAAAAAGCTCAAGGATTTAATATTCGCAACGACCTTGCTAACCTTAGCCTCTTTCCGGTTAAACGCCTTTTCATTCCTCGACTTCCAAATAGCCCACAAGGAGATCATAATGATACCGGTAACTATTTTCTTAGCCCATTTACCCCCTTTCATCTCCTTATCGATTTGCAGCAAATCTTTAACTTCCAACACATACACCATATCAAACTTACACCATTTGAAAATAAAGGACCACACCCCGAAGGAATATTCGCACCCTGTGAAAAAAATGCAAAGCGTTTTTTGTATCCGCCTCGCACAGAACACAAGAGACGTCTGGGATATTTATCCGTCTTCGCACTAAAGTTGCTCTAGTCGGAATACGCTCTATTTCTGCTCTCTAAACAAACATTTTAACCTTGGTAGGCATCCAAGCTATCCAGCGCATATAACGTTCCCATTTTTGCCCTCTCCCTTTAATAACCAACTCCTTATAAATTGCAGTCGAAAATGACTCGTCTTCTATACCAACCCAGGACCATAAATCTGGCTGCACATGAATGGTTCATGATCGCACCATTAACTCGCACTCGCACGTGCGTGGTGTGAGCACATAAGGTGTAATGTGGCGTTTTGATGGCAAAGAAGCACCCTTAACTCGAACTGGCACACGCGCGCGCGTGGCATGGGCGTATGAGGCGTAATGTGTCATTTTAACGGCGCATTTGGCACTTCGTACACTTGCATCACTGCGAGCCGCCTTATTATTTTTAAGGCTGGTTCGAGTGACCTGGGTTCAGATTGAGAAGTGCAAGTTCATGAATCGGGTCAGATGATGATGTAAGGGTCAACTGTGCTGACATCATCAAACAGCTGGTCCAGACCAGAAGTTCATGGGACAACTAGTACACCAGCAATATGCGTACCAGTTAGTCAAACCAGCAGTTTACGCCCAACTGTTTAAAATTAGCAGTTTGTCCACCAACTGTTTAGATACACAACAATTATTCCACACCCGGTGGCGAAGCTTGACAAAAAATACAGAGGGGGCCGAAAGTCACAATACACGATTCAAAGAGGCCAGACTCAATAGTATAAAATATTCTGACGAAATACATATAAATTTACATTACTACGTAAAAAACAAGGGAGCCTAGGCATTCGTGCCCCTTTATATCCTTTGGCCCATGTCCACATTAACAACACTTTCATAATAATAGAGTTATAACTGCAGATCAGTTTATGTTCAAAACAACAAAATGGAATAATTCTCACTGAAGATGTTCAAGTGCCATTATTTTTTTCGTTTAATTCTTGACATAACTGTTTCAACTCGACTCCACTATATATGCTAAGGGTTGCTTTGTATTGAGACACACTTACAAACACTTTGCATACACAAAACTCTTCAACTCTCTCTATATCTTTTTTGTTCTTCATCTACAAGGTATACCTTCAGGTTTAGAGGTCTTCTCAGGCAATTCACACTGCTCTGGTTGTGGTACCCTCGGAAACAAACACGTTCTCTTAAGAGACTCGAAATTTGTTTTAAGGGACCCGTGTCCAACACGGTCCTCAACCAAACTTCTATATTTCTGTCTCGTTTTACATACTGTTTTTCGTTTATTTCAATTGTAAAAGTACTTGTAATTTACTGCTTTCCTTTGCTTATTGTATTATAATTCGAAATAAATTTGTTTTATTTATACGCGAACGGTTCCTACATCGGCTTCCGTTGAAGATAATAATCAAACCAACTGAACGATGCACAACCTGGCAGTGTCTATATTTCTCACCATATCGCGTGAACACCAACTAGTTTATAATGATAAGTTACAAGTCCTATGTAGGGTCATGTTGTCTTAAAAGTCACACTAGCTCTTAATTTTGGTACATGAATGTCCTTACTATGTCATGTTATGGGCTTGACTGAGTTGTAATAAGTCTTATTCATTCGTAATTAGTTATATAAATAAGTCAAACAAGTGTTAATGACTCATATAGTTTCTCGAGAGTCATGCTTGTTTTTAATCAGACATGATGGGCATTAATGTGTCATCTTAGGTGTTAACTAGGTGGGTTGTAAAAGAGAAAACTACATGCATGGTAATTGTGGTTTATTAGAATTTGAGAAATTGGATTTAAATATTTCAAACTATTGATTGTTGGTCGATATCACTCCCAACTATCACTTTGATTACTAATACTCTCAACTTTATACTTTGTTTGTTATGTCACCCTCATTTTGGAATCAGGGTCAAGTTCTGATGATGAGGAAGTGTTTGCATCTTAGTTTGGGGGCAACATAACAAATAAAGTGTAAAGTTTGGATTATTGGTAGTTAAAGTGATACTTGGAGTGATATCGGCCAACGGGCAATAGTTTAGAGTATTTAAATCCAATTTCCCTTAAAATTTTGGATTTGATCTCTAACTATCCAAAGGTATATGAATGATCTGTGATTTACTAAAATTTTGAGATTGGTTCCTAGTTTTCCAAATATAGACAAATAATCCATATGGCTTACATGTGTTGAATAAATAAATTACTAAAGGGAAATTAGATTTAAATACCCCAGGCTATTGCTTTTTGGCAGATATCATTCCCAAGTATCACTTTGACATAACAAACAAAGTGTAAAGTTAGGGGTATTGGTAGTCAAAGTGATAGTTAGAACCGATACCGGGCCAACAATAAATAGTTTGAAGTATTTAAATTCAATTTCCCAATATTAAATAGCTAGTAATGAAAATTTTAAAGTATAGAATTATATTCTTATACAAGATATGTTTGAATGACATGTAAGACAAACCTAGGGATTTTTTTTAACAAAAACTTATGGTTTGTATTTAAAAAATTCCTTACAACAGTCTCAACTTTTAAACAATTTTCCTCCAATGCTCTTTTCAACTTTTAAACTTTTTTTAATTTTGAAAATGGGTTAATTCTCATTTAACCAAAATTCATTGTAAGAAAATACTTTGAAAGTTTTAGGCGTGGCAGGAAATTACTAATCTTGTAAAAGGGTGGAGTGGGGGCCTTCCCATCCATTGACTATTGCCCCTGATGTCTTATGTTGTGTTTAAAAGTCACACTAGCTTTTTATTGTTTTATGAACTACTAGTGTGTCATGTTATGGGTTTTACTTGGTTGTAATGTGTCTTATTCATTCGTAATGGGTCAAAATGTGTGAATGGCTTATATTGTTTCTTGCGAGTCATGAGAGAATTTAGTCAAACATGATGGGCGCACGGTAATTTGTCTTATGTTAATTAGATGGGTTGTACAAAGTCTTATTATGTTCGCACAACATTAATTTGTCTTATGTTACTTAGGTGGGTTGTACCAAGTGTTAGTTCTAACATGTTATAGTAAGTTTTTTGAACAGCAAATGTTATACATACTCTACTATTACATCAATAATTCTAAATTACACCTTTATCAACGCTTGAACTTTGGACCTCCTATAAAAAGCATATGCCTCTACTAGGAGTGCTAGCCCCACATTGGCAGTTATAAATAGGGTTGTTCACGAGCCGAGCCGAACTAAGCGGACCTTTGCTCGTGCTTGGCTCATTTACAAATCGAACCGAGCCGATCGGCTCGTTTACAATCGATCCGGAAACCGAGCGAGCATTGTTCGAGCGCACATTTTTTTCGAGCGAAAATCAAGCGAGCGGCGAATGTTTTCGGATAACCATAAATCTGTGATGTTTCCTTTAATATTCTCGCTGCCTAGTGATGACTGATGTTCGACCGTTCGAGAATGAGGCTCTAGTTGATCGAGGCCAGGGAGGTGATGAGCATACTACGGAAAACGATTGTTGTGTTGTGGGGTAGGTTGAGAGCGGGAGATGATTGATGGTGGACAACTAATGCGGATAGGAAGTCAAGCATGTTTTTTCACGACTTAGGGTTTTACAATTAAACCTAGTGTTAAGTTATCATTGGGTTGACTGTGCCAATAACTATATATATATAATTGTATATATGCATATATCGAGCCAAACCCGATAGAGTGACATGTATAAAACTATAAATATAATTGTAATTAATGTGTGTATATATATAACTATATATATAATAAATTAATAAAAATTATATCAAGCCGAACCGAGCCGAGCGGACCTTTGCTCGTGCTTGGCTCATTTACAAACCGAACCGAGCCGATCGGCTCATTTACAGCCGAGCGGATAATCGAACGAGCAATTTTCGAGCAAATTCTGAACGAGCGGTGAGCGATCGGCGAGCGTCGAGCGTTTTGAACAGCCTTAGTTATAAACTTATAATAAGTCATACACGATCTTAATCACCCATAATGGGTCTTAAAAGTCATTGTAGATCTTAAATGGGCATGATGACTCTTTGATCCAACAATCCCCTTTATATAGGCCATACATTATTGCTTACACCTTACCTGTTTATCTGCTGCTTTCATCAACATTTGTATTCTCAGGTGACAGCCAATTTTTTTTTCCTTTTTTGCTAGTTACGCATTATTTGTCTCAAATTTCTTCACGTCGGTGTCTTTAATGCATCTTGATATGATACTTTTTTCATTAGTATTAAATGATTTTAGGAATGAGATCATTTGATACTTATTTCAAAGGTCTTCTTGTTCACTAGTCATGTGCTCGCGCGTTGCGGCGTGAAACAACATTAGTTTTTTTTTTTTTTTGAAAGGTTAATTTCTTTTTAAATCTTGTGGTCTGTGGGACTTGAACCCAAGACCTTCCACAACCTATGTGTTTTAAAGGCTTTGTCTTTGCCAATGGACCACCACCCCATTGGTAACATTAGTTTTTTTTTTTTTTGAATGGCATGCTCACCTAATATTCACCCTTATCACCTGTGGGGGGATTCGAACTCCTGACCTCACCTTATCACCATTGGTAACATTAGTTAACATGTGCATTGGGTGTTATACTTTAAGTAATTAGGGCATTCACATCCCCTCCACCAAATCCCATCTATCAAATTACACTAAAAATCACTACTTCACCCTTAAATCTTCTCTCTCCTAATTAAAATAATAATACTTTTTCATACTTTTATCATTACATTTTCTCTCTCCTCACTCACAACTACTTACAAAAATATTAAAATATATATAGGGGTGAAGAGTAGCTTTTCATATTTAGGGTGGAACAGTGCTTTCACCAGATATTTTCTCTCTCCTCCACTCACAACCACTTACACTCACCCCATATAATTTGGTGGACACACTCACATACATTTGGTGGATGGGATGTGAGTGCTCTTATACTGTAAAACTTAAATTTAAGAGGTCAATAACAAATGTATTATAATATAGTATAGATGATTTCGGTTCATTTCCGTTTGTTTTCATTTCGGTTATTACTTAACGATAACATATCATTAATTTAAATTAAAAAGAAACTATAGCAATACTATATGCTCAAATTAAAGAGAAAACGATGTCCGTTTATACGGTATAATAATACTAGGAAAATATTAACATATAAAAAAATTATGGACGTTTAAAATCGTGGGAGTAGTTGGTTAAAATAAAGGTGGAAAGTGTAATTGTTATTTAAATAAAAAGGTTGAGGGAAAAATATGTTACTATTGTATAAAAGACATATTTTCCCTAAAAAGTATTTAACATATGCATTGTGTGTTGTACTCTAAGAAATTATGCTTGTAAATATTAAAATTTAAGAGGTCCTTATGAAATATATTATAAAATAGTATAGAAGTACAGATATATAAGTATAGATGATAAAACAAGTGGCAGTGGTGAACCAATGATTGATTTTTACTAGGCGATCAGGGGCATAACCAAAATTTTATGGAGGATGATCGGTATAGCAATAACACTAAATTTCTTTTTCCATGGTGGCAGGCCTTTATCAAAACAACAATCATATGATACATGTATTGATCACTTTTGTCAAACAGGCCGAGGTCGCTATCAATTGTCAAGAGAAAACCAAGAAGCCTTAAGCATGTTATCGCACATAACACATGGATCATGGGTTGTTAGTTGTTGCATGCAGCAGTACAATCAGCCGGGTACGTACAAAGTGTATATAGAGCGCATAATCTCAACCTTTTTTCTATTTTATTCCTTCCTCCATATGAAATGTTCATTTTCTAACTTAATTCATACTTTTACTTGAGCAGCTGCTTCACACGCTAGACAACGCAATCACACTGTTATGGTATGACAAGATGCATTCAGCTCCGTGTTCATTATTAATTAGGGCTGGCATAACAGGTTACACGAACATGAAACTTGTAAACACGAACACGACACGAAATCTAATCGTGTCATTTTTTTTCAAACACGAACACGAACCTGTGTATAACAGGTTAACACAATAAGACACGACAACACACGATAAAGAACACCTAGTAAAATAAGTTAACACGATAAGACACAAGAAGACACGACAAGACATGATAAGAAACACGATAAGACCTGTTAAGACACATACACGATAAGACACGAACACGAAACATGTAAACACGAACACGACACGAAAATAAACAGGTCTTAACGTGTCGACCTGTTAAAATCGTATAGGTTCGTGTCAGGTTATCGTGTTCGTGTCTAAATTGCCAGCCCTATTATTAATGCACTTTAATTAACAAATCAACATTCCCTCTAAATTTTCTGTAGGCATCAGATATGACCAAAGAACGAATCCGTAAACTATTTAGCAACGTTGAACTTTCTGTTTCTTCATATGACACAGCATGGGTAGCCATGGTCCCTTCTCCAAACTCGCCCAAGTCTCCTTGTTTCCCTAACTGCCTAAACTGGTTGATGGATAATCAGCTTAATGATGGTTCATGGGGTCTTCTTCATGCCAATCCCTCATTCACATTACCTAAAGATACTCTTTCCTCAACATTAGCATCTATTGTTGCATTAAGAAAATGGAATGTTGGGGAACAACAAATTGAGAAGGGTAAGGGTCAGTTTTAACAATTTGTGATTATCATTGGTTTATCGTTTCTAAAAAACAATAAAATCATGTTGTAGGTCTATCTTTTATCGAGTCAAATTTCGCTTTAGCTACTGACAAGAATCAACCATCTCCAATTGGTTTCGACATTATTTTTCCCCATATGCTTGAGTATGCAATAGATTTGAACATAAAACTCCCTCTAAAACAAAAGGACATGAATATGTTGCTACATGAAAGAGAATTGGTGCTCGGAAGGTATATATGCAATTTTATTTACTTTTACAGGTTTATTTTTTCTAGCATACAAGTATATATATATGTACTAGGTGAAATCCCGTGCGATGCACGGGAAGACTATATCATTTTTTAAGGTCTCTTTACTAAAGACCAAATCAAGAAGTCAAGCATCTGTTGCAAGCAAAGTTTGTTTACTAAGGTCTGTTCCAGAGCAGTGGGTCTGTTATGGAGATCTGTCTGAAACAGTTGTTGCTTCAACAGTTTGCTTCAAACAGTTGTTGCAAGCAAACTGTTAAATCATTATCTGTTTGAAGCAACAGACAAATCTCCTTAACAGATCTACTGCTATAGAACAGACCTTAGTGAACAGACTTTGCTTAAAACAGATGCTTTACTTCTTGATTTGGAAAGATAATAAAACGCTCGTTTTTTGTATAGCACTATGGTACTCGTTAGAAAGATAATAAAATGCTCGTTAATTTAGTTTAATTTTTTTTCAAAAAAAATGTCACTTAAAAAAGTTTTTAACGTTTAAAAATCATGAGGGAAAGTGCATATGCTATGCGCATGAGAGAGAAAAAATAATTTAATAGTACATGAAGTACCCATGACCTATTTAATTGACCCGGTAAAATGAGCGGGAAAAATTTAGTTTGATGGCCTGAGAATATGCCATGTGTTCCAACTTTGGTTTCTTTTATATATAGTAGTAGATGTTCTTTTAATTCATTATATATGAAATTGTATGATAAAGGTGATTAACATTACAAAACTTGAAAATAATAAAATGGAGAGAAACAAATGTGTACCATAGATGATGTATTTTGTATCAAACATTTAGGACAAACCATCAAACATTACTTTATTTCTTATATAAGGCGGTTACAGACTCAAGAATGTTTGATTTTTATAAAAAAGAAAAAAAGTCATCAGTGCGTTTCTCATACAATCCGGTTGTTTGTTTGTTTTTCGATCCAATTGCTCCAAAAGATCCAAACTAAATCGGGCCAAAAAACTAAGATTTAGCGATAGACAATGAACCATGAAGCTTTCCCACACCAATAACCTGATCACAATTCTAGCATTCACATCAGCTTTCCCATCCTCCATTTACTCACAACCAATCATAACCACATATTACATTAAAAAAATCATTATAGTTTTTGTCTCCTTCACTCACAACCACTTTCAACAAATATTAAAAAATAAATGCAGCTTCCTATTTTCCCTAAAATATTCTCAAATAACCACAAATATAGCGATAAAGAGTAGATTCCCTATTTTCTTCACTCACAACCACTTATGCCCACCCCATATAATTTAAAGGACATACTTACAGGAAAATGGGGGAGCTACTATAAATGCTCTTATGAAAACATATCCCAACTAATTAGACCATGACACCTAATAAAACAATAATTTAAATAAACATAATACCTACAGCCTAATAAACTAGATAAGCATCAATCAAAATACCCAACTAGACTCTTTTATTTTTACAATAAGCAAACCACCATAAATTTACAAAGCGAATAACCCAGTCTATACTAAACATAACATGATCACTAAGTTATCAAAACCTATCCCAACAAAATGGTGACACCTATTAAACTAATAACTCAAATAAACATAAATCCCTAAAATGATGTGTAAGCCTAACTAATAACATCAATTAAAATACCCAACTAATCAAGATTAACACATGAGAAAAAACAAATCTAAATTTTAAATACGTAATAAAGTACATGGCTAGTTATTAGAAACGCAAAATAGATAATATTATATCGCTACAATTGCTCTCTACAAGTTCTACAATCGGCACACCAATGCTACGTTCCCGAGTTTACTTAACAAGAGAAAAGAAAATAAAGGAAAATAAAAACCTCTCATCCCTTTGTTTTCTTTTCCTCTCTTTTTCCTTCTTTCCCTTTTTCTTCAAATCTCTCCAATTTAAGCAATGAAAATAAGCTTAATTTTCTCTTTATTTCCTTTCATGTTCCTTCTTAAAAAAAAAACTGTGAAACACTCATCCTCTTATTATTTTTTTTCTTTCCCTCTTAAAAAACTCTGAAACAAGGGTTATTTTCATTTTTTTTCTCTTCTTCTCCTTCGTTAAATGAGACTCAGGAACAAGGGTCATTTTCATTTCCCTTCTTAAAAAAAACCTCTAGAACACACATCCTCTTATTTTCTTTCTTTCCCTCTTAAAAAAAACTCTGAAACAAGGGTCATTTTCATTTTTCTTTCTTTTCTCTCCTCTTTTCCTTCGTTAAATGAGAATCGGGAACACAGCGCAATAGCCAAACCTACTCAATTACTTCCTCATCGTTCAAAACACCCATTCTCTCTCATTTCCTAGCCGACACGTACAAGACTCTGCAGCAACTAGGAACATGTTTGACCCGATCCAAGACTGCAACACTATTTACTTTTGCTTTGAAAAGTCCTACCAGGAGCAAACGACGCCTCTGGCACTCCTTGTAAATGTCTCGCCTCATCACTCTAGCACACTCACACGCTAGTCACGATTTTTTAAACCAAGGCTTGGTGTTAAAATTTCTGAGATTCAGTGTCAAAATTTTATGCAAGGATGGTTTTAAAATTTCTTGGGTATCGTTATGGATTAGATTGCATGCGTATATATCAAAATAAATTCCATTGGACCATATCCAGGATGTGTAGGTCTGTTATATACAACTCACTTAAGTTGAGTTTATATATAATAATGAAAGAGTCGAAGCAAAGTGATGGCTAGCTATGTGTTTTCTTGTGTTTGTGTTTAACAAGTTGACGTCAACCCGCGCGTTGCTGCGGGATATTCACATGCAAATGAAATTATATAAATGAAAATGTGGTTGATGTCATAATTAAGTATCTTGTTAAATGATTATTATGCTTAGTATGACTTTAATAACTATCTCATTAAATTAGAATTTTTAAATATCCTTAATAAGATGGCCCTGTGTGTTTCCTATCAACCACAAGTGTGAAGCAAAGCTTCTAAGTATACCTAAGGGGAGGTCATGGGTTCAAATCCCACAAGGAGTGAAATTTGCCGTTCAAAAAAAAAAAAAAAAAAAAAAAAAAAAAACCACAAGTGTGAAATCGAGGGTAGAACTTTGTTAAAGTTGGTATAGCATTTGGATGACCAAAATTGTAACACCCTAGTTCTCGAAAACATATAATAATAATAATAATAATAATAATAATAATAATAATAATAATAATAATAATAATAAGAATAAGGTGTTGAACTTAAATTTTGAATGAAACCCTGAGAAAATTCAATTGAATCTGATTATTATTTTGATTCTTAAATGATTAAGAAAATAGAAAACATAAAGTTTAAAAGATAAAGGAAGGTATACATTAATATCTTTAATAATTCTATATGCACATTTCATTTTCATCACTGGTCATTTAGCTTTTTTTTTATATATTCGTCAAAAACGGTCTGTCTACCTAAGAACTTTGAATTATGAAGAAAAAAAACATAAACAACGTAATTCTTGCAATTTGAGTTATTTTTTTACGAACGAATTGATTTAAAAAAGACTTTGATAATTGTTTACGGATATGATTATTGACAAACAAACCATATGACTTATTTCCCATATAGTGATAAAACAAAATTTTAAAGAGTAAAAAACTAAAAATAAATTAAATATAAAAAGAAAAATGCACCTCTGGTAACTAAAAAAAAACCATATGACTTATTTCCCTTTACTCTTTGTATCTACACATTCTCTCTCTCTTAATCTATACACATCAAGAGATTCTGAACATCATCATTCCCCATTTCCTTCTCTTTCTATGTTTGCAAACCTTATTCAAATGGTACAGAAAATTTAGTTTACAAATCCTAAACTATGCTACACAAAATATTTGTTCAGATCTGGGTTTATCGGTTTCAATCCTTACCAATCACCAACCCCGCCGGATCTAACAAAACCCCAACCCTGTTTCTATCGTATGTAATTCTTGGGTTTCAGATCTGCAAAAGAACCACCCAAACCTTCTATCCTTTAACCTTCTTGGGCTTCAAACTCTTCACCGTTGTTTGCCACCAACCCAGTCTCAATCGATGGTTCATATCTGGTAAGAACCGTCCGATATGTTTTTTTTTCCTGTGTTGAGACTCGTCGTCTGCCTCGTATGCTTCAGAAACCCAGCCGCACCGCCACATGAAGTCCACCGCCAATACGTCGTTATCTTTGGTATTGGTTGCGTTGTCGTTGGTAAAACGGCCAGGTTTAATGCTAAATGAAAAGGCGTTGCAAGGGAATTGAAGCGGCGTTACTGTTGAAGGGAGACGAAAAGTCGGTTTCCGTTAAAATAACTGTTTAACCGTTAAAGGGATAGGATGCCGTTAAAATTTGAAGTTAAGTTGCTATTTGTATATATGTATAATTACCGTGATCCGAACCTGACCCATCAAGATATATAACCCTCTTATATATCTTCGTATGTACGTAGATGTCATTCAAAAGAGAGGGCAACATATTTGGCATATATTTCAGAAGGACTGGGTAACTTTTACGACCGGGAGATGGTGATGAAATATCAGATGAAGAATGGTTCTATTCTCAACTCACCTTCAGCATCAGCGGCTGCGCTTATTAATCATCAAAACGTTGGGTGTCATGATTATCTAACTTCACTTTTGGAAAAGTTTGGTAATGCAGGTACGCCATCTTTTTAAAATAATTCTATATTTATTTATATTGGCCTTCATCACTTATGGAAGAGCTTGTTAACAAGTTTAGCTCCTCATGTATGGTGGATTTCAGTCCCAACAGTTTACCCTCTTGATTTATATGTCCGGCTTTACATGGTTGACCAACTTGAAAGACTGGGAATCTCACGACATTTCATGGTGGAAATCCAAACTATTTTAGACGAAGCATACAGGTAGTTAACGTTGATTATGGTTGAACGTTCTCGAATCTTGTTTGATGGAAATATAACACTAGCTACAATTTAGATATTGGATGCAGAGGGACGAGCAAATATTCATGAATGCTCAGACTTGTGCTCTAGCCTTTCGGGTTTTAAGGACAAATGGTTATCAAATCTCATTGGGTATACTTTATTAGATAGAATATATTAGTCACAAAGATAATTGATTTCTTCTTTGCTATCCTTTTATTTTCATTACTTGGCTTTGTATGTAGATCCGCTAGCCGAAATTACAAAAGAAGGGTCTCAACTGAGTCCACTTGAAGAACCTTTTGAAGACATATATGCAGCTCTTGAAGTCTATCAAGCATCACAAGTTATATGCCCAGATGAACCAGCTTTTGGAGAACTAAACTTGTTGTTTGGTGATTTCCTTAAACGGAAAACATCTATGGCTTCAAGCACACACTCTAAATATGTCTACAAACAGGTCTTATATGTCTTTTAATTTTCATGTCTGATTTAATTAATGTAACTGATTGAACTGATCAAAGGCGTCCCTGAAAATCCTGAAAATTTACGTACTCTATCCGAGCGGTTAAAAAATAGGCCCCTTTGGCCTAAGTTTAAGTGAAATGGGTTATATAAAAAATATATACATATATATATAGCATTTTTTTAAAAATGTGCCCCAAAGATTTATGGACCCTGTCCGGTTGGCCTTCTCAGACCTCCCCAAAGACGGCCCTGGAACTGATTATTAACTATATCAGGTGGAGGATGCTTTAAAGTTCCCTTCCTATGCTAGTTTAGAATGCATATCCACCAGAAGAAATATACAAAATTACAATGTAGACGGCACAAGAATTTTGAAAACTACCTATTGGTGAGTTTTCGATTACTAAGTATTAAACAAGATTCACTTGTCAGATATTTGATTCTAGTTTGATTCTAGTACTGTATGGTTCTTAATAGCAAACTCTATGAATATATGCCAGTTCTTCAAACATTAGTAACGAAGATTACGTAAGGTTGGCAGAGGAGGATTTTAGTGCATGCCAATCTATTTATCGTGGAGAATTGGAAGAACTTGAAAGGTGACTTATTTTTCTCTTACCAATTGTTTGTGTTTGTATTCATAGATGATTTAGAAAAATGAGTGTATTTATAGGCGATTTCTGGAACTAATTGTAAAAGTAGGTAAGTCATAAGGTTGGAATACGACACAAAACAAAGTATCTGTTCTTGATATGTTTGTGTTTAGATTCATAAAGAATCATGATATTAATCTTTATGTTTGTTGGCAGATGGTTGGTAGAGATGAACTTGGACAAGCTTAGCTCTAGGCAAAGGATGACCTACTCTTACTTCTCAGTTACTTCATTTCTTTCTTCTCCAGAACTATCAGATGCCCGTATTTCATGGGCCAAATCTTGCTACCTTGTTACCGTCATTGACGACTTTTATGATGTTAGAGGCTCTGTGGATGAATTGGTGAACATGATACAGTGTGTTGAAAAGTATATATCTTGATTCATAATTAATTAACTTCGTTAGGGTTTTATTTTTTATTTATATGTGGTCTACCAAAAGACTCCATAGAAACCAAAACAAGTTCACAAACCTCTTAAAACGCTTATGGTTTTAACGGATTATAATTAACTGCAGATGGAATGTAAATGTTGACACCGATTGTTGTTCAGAGGAAGTTGGCATTCTTTTTTTAGCGATAAAAGATCTAGTGTCTTGGATAGTAGACATTGGCTTTAAATGGCAAGAACGAGACATAACGAGTCATGTTATTCAGGGTGTACGTAGGATAAAATCCTTCCTAGCTACAATCTAATCTAACCTTGTCCACTTTATAGCAATATTATTTCTAGAGAGTGTCTACTGACATTCATTTATTAACTATATGTTTTGGCAGTGGTTGGATATGTTGAATAGTATGCTAACCGAAGCTATATGGGCTAGAGATAGTGTAGTGCCAACAATGAACGAGTATATAGAAATTGCTTTGGTATCATTCACATTGGGCGTGGTAGTGCTCCCTACTCTCTACTTTCTTGGACCGAAATTGTCAGAGGATATTGTTCAAAGTCCGGAATATAAAAAGTTATTTGAGCTTACAAGCATTCACGGCCGCCTTCTCAATGATACCACAACCTACAAGGTATATTTATTGTTATATTAATAATATAACGATTTTATTATACGTTAGCACATCCGTGAAAAGAAATTGGGTCTACCACTAGCTTCTACTAATAGGTTGTGTTTATGCAGAGGGAATTGGAGGACGGCAAACTCAATGCTGTGACATTGAACAAAAGTTATGGAAAGAAAGGAATTGAAGATGACGAAATTGTAGACGAGGTTAGGATGTGGATCGATGATACGGAGAAAGAGATTATGCAAATGGTTCTTGAAACAAATGAAACTATTGTTCCCATTGCTTGCAAAAATGTATTTTGGAAGACTTGTTGTGTGCATAAATTTTTTTATGCAACAGATGATGGGTTCTCTGGAGAAAACGCTCTTCAAACTGTTAAGGATGTCATGTATGAACCAGTATTCATGCGTAAGAACCCGAACGAATAACCTGTTGGCGGTAATTCAGATATCTTCGGATATCAAGTGAATAAGAGGACTTAGTTGTTTTACTATTTCTTTTGATATTTACAAATTTCATGTTTAGTAGTTCACGGTTGTTTTTTTGTTTTGTTTGTAATCCTTATGCATATTTAAAGGATATAGCAAGTACCAAAAAGAAGATCATACATTCAGTCGATAATTATTCTTGTGTTAAGTCTTTGATCCAACAAAGTGGTATCAGAGCAACGCCAGGTTCTGATCCTCCCTTACTCTTTCCTTATGACGAATCCTAGACGTAGTATACCCCCCTCCTTTCCATGGTTCATAGCCGAAGGATACGAGTTGTGGCATGTTCGTAAGAAAACTCTCTTTTTAATTCAAGATCTCTGGGATCTCGTAGGAACAAGCTACAATGAAAACTATGGAGGTCAACCTCGTTTGAGAGAAAATTAGAAAAAAGGAAGCGAAAGCCTTGTCCTTGTTTCAATGAGCAATACATGATTCTAATGTAAGTGTTCTTTTTAAAAGTTGTTTTTTAAAAAGAATTATTACATATATCCCCCTATTTGAAACTCTAATTACATATTTACCCAATCCAAAAATTTAATTACATATTTCACCTTCTTTAAAAAAATGACAAATATACCCTTTTTAACTTAAAAATATTGTACCACTTTTCATTCTTTACCCCAACTCCTAGCCTTTTCACCCTCACCGACAGTCGGTTTTTAGATCCTCCATTTACCATTAATCATAACTTGCGAAGAGATTGTACTCAAAACCCTAGACGACAACAACCAGGTTATGCGACGTACGACTCTCCGACATTGTGAGTTTGTTTGATTGTGTATACAGTGTCGGCAACGTACGACTCCCCGTCATTGTGGGTTTCTTTGATTGTGTATACAGCGCTGGCGAGCAACCGCGTAGGCGACCAGGCCTTACTAGTTTGAGATTGTGGAGGAATTTGGGTTGTTAGGTTAGGGTATTGATTTACAAATGATTAACGACGGCGGTGAAAAGGGTTATCCGAGATGGTGGTGGAGGGATTTCTTTGTAATCATAGTTTTTATTTATGTGTTCCTTATCCAACGTGAATCTATATATATTTCAAAGGGCTAAATCCTACATGGCACTCATATAGTCATTCTCCCCCTTGAGAGTGCCATGTAGGATGCCATGTGACATTAAGTGATTTTAGAAAAAAAAAATTAAAAAAAAATGGATTTTTCTCTCTCATGTTTCTTTCCATAATTTTTAAACGTTAGTATATTTTATATACGAGATTGTTTAAAGAAAAAAATTATACCAAATTAACGAGTGTTTTATTATCTTTCCAACGAGTACTATAGTGCTATATAAAAAACCGAGAAAAAAACGACTATTTTTTGTGGGGTTTTGTTCATACATGAAAAAAAACACAAAGTGTTCAGGTTCCCCATTAATCATGTATAGGCAAGTCATTAATTATGTTCAAACAAGTAAATATGAATTATATTTACAACAGGTGTTTATACATTGTTTAAGGTTAGGCGTTAACATTGGAGATACATTGTTAATTGTTTTAGGTTAGGTGCTGCCCGAAGCTTTCCTACATATAACTGTAAAGCGCATCAGTCTATTTCATAAGTAAAATTGATATGTCATATTAGATTTCTCAACCCCGGAATGCTCTCGGGTATAAATCTAGTATTTAAATATTAATCATTGTTATTTAGACAATGTTTTAAGGAGATGTGTTGTTGTTTTGAGTCCCATGTATATTTTATTTTTCTTCTTGTTAATAATTTATATTTTGGTTGGTTTGTTGAATTCATTAGTAAAAAAGGGGTATGTTAGTCATTTTTTAATCTATTTTAAATAAAAAAATAAAACAAATGGGTATATTTGATATTTGTAGTTTTTAAGAAGGGGATATATGTAAATAAAATTCTGAGCTGGATATATATGTAATTTCTAAAGTTTGTAGGGGGTATATGTAATTGTCCAGTGAAGATAGGTTGTAATGAATGCAAATGGTGGGTGAATAGATCTCTAATTTGTATTTCAAAAGCCAAATCAAAAAGTCATGATTTGTGAGTTCTTCAAAACTGCTTTTTAACCCATATAAAAAAGACAGGACAGAAAGGAATTCTACCAAAGCTAAATAACTTATTAACTTATTGGCTTTTTGAAAAAACCAATTAGTCA
The DNA here is from genome assembly GCA_028751855.1 of Ambrosia trifida. Lineage (NCBI taxonomy): Eukaryota > Viridiplantae > Streptophyta > Magnoliopsida > Asterales > Asteraceae > Ambrosia > Ambrosia trifida. Next base: position 111,382,692 of record CM054131.1, read on the forward strand.
ATAAGTTTTTTCTCAACTTAATCCCAAACACCCTCTAAACAGAGAGTTTGTAAACAAGTTTCACTAGAAAGTGATCCATTTTCTATTCGCCAATGATTAGAAAATGTATTAAAGAAACCATAAATATTTGGCATGATGGCTAAATGGTCGGCTAAACTTAGTGCTTATGACCTAATATACTTACCTAAAACTGCTATTAAAACTCAGGCCTTAGCTGATTTTGTGGCTGACTTTAGTAATGATATAATGCATGAAGTAGACTTAGAAGTGCAACAACTACAAGAAATTGTAGAAGAATGGACAATATTTACTGATGGAACATCTAATGTTAGAGGAATATTACTAAAATTGTCAAAATGGGACATAATACCCCAGACCATTATATGTGAATTCCAAACAATCAATAATGAGACAGAATATGAAGCCTTGATAGTAGGTTTGCAATTATCTAGGGATATGCAGATAAAATGCCTTCCAGCTTATGTAGATTTATTATTAACTAATCATTTTAATGGATCATAAGCTGTGAAAAACGAAAAGTTAACACAATATCTTGAAATAGTCAAGAATTTGGCACAATGTTTCAATATATTTACTATTGAACATGTACAAAGAGAATAGAATGTTAAAGTCGATGCATTAACAAATCTTGGACCAACAGTAAGGATATAACTCCTGGAATTATGATATCAATAATTCATATCCTGACTCGTATACATGTAATCTACCCGCCAATGATTTTTTGGTGCATTGGCAACCTCATGACTTTCCAATATGAAGTCACGATTTGAGTCTCACATAAAGCAAAATTATTTTAGGTTGAGCTAGGGTTTTACCATAGTGAGCTTTCGGGCGATAAGTTTCCTCTGAAATGGCGATGAGCCAAGTCATCAGCACCTTTTGTATTTACAGACATGGATGACCTTTTGCCATTAAGTTTAGCCAAAAGATCGAGCTACTATTGGTCGTTAAAACGAGCGAAAAAATAAAAATATGTAGTCTAATCTTAATAAATTTTTTTTAAGTACAATTATATTTTATTAAAACATCATCGCGAAAAATTACATTAAGATAGTGGGCAGGCGGGCAACAAGTTGCGCCGCCACCCCTTTCTGGACGGCAAACCCTAGCCTATTAAAAACGAATCCCTGCCCCCCCCCCCCCCCCCCGAGTCGAGACACTGCTATGAATAACCTGTTGGACTCTGGACAGGAAACGGATGGCTTCCGGTGCCAAGGAGCCGAAGGTATCAAAAGCCAGGGGTACGAAAACGTGTTGGTTCTCCTCACAAGCTTTAGCATGCTTCTCAACTTTCTTCGCCTCTGCTTTCCGCACCGCTTGCCCTACTACAAAACCATTATCCCTTAAACCAACCAGGGGAGATACACCTGTTAGGTCGACACAAGCGTGTTTCCCCCCGGCCCACCCAAAGACAAGCAAGTCTGCTGGACGTAGGGTGAATCTCCCTTCTACGGGGTCCGAGAGGAAATTCACCGGAGCCTCCTTCTTGGCTGAGATCCCAGCCCTTCTTAAAATGTCCCAAAGAACGTCCTGGACCCAGTCATGCCTATATTTGAAACCAGGCAGCTCCTTACAGTGGACCGCGTGTTCCCCGTATTTGTCCAAGCATGCCTTACGGCAAATCGGACATATGTCATCTTCATGGTACATGGGGATCACCAAACGATATTTAAGAATTGCTCTATATTCAACCCTAGACATGGTTTGGTCCAAACCTTCGATTGGGATAACATTCAGGAAATCTTGGGCATGGGGGCTTTGCAAGCATTCAATCATTGCCTTTTGGCGGGGGGACAGATCAAAAGTTTCACCCAGGCTCTGTACGATTTTCCCAAAAAGGGCATTCGCCAAAGTTTTCTAAGGCTTTGGGGGGGCGGTGTCCTTGTTAGAAAAACCGCTAATATCAAAACCTGGGAGATAGTCATTTATCCTTTCGAGGGCCTGTACGTAGTCTAAGTCCATGTCGGCAACCCCGCTATTCCTTAAGATGTGGTCTTGGAGATTCCAATACTGAGCTCGCGATGCCACAAAAGCATACACCCCAACATCCTTTGCTGAGAAGAGCCCTAATCCTCCCAAACGCATCGGCAAGGATGCCAGTCGCCACTGTAGGTCACCAAAGAATGGACCCCCACAAACCACTATGTCTTCGATGGCTACCCGCAGACCCTTGTCAAAACATGATACCGCTTCATCCGTCATGGCGGGTTGGCAGGTCCGCAAACCAAAAAGCAACTTAGCGACCCCCATACAAGATCTGAGCAAGAGGAGTTCACTATGGGGATCCCTAAGGCAGGGCAAAAGTTTCATAAGATCAACCGCGCGCGAGGCTCTCCGCCCTGCCAATCCCCGTATAAAGTAAGAGTCCCGACTAACAGCCCCCCAAGGAGCTTCACCCCCTTTTCTAGCCTGCCAATCTCACTAGGGAAAAGCCCGTCCCTAAGTTTCACCCCATTACAAGACGGCCAAAAAACCTCAGTTTTCTTAATATTCAGTTGAAGCCCTAGGGATGGCCCCTCCTTCTGGATGATGTCTAAGGCATTCGCAACATCGGTGGCATCACCAATAATCATCCCATCATCAAGGTACCACGCATGAAATGGGAGGTTACAATTTTCTTGCACCCGGAGAACCATAGGGTGTAATGCCAAGGCGAAAAGGAGGGGACCTAAAGGGTCCCCCTGCTGAACCCTCGTAGTGGCCCCTATACAATCATTACCAACATACAACCTAGCTGGCTGGGCATATAGGAACTGGACCCACAAATAGATAGATGGGAAATGCTGAAGAACTTCGCGAAGTAGGGCAGTGCGGTCGATCATGTTGAACGCGTTTGAAAAATCCACGGTAAGCATAACCAAAGAACCGTCTTCATGGAAGGAGTTAAGGAACCTGTTCGCACCGTGGAGCACCGCCTCTGCCCCATTAGGAGTCCCCACCCCAAATTGGAAGTCCCCCAGGTACTTAGCCATTTCCTTACTAACCTTCCTCATAGCCACTTTAGATACCAGTCTACGCCAAATGGCCCCTATTACAATAGGTCGGATCCCGTTATCAGGTTTCAGAAGGGGGGGTAAGGGGCCGAAGCAATAAATTCAGCAAGTACCCAGGGACACAACCCCCTAGCAATAAGTTGACGACTTCAGTAATAGCTGAGAGCAAACCGGTGGATGCAACAGACCCCTCTCCGCTAAGAGCGTCCAATAGATGCTGGGCCCTCAAACCGTCCCTCCCGCAGGAGGTCCCTTTAGGGAAAGATCGGAGGCATCGAAGCACACAGTCCTCATCCACAACAAGCGTGGGCATGATGTCGAAGTTAGAAGGCAAGGACGGAGGAGGCAACACCGGATGTTTATCAATGAGGGCTTTCATGGTGGAATCCCCAAAAGGAGCAACCCCACTAGAACATAACACCTTGACAGCAGCTGTGAAATGACTGTAACACCCCAACCGATGGCGGAAACATCGAGGTGTCACGTAGTGACGATTGTTCAATAGCACATGGACTAAATTATAAATATTAATAGCAAATAACTTCCATTGTTCAAAACGAAATACAAAGAGTCTTGATATAAATCTCAAACATAAATAATAATGTTCAACTTTTATTTAAGCACTAGGTCCAGCCTAAGCGTGAAAGCATATAAGATCAAACGTCACCTGAAACATGTACAAAACAATTTTGTCAACACATATAATGTATTGGTGAGTACATCCGTTTGATATATATATAGTATAAAAAAATAAAAATGTTTCGCAATTCATGTGTTGTATACCGTTTGCAAATATGTAATTAAGTAGTATCAGTCAAAACCAAACTTGAGAATAATGACTAACACATGACTAACAAACTGAATAATGAATTAACATGACAATGACCAAGATCCTCTCAAGAGAGTCTCAAGGGGGTATACCATAGTACTATTCACTGAAATGCTAGGCCGCCCAGCGGTTAATGATTAAGCATAATACACACCAAATCACATAAGGCAAACACACATGAGAATTGCATTTAGTATAAGAAATAAAACTTGATTAATAGGTACATGAATCATCCCGAAATAGTAAAATAGTAAGAAAAGGGAAAGATATACTCACCGTTTCGCTAAGTATAAATTTCGAGAATGTTCGTCGTAAGGCTTAAGAATTCCAAAGAATTCAACCTATATATAAAAATACTAAATGAGGAAAATAACTTAAAAGTCTAAGACAACCAAACATCTAAGGTATTAGGGCTTGCTAGACTCGTATTAGGGAAGATGAAATTGTTAGTAATAATTTGAACGACAGTTTTTGAAATAATTATATTTACGATGAATTTAATAAATGACTAAAACTCTTATGTGTTTCACATATAGATATATAAATTCCATTTTATAGAAAAATAGCCTTGAAATAGAGTTACTGATTTATATTTAATTAGACAATTTATTATTATATCTAATTTAAATATAAATTACATGAATAATACAAGGTATGATCCCAACATGATATTATTATGAAAAATAATTATTTTATGATGTGGAATACTAAAATAATATTTCCATAATTTCTTTTAATTTATTTGCATTTAAAACATTTTTAATAAGCTTAAATAGTGTTTTAAATGATTAAATATAGTAAAAAAAATAAAAATAATCATTTTCTAAGAAATTATAGTTTATTTCAGCTTATTATTCATAAAAATAAATCTCCAGAAAATTTGAGGTTAAAACCTCTTAAAATGAATTTTTAATCATTTAATTATGATTAAAACGATTAAATTCAATAAAAATATAAAATTGATACATTTTCCGGAAAATAAAAGTGTGGAAATCTTTTTTTAGATGTCAAGATGTTATGTCTAAATTTTCATATTTTTTGGATAGATAATGGATTTATTATGAATATTATAAGGAAAAAGAAGTATTTATATATTTATATATATAAATATTACCTAAATATCTTCTTCATCAAAAAAAATAAGAAAACCTGTGGTGAGAGGGTCTCGAACCCGAGCTTACTGGTTTCCCAAGATCAGACCCAACCACTATGCCAAGCCCCATTTTGTTGATTTTATGTAACCCGAATTTTATTTATATGATTACTTAAACATCTTTTTCTTCCCCAATTATCTAGCCATAAACCCTAACCCTAACACAAAATCTAATAGCCCGATTCTAGTATGGTTAAGCCACAAGACCTTAGGGCTTTTAAAGATGATGGATAAACGATCAAAACGGCATTATAAAACTGGACTTACAAGGTGTTCTTCAAGAGTCGCGAGAGGGATACAAAAACCGGTAAAAAGAACCAGATCGAGTAGCTTGTTAGACGAAAGTTTTGATTGTTTTCAGGTCGTTTAGAAGGGGGATGAGTGCAGATACCAAGTGGAGAGTCTGATTTATATAGAAAACGAGTAGAAACGCGCGTTATCAAGCTTTATGATTTCCGATCGGTTACATACTTTATATGCCATTAAAAGCCTCTTAAAACAGCGTTTAAACGCATAATTATTAGTCAAAACAGTCGGTTAATGATGGAGAAAACCTTTGGAATGATAAAAGCCTTGAAACGGACATTAATACCCGAGTTTGAGGCCTTGCCGGAAAATATTCCGGCGGCCGGAATTGTCATTCGCCGGAAAAACGAACCAGCAGCATGGATAAGAGGGAAAGTGTTTGAAACTTTTAGAAATTGGCAGAACTGACCCCTCTTGTTTAACTTAGGTTAGTTTTCAAGGTTTTCTAGTTAGTTTTCTCTTTATAACAACTAACCAAGTTAACTAATTAAACTTAAAACTTTTATAACTTGAAATTTTTTTTATGATAAATATTTTTTTTCCGAATAACGTTGCAACATACGCGTTAGATTAAATCGATATCGAGATCCAAAATACATGCAAATAATATAACTTAAATTTCGCACATTGATTGAATTTGAAAACGACAACGATTAAAAGAAATGTTTGAAGGACTAAAATTGTAAACTAGATGAAAGTCGAGGGTGACGGATGTCACAGTCTCCCCTACTTTAGAAAATTTCGTCTCGAAATTTATTTCAAGTGGAGGTTCCTGTAAAGAGATGAGGGTACTTCGTCTTCATTTGGTCTTCACGTTCCCAAGTAAATTATGGGCCACGTTTAGACTCCCAACGAACCTTGACAATAGGAATACGGCTACGCTTAAGAGTCTTGACTTCACGATCCATAATTTCCACGGGTTTCTCCGTGAAATGCATCGTTTCGTCAACTTGAATATCCTCCAGTGGAACATGTAAATTCTCATCCGCCAAACACTTTTTCAAGTTCGATACATGGAAGGTAGGGTGAACGTTGCTGAGTTCATCGGGAAGATCTAGCTTGTAAGCCACTTTTCCAACTCTTTCCAAAATCTTAAATGGGCCTACATATCTTGGAGCAAGCTTTCCCTTTTTCCTGAACCGAAAAACACCCTTCCAAGGTGAGACTTTAAGAAGAACCATGTCACCAACTTGAAATTCCAAGGGTTTACGCCTTTGATCAACGTAACTCTTCTGTCTACTCTGAGCTGCCAGTAAGGATCCACGAATAACCGCAATTTTGTCTGTTGTTTCCTGGACAAGTTCAGGACCAGTAATGAGAGTATCACCGACCTCACTCCAACACACAGGAGAACGACATTTGCGACCATAAAGGGCTTCAAAAGGTGCCATACGGATACTGGCATGATAGCTATTGTTATACGAAAACTCAACCAACGGCAAGTGTGAGTCCCAATTACCACCAAAATCTATGACACAAGCCCGAAGCATATCTTCTAATGTTTGAATAGTACGCTCCGTTTGACCATCTGTCTGAGGATGGTATGCTGTGCTAAGATTTAGTTTAGTTCCCAACGCGTCATGAAGAGTTTGCCAAAAACGAGAAGTGAACTTGCTGTCACGATCAGAAATGATGTTCAAAGGAGTTCCGTGACGACTAATGATCTCGGCGATATAAAGATTAGCCAGTTTCTCGGCCGAATAAGTCTCACGAATGGGTAAAAAGTGTGCAGATTTGGTTAAACGATCCACAATGACCCATATACTATCGTGACCTCGTGCAGTGCGGGGTAATTTAGTAATGAAGTCCATAGCAATGTTCTCCCATTTCCACACAGGAATCTCTGGTTGTACAAGCAAACCAGATGGACGTTGATGCTCAGCTTTGACCTTGGCACAAGTAAGGCATTTAGCCACGTAGTGAGCTATATCCTTCTTCATACCGGGCCACCAATACATGGGACGCAGATCCTGATACATCTTATCTGCACCAGGGTGGATGGAGTAACGAGTCTTATGAGCCTCGTCCATGATAAAGGTTCTAAGATAATCACGATCAGGAATCCATAAACGATTTGAGAGATAGAGCAATCCGTGTTTCGTCTCCAAAAGATTTTCAGCTCCACATGACATTTCATTGTACATTGTAGGATCGAATAACGCGAAATCCAACAATCACGGGGTTTATACTAAAGGTGCGGAATCCCTCTAATATGCTTTAATAACAGATACGATAATGAAACAATGACAAAAGAGTAATCACAACACACACACGGGTCAAAAGATTATCGATTAATCACTAAAACAGAGCACGAGTGTTTACAGAGATCAAATCAGACCTTACAGACCTTGGGAGGGTGTTTGGAGAGTGTGTGAGGCAAGAACTAATGATTAGGGCAATGATTGGGCCTATTTATACCTCCCGGGTACGTACAGCAGTATATACGCGATCAGCCAGACCATGTTATGCGATCAGTGCTGATCGCCTATAAACAATGCCCAATCGCATGAATAGTGACGCGATTAGGGCCCTAATCGCATGTCACTGTTTGCTACTCGCCTGTAGCATCCCGAACACTCCAAAACGCGTACAAACGTCTCCAAACACCCCGAAACACGTCCAAACAACTGATATACTAGCCTAGGGACATCATGTACTAACATACATGTTGCCTTCAGTAACCGAAACATGTTGGGCTTCATAGATTCGAAGTTTGAGGTCATGAGTCTGGATGCTGTTAAGTTGAGTATACGCCTTGCGACTAAGAGCGTCAGCCACAACATTCGCTTTTCCAGGATGATAGCGAATCTCACAATCATAATCATTTAGAAATTCAACCCATCGACGTTGACGCATATTTAGATCTTTTTGGTTGAAAATATGTTGAAGACTTTTGTGATCAGTAAAGACCACACATTTAGTACCATACAGATAGTGTCTCCAAATTTTCAACGCGAACACAACGGCTCCAAGTTCAAGATCATGGGTAGTGTAATTTTTCTCAGATGTTTTCAATTGTCGTGATGCATAAGCGATGACCTTGCCTCATTGCATGAGAACACAACCAAGGCCTAGGTGAGATGCATCACAGTACACCACAAAATCGTCAACACCATCAGGAAGAGAGAGAACAGGAGCGTCGCAAAGCTTTTGCTTCAAAGTTTGAAAAGAATCTTCCTGACTGGATCCCCATATGAAAGGTTTATCTTTGTGAGTCAAAGAGGTAAGTGGAACCGCGATCTTCGAAAAGTTGGCAATGAAACGACGGTAGTAACCAGCAAGACCAAGAAACGAACGAACCTCAGTGGGAGTTTTGGGTACAATCCAGTTTTTTATGGCTTCAATCTTAGCAGGGTCTACGTGTATTCCTTTGTCGTTTATTACGTGACCAAGGAATTGAACTTCCTTAAGCCAAAATTCACATTTGGAGAACTTGGCATACAGTTGCTCATCACGAAGAAGACTTAAAACTTAACGAAGATGCTGTTCATGGGTAGTTCTGGATTTGGAGTAAATGAGGATATCGTCGATGAATACTATTACGAATTTGTCCAAGAAAGGTTTGCAAACTCGATTCATAAGGTCCATGAAAACCGCAGGTGCATTGGTTAGACCGAAAGGCATAACCATAAACTCATAGTGACCGTAACGAGTTCGAAAGGCGGTTTTGGGAATGTCATCCTCATGAACGCGAAGTTGATGATATCCAGAACGAAGGTCGATCTTCGAAAAACAGACTGCACCTTGAAGTTGATCAAAAAGGTCATCGATGCGAGGTAGAGGGTATCGATTCTTTATCGTAAGATTATTAAGTTCACGATAGTCAATGCACATACGAAAAGTCCCATCTTTCTTCTTAACGAACAGTACTGGAGCTCCCCAAGGCGAGGAACTCGGACGAATGAAACCTTTGTCAGTTAATTCCTGAAGTTGGCTAGCAAGTTCTTGCATTTCCGAAGGTGCAAGACGATATGGAGCTTTAGCGACGGGAGTAGCACCAGGAACAAGATCAATACGAAAATCAACAGAGCGAACAGGAGGTAAGCCAGATAAATCCTCAGGAAAAACCTCTGGAAAATCACACACAACTGGAACATCTTGAATACTCTTACCCTTATCCTTCTTTTCCACAACATGAGCCAAGAAAGATATATACTTCTTACGAAGATATTTTTGAGCTTGAGTGCAAGACATGAGTTTCAAACCCTTCGATGTCGTTTCCCCATAAACAGATAAAGATTCACCAGATGGGAGTGGAATTCGAATATACTTTTCAAAGCAAACAACCTCGGCATGGTGTTTAGATAGCCAGCCCATGCCTACTATGACATCAAAACTACCCAATTTCATGGGTACCAGGTCAATAGAGAAATCATAGTCATTTAGATTCAACGTACAATTGCAGATCACAGATTTTATAACAATAGGATTTCCATCAGCAACTTCCACGGTAAAAGGATGTGTAAGGTGAGAACGATCACGAGCAAGTAAGGGTTCAAATTCTAACGAGACAAAACTCTTATCCGCACCGGTATCAAACAAAATTGAAGCATACAAATTGTTAATAATAAATGTACCGTTGACCACATCATTGGCCGCTTGAGCTTGATTAGCATTAATGTTGAAAGCACGGCCGCGAGCTGGAGCTGCTTGGATTGCTGGAACTGCTGGGGCTGCTGGAGTTTGCTGACGAGACTGGATAAAAGCAGTCAGATGAGGACACCTATCTTGCCTGTGGTTAGGATCACCATAAGCATAGCAAGTTCTGGGTTGACCAGTCCTCTAGTTTTGAGCATTCCCAGATTTAGTTTCTCGGCAGTGAGAGGTAGTATGGCCTATTTTGCCGCAATTATCACACTTCCAGCAAGGTCGGTCAGTAGGGTGGTGCCAATTGCATTTACTACACTTGGGGAAAATGCCAGTATAAGGTTTTGGGCCAGATTGGGCTTGAGGTGCAGCAGGTGGGTTAGTAGCGGGAATTTGATTAATAGGTGCAACAACAGCATAATTTTGACTTCTACCTTTACGTTTCTTGTTGGATCCAGATGTAGAGGTAGAGGCAGAGGTAGCTTTGAGAGGTTCAGTAGTAGCAGGGGTTGAAGAGGTTTCAGTGGGTCGCTTAGTACCTTTACGAGTCAGGGTACCATCCTTGACATGCTTGTCGGTAAGAGACGCTGCAAGACGAATGGCATCCTCTACAGTAGAAGGTTTACTCCCCATAACTGTATCATGAATCTGAGGTGGTAATCCCTCAATATACTTCTCAATGGCTAAGGGCAGTGGTGTCACCATACGAGGAATCAGTAAGCTCAGCTCGTGATAACGGTTGTTGTAGGGAACGTTGTTTCCACTATCCTGTTTGAGGTGATAGAACTCATCCTCCAATTTCTTCATCTCACTACAAGGACAGAACTCAGTAGTCATGGCAATTTTGAAGTCATCCCAAGACATAGCTAAAGCAGCTTCCGTCCCTCGAGCATGTTTTTCACCATTCCACCAAGTGAGCACTCTCTTTTGAAGAACACCCGTGGCATGACGAACACGTAAGTTGGCTGGACAGTCGCTATTAATGAACGTATTTTCCATACTTTCGAACCATTCAAGTAACCCAGTGGCTCCCTCAGTGCCATTAAACTTGTTGGGATGGCAAGAGTTGAAATGTTTGAATGTGCACTTATTCTCACTAGTTCCACCATTTCCACCCGCATTCCCATTAGAGTTCCCATTCGAGCTACCGTTCGGGTGAAGGTTTGGAATAATAGCATTAATGATGTTAGGAACAAGGGTTTCCAGTTTGTCATTGAGCATGGTCGCGATGCGCTGATCAGACTTCAACTTAGCTTGACGCTTAGAAGCTCTTTTGCGGGATTCGCGATCAGACTTCTACAAAAATAAAGCAACACCTATGAGATTCAATTTCAAGATTTTGAATGACACATAGCATACGATAAATTGCATAATTAAAGAGTAACTTAGAAATCAACATAGGAAAATTTTTAATAATGAAAATCAAATCATGATAAAAGCAAATGAAATATCAAGAATAAAATGAGATATTTGTGATTGTTTCTCAGGAAACTGGTGACTAACCAAAGAAATTGAAATATTATTAGTGACTCATGGGGGCGTACTTTAGCCTATAAGTGAATGCTCATCCTGAGAATTCCCAGGTAGGTAAACGGTTCCCTCGTCTGATTGGGATTTATGCGAATTACCAACCTAGCCAGAAAACTCAGAATACAGGCGCTCACCCTTCCAGATTGCACGTGCCCCGTCACAAATAATTTTCCAAAACCTTAGCGGATCTCGAGATGTGGAAATATATATATCCTTGAGATGTGGATTTCACTCCTAACTCAAAGATATACTTCCAAAAAGTAAAAATATGTTGGAGTGAAACGGGTCACTAAGATAAGGATATCACTCCTAGCTTAGTGATTTAAGTTTCTTTTGGAGGGATAGATTCCTTGAGATTTGGACGTCTCCTATCTCGAAAGGAAAATATTCCAAGATAAATAAATAAAATATGTAAGGAGTGAAACTATTCACCAAGATATGGATATCACTCCTAACTTGGTGTTTTCGTTTCGTTTGTGGAATATGATCTTCTTGAATATAATGAAAAATAAAAGGAGAAAAATCTGTCTAAAGAAATATGAGAATAAAAGAAGACATATAATGGGTAGCTTAGTTATAGTCTAGGTCAAAAGCATTTACTAATAACCTAATTCCCTATAACCATGGATCTGATACCAATCTGTAACACCCCAACCGATGGCGGAAACATCGAGGTGTCACGTAGTGACGATTGTTCAATAGCACATGGACTAAATTATAAATATTAATAGCAAATAACTTCCATTGTTCAAAACGAAATACAAAGAGTATTGATATAAATCTCAAACATAAATAATAATGTTCAACTTTTATTTAAGCACTAGGTCCAGCCTAAGCGTGAAAGCATATAAGATCAAACGTCACCTGAAACATGTACAAAACAATTTTGTCAACACATATAATGTATTGGTGAGTACATCCGTTTGATATATATATAGTATAAAAAAATAAAAATGTTTCGCAATTCATGTGTTGTATACCGTTTGCAAATATGTAATTAAGTAGTATCAGTCAAAACCAAACTTGAGAATAATGACTAACACATGACTAACAAACTGAATAAAGAATTAACATGACAATGACCAAGATCCTCTCAAGAGAGTCTCAAGGGGGTATACCATAGTACTATTCACTGAAATGCTAGGCCGCCCAGCGGTTAATGATTAAGCATAATACACACCAAATCACATAAGGCAAACACACATGAGAATTGCATTTAGTATAAGAAATAAAACTTGATTAATAGGTACATGAATCATCCTGAAATAGTAAAACAGTAAGAAAAGGGAAAGATATACTCACCGTTTCGCTAAGTATAAATTCCGAGAATGTTCGTCGTAAGGCTTAAGAATTCCGAAGAATTCAACCTATATATAAAAATACTAAATGAGGAAAATAACTTAAAAGTCTAAGACAACCAAACATCTAAGGTATTAGGGCTTGCTAGACTCGTATTAGGGAAGATGAAATTGTTAGTAATAATTTGAACGACAGTTTTTGAAATAATTATATTTACGATGAATTTAATAAATGACTAAAACTCTTATGTGTTTCACATATAGATATAAATTCCATTTTATAGAAAAATAGCCTTGAAATAGAGTTACTGATTTATATTTAATTAGACAAATTATTATTATATCTAATTTAAATATAAATTACATGAATAATACAAGGTATGATCCCAACATGATATTATTATGAAAAATAATTATTTTATGATGTGGAATACTAAAATAATATTTCCATAATTTCTTTTAATTTATTTGCATTTAAAACATTTTTAATAAGCTTAAATAGTGTTTTAAATGATTAAATATAGTAAAAAAAATAAAAATAATCATTTTCTGAGAAATTATAGTTTATTTCAGCTTATTATTCATAAAAATAAATCTCCAGAAAATTTGAGGTTAAAACCTCTTAAAATGAATTTTTAATCATTTAATTATGATTAAAACGATTAAATTCAATAAAAATATAAAATTGATACATTTTCCGGAAAATAAAAGTGTGGAAATCTTTTTTTAGATGTCAAGATGTTATGTCTAAATTTTCATATTTTTTGGATAGATAATGGATTTATTATGAATATTATAAGGAAAAAGAAGTATTTATATATTTATATATATAAATATTACCTAAATATCTTCTTCATCAAAAAAAATAAGAAAACCTGTGGTGAGAGGGTCTCGAACCCGAGCTTACTGGTTTCCCAAGATCAGACCCAACCACTATGCCAAGCCCCATTTTGTTGATTTTATGTAACCCGAATTTTATTTATATGATTACTTAAACATCTTTTTCTTCCCCAATTATCTAGCCATAAACCCTAACCCTAACACAAAATCTAATAGCCCGATTCTAGTATGGTTAAGCCACAAGACCTTAGGGCTTTTAAAGATGATGGATAAACGATCAAAACGGCATTATAAAACTGGACTTACAAGGTGTTCTTCAAGAGTCGCGAGAGGGATACAAAAACCGGTAAAAAGAACCAGATCGAGTAGCTTGTTAGACGAAAGTTTTGATTGTTTTCAGGTCGTTTAGAAGGGGGATGAGTGCAGATACCAAGTGGAGAGTCTGATTTATATAGAAAACGAGTAGAAACGCGCGTTATCAAGCTTTATGATTTCCGATCGATTACATACTTTATATGCCATTAAAAGCCTCTTAAAACAGCGTTTAAACGCATAATTATTAGTCAAAACAGTCGGTTAATGATGGAGAAAACCTTTGGAATGATAAAAGCCTTGAAACGGACATTAATACCCGAGTTTGAGGCCTTGCCGGAAAATATTCCGGCGGCCGGAATTGTCATTCGCCGGAAAAACGAACCAGCAGCATGGATAAGAGGGAAAGTGTTTGAAACTTTTAGAAATTGGCAGAACTGACCCCTCTTGTTTAACTTAGGTTAGTTTTCAAGGTTTTCTAGTTAGTTTTCTCTTTATAACAACTAACCAAGTTAACTAATTAAACTTAAAACTTTTATAACTTGAAATTTTTTTTATGATAAATATATTTTTTTTCCGAATAACGTTGCAACATACGCGTTAGATTAAATCGATATCGAGATCCAAAATACATGCAAATAATATAACTTAAATTTCGCACATTGATTGAATTTGAAAACGACAACGATTACAAGAAATGTTTGAAGGACTAAAATTGTAAACTAGATGAAAGTCGAGGGTGACGGATGTCACAATGACCATCCCTTACTTTCCGAAGGAACTGTTTGACATTGGGGCTCTTTTCAGTAGCCTCACTCCCCCCTGCTTCTTGCTTGATAAAAGAAACACCCCCCACACAATCAAAAAGAGAAGGAACCAAATCTGCAAACCCAGAGCCGTCTTTCCACAAAGAAAGTGATTGCAGGATACTACTACACTGCAATGATTTCCTATTCCCAGACCTTCGCTCCTGCCTAGTGGACGGTTTGACCACCCGTAGGGTACACCGCGGCAATAAAAGCAGTTTGACCCAACTTTCTACGGATCCTGGTGAAGCTACCACTTTGCGTAAAGCACCTGTTAGGGCCTGGACAAACGCCAATCGACAGCTTGGGGGGATGCTCTTGACCGTTTGAATGGGCAGTGAGAAAACCTTTTCTAAGAGGGATATATCCCCAACAACACCTCCTGAAGGGCCAGGTTCCATGTCCACAGTCACATGATGAGGTTTTGGATCCCAATAATGAAATCTTCCGCCCCTCCCGTAACCACAGAGAAGGAGATGACGTCATCCGCACTGTGAATGCACTTTTTGCTAAGAGCATGCATCACCATGCACCTCCCACATAACCATTTAGCCCCATCCCTAAGGGCGCCCCCAACATCCATAAAAAGGTCCAAGTTTTGGGAGATTGCATCTTGCAAAGACGCCCTCTTTTTTTCTGTCTTGAAATGCAAACTCTGCATGTGCTCAAGAAGGCGTAGGAACCCTGTAGACCCCGGCTTATCATCTTTACAGTCATGAAAATGCTTAAAGGGGCATATTCTCAAACCACTACTCGAGCCAGGGCCAAAACCTCCTCGTTTAACCTTCCGATCCCTTTAATTAGGAGCCATATGCACGCAAACACCCAACCTAATTTTGTCTCTTAATAAATAGTCTAATCTTAATAAAGATAAGAGTGAATAGCTAAAATCGTCCCTGAGGTTTGGCCAATTTTGCCAGATCCATCCAAAAAAGTTTTTTTTTCTCACACGGAACACTGAGGTTTCAAATTCGTTGCTAAATCCATCCATTTCTCAAACTTGGTTAATTTTTAACGTTAAACGAAGGGTATTATGGTCATTCTCTTTATTTATTTATTTTTCTATGTTTTAACCTCTCTGCTACACATCTTTGATACTATGCTAGAGCAAAAGATAAATAAGCATGGATACCTCCTTGTATTCATGCTCTGCATCTAGCATCCCTGATCGAAGTAGCCTTAATTAGTTTGTTGCTTAAAAAAACTATCATGTTAGATTAATTCAAATAAATATTATATCTATTCAGCAATAGGAATTTCATTTACAACAGCCTGCAAGAAATTAAATTATAATTGTAAGTCACGGTTTCTAGGCAAAAAAAAAAAAAAAAAAAAAAAAAAACCTAAATTAGTTTAAAATTTTGGACAGAAATGTGATTCAGGTCAACCAGACCCAGCCCAAGAATCAGTAAGAATTATGGATTTATAAGAAAACAATCCCTAAGATATGTTTTGTATCATTTACGCAATCAACATGAACAAATGAAATATAAAATATAAAATAATGAAAACTAATGATGGAAATTATTAGACTATATTATCACACTAGGGTTTATTATTAAGGCCCACGGGCTTAGTTAGGTATTTAGGGTTCCATGTGATCTCTATAAATTGTAATACCTAAGCTTTCAATAAAACCAATTCAGTATTCTATTATCTTACATGGTATCAGAGCCGCTCTAGGCTCTATACCGTTTCCGTTGCGCCACAAACAAATAACCAAACCCTAGACAGGGCGGCGTGCCAGCATTGCCGCCGCCCTGTCCCCCTTCAATTTTACTGTTTCGTTTTTTCTTTTCTTTTTTACTTTAAGTTTTCCATTCAAATAAAGTTTCTCATTACCGGGACAAGATCCGGCAAGACAATTCCTAAATCCTTTTTCAAAATAGTGTTACTTCTCACTGCCAAACATCTCATCTCCAGTCGGCTTACTTTTCCGATCCCCGCTTTGCCAGTGCTCACTTCAAGCTTCTTCCCTCACTGTGTCTTCTTAGACTCTCAGTCTTCTATTGTTTTCTTTTCTAAGCTGCTCCTACATCGCGCCGTTATTTTGCAGGACTACGGTCCTCTGCGCCACTGTTTAGTTGAGCGATTCTCTCTAGTAGGGCTACGGTCCACTAGCCACCGCTTATGGGTTCTTTGCACACTACGGGATCAATGATATAAAGATTGTAGATGGATGTCATATTATGCAAACTATGGATTTGTTGGAAGTCGAAGCCTGTTTTTATTATTTATTTATGTTTTAATTTCCAGTCTAAGCTAATGGTTTCCAACCGCTATGACTGCGGGGGAGTATTAGACTATATTATCACACTAGGGTTTATTATTAAGGCCCACGGGCTTAGTTAGGTATTTAGGGTTCCATGTGATCTCTATAAATTGTAATACCTAAGCTTTCAATAAAACCAATTCAGTATTCTATTATCTTACAGAAATCATACAGATTAGTTTCCTTTCGTTTTGGTCACTGTCCGTGTTTGGTAATTTTGACATATGTACATATAAATGCATGCACTCTGATTATATTAACGAACGCCATCATCTACCAAAACAACGACCCAACACAACCACACCTATTGCAAACCAAATCAGCGTTGATGAAGATGATGATGGGTCTTCGATTAAGATTTTTTTTTTGGGTTGCAAGTATGTTCAAAGATGAAAAAGATAACGCCAGATGATAGCAGTGGTGGTTATGGATGATAGCAATGGTGGTTGTGGATGGTGGTTGTTGTGAAGGTGGGCATATAGATTTAACTAATTTACAGTTTTAGTCCCTGTAAAATAATACACTAGTTTATATAAACCATAATTACCTAAGTTAACGTTAGTTGTTAATGGAGTTAGAGAAATGGATGGATTTGGCTAGGGCTGTGCAACGGTTCAGAACCGGACCGAACCGAACCGCGAACCGTTTATTCCAAAATATGAGAACCGTAACCGGAACCGGAACCGATAATTACTAAACGGTTCGGTTCCAGAACCGGGTGAAGCGGTTCTCATGAAACGGTTCTAGACCGGAACCGGTTGTCAATAAAATCCAAACATTAACATTAACAATTAAATAAAAAAATAAACAAAAACAATAATTTTTCTTAAAAAAAATTATCAACAGTTTGTGTTAAACATGGTTACTAAAAGTATAGCAGTTTACGTATCAAAATATGTTTTGTTCGGATCAGATCATTCTTTTTATACAGATTAAACGGGTCAGAACAAGCTGTGCTGACTGCTGACCATCACATAAGGCAATACTCTACATTCCTACCAAGTAAAACAATTTAAAAGTGTTAAAAACTATAAAGAAGGAAACAATACATTCTATTTCAAACTAATAATAGAATATATTTAAATACTAGTTTATACCCCGGGAGCGTCCCGGGTTGAGAAATCTAAGTAAAGTGAATAAAATTAGAAGTATCTAAACTATAAAAATGGCATCTGCCAATATATGATTAATGATTATTATTATTATTATTATTATTATTATTATTATTATTTTAAACAAATCTCTGCCATAAATTATCATATTCTAATATAAAAAAAAGGGTAATTGGGTCGGGTATCACCTAATCACAAAAAATAGTCGTTTTTTTTTCTCCGTTTTTTATATAGCACTATGGTACTCGTTGGAATGATAATAAAACACTCGTTAATTTGGTGTAATTTTTTTCTTTAAAAAATCTCGTATATAAAAGGTATTAACATTTAAAAGTTATAAGAGGAAAATGAGAGAGAAAATAATAAAGTTTTAATATTTACATTTAGTAGATTAGGTATTTAATAGATTATGTTAAATCTTATTTAAACCATATTTATTCCTTTTTTTTAATTGGTCTAGAGTTGCCACATCACATCCTATGTGTCATCTCTCAGAAGAGAGATTGCATAATATTATGACATGTCATTAAAAATGCTTTGGTTTATTATATATATAGATATAGATATAGATTTAATTTAATTCCAAACAGTTCTAACGGTTCTTAACTGGACCCGTCGGTTCTAACCGGAACCGAACCGGGAATCGCTTATGCCAAAATATGAGAACCGGAACCGGAACCTATAACATAATTCGGTTCGGTTCTAGCGGTTCCGGGTCGGTTTCACGGTTTTCACGGTTCGGAACCGTTTATTGCTCACCCCTAGATTTGGCAACGATCTTGAAACCTCAGTGGTTTAGGTGAGAAAAAAAAAACTTTTTTGGATGTATTTAGCAAATTTACTCAAACCATAGGGACGATTTTGGCTATTTACTCTAAAGATAAATATAAATACTATAATGCGTGTGACGGTCAGTTAATAATACTGATACCCACCGGCGAACCACTCATCCCCACCGATGCACCGGCGAACCACCGAATCCGACTTCCCGTTCCACCTGCACAAATCCGACCCGATCCCTCCTGCCCCGACCCGACCCGAATCCGGAATCGACTGGTTACCGGACTACTTAGGTCACACATGGGTAGCCTACGCAGCCTCTTCTCTTTTAGTGATCTCCAACTTCCCTTCACCTTCTAAATCCATCGATCAAACCTCCTCCGTTGATCCGTTTTATCGACAAGTGATTGAACTTTCATCCGACGTGTCAGCCGTTTATTGGTCTCCGATATGTTGTGGTGACGTGGCTGCTGCTTTGGAGAATTGTGTTGCTGTGTTTTCACATTGTTCAGAAGGTTAGTTTATTTCACCGACATTTGACCGATATATCACCGTGCTGCTATTAGTGTTTTAAGTCTTAATCGTTAATTGTTAGTGTTTTTAAGTCTTAATCGTTAATTGTTAGTGTTTTTAAGTCTTAATAAGTTCCTACTTGATCCAATTGTTAATGTTAGTGTTAAATTGCTATAGACATAAATTCTGCGTGATATTAAAATTACTGATATGAATATCCCACCGCGATAACCTATATATCAAATATCAGTCCTTGACCGATATCCGATTTTTTACCACATTAACTGCATAGATAGTGGTAAGTGACTAGTTTTCTGCATTTAATCCTCTTGAAGACTATCTGCCCCGAACAAGCTACGCTTTGCTTGATTCCGTTTGATATGTTCTGGAGAAGTAGCAGAATAGCAGCTTCTTTGGATAAATGTGTTGGTGTGTTTTCACATAGTTAAGAAGGTTAGTTGGTATTAAAATTAAAACCTTGTTGCAAAATAGTTGAATTTTGAAGTTAGGTTTATCAGTTTATGTTCTTGTTTTAATTGAATTGTTATCGACTGTTAAGTTAATGGAGTCGAGATTCTAACTGACAAAATACCGCGATTGATATCTAACTATAAGGACTTGAACACAAGATATTAATGATAATGATCTAAGATAGCCTGAGTATAACATGATATCTAGGCTGACTATGTAGGAGATCTAACTTATTATGTTCTCACTTCTTACTAATGTTGTTTGTTTGATGGGAACTGAAGGGTACACTATCTTTATGTTAGTTATCTTTTTTAGCTTGTAAAGAGAGTTGTTGGGAATGGCAAATTTAACAACTTTATTTGTATACCCGGGACTAGGGCCTTAACTGGTAAGTGCTTGAGCCTCAAGCAGAGGTATTAGGTTTGAATCCAGCTTCTACTAATGTTATGTCTTTAACCCCCTTGAAAGTTGCCTGCCTAGCGGAAGCTGCGTTTTAGCCAATGTTGCAGAAGGCGCTAGGCGGGCGGTGAGGTCCAGCCTAGTCGGGACGAGGCGGAACTAAGCGTTTTGGTATTTTTATACGTATTATATTATTATATATATATACACACACACACACAAATTTAGGTGTTTTTTGAAAATATGTTAAGATATATACACATAATACTTAGAAATACTTAGATATATACACATAATACTAAGAAATACTTAGAAATTTAAAAAAATAAATTAAAAAAAATTAAAAAAAACCACCGACTAATGGCCAAAACGCCCAGATCTCCGCCTAGGGGCTTATTCCTATATTGGTCACCGCCTAGCGCCTAGGCCGATTTTTACAACAATGGTTTTAGCTGATCCCATTGGTTAGTAGGGTATTGGTGGGATCCCCTTTTTTATGGTAACCGGTTCTCATGGTTAGCAGAAAAGTATTGCAATATAAAACAAGTGTCATTGGCATTTGGCCCAATGGTAACGTTTTAATGAAATGGCCTTATACTTAGTACTAATGTTAATGTGTCAGTTTGGCTTGCTAGAAAGAAAGAAGCCTTAAACTTGGTGCTTACTACCTTGAAAAGATTCATCTTTTACTATCAAACTTGGATGTTGTACATTTGAACTTTCTTACTCATATTCAGGTTCTTTTTGTTGGAGCCAGACTGCGATACTTGTGCAAGCCACGAAGGTTGAGGCCATCAAATGGACAGGTTCGGGAGATGGTCTAATATCAGTTGGAATCGATATTGTTTTATGGAGAAAGAAGGAGCTCTCTTGGGAAATAGCTTGGAAGTTTAAACCCGAGTTTCCTCAATCTTTGGTCTCCACTACCTCAACCATTGAAGGCCCATTCGCAACTGCTCCTTTAAATAAAGATTCAACATCTGTATTGATATGTCATGGGAAATCAAAATGCATTAAAGCTGAGCTCCACCATCATGTGCCGGTTTCCATGATTCAATGGAGACCTTTGGTAGCAAACCGATGGAAAGAGACACCCAAACATCCGTTAAAGCTGGTGTTGTTAACATGTTGTGCTGATGGAACTGTAAGGTTGTGGAGTGAGATTGATGATGGGCGGGCACGAAAGACTGGGAAGGCCCATAATGATCAGAGACTAACCGCGTCATCGTTTCGAGTTGCAGCAACAATTGAGATAAATCAAGCAGTAAATGGCATTCTGGGCTCTAATGTATTTGTAAGATGGGCCACTGACCTTGATGGCATTGTTAACATCGGTAATGAAGGTAGTCAGTATTTTCCTTCGGAAGAATATCACCATGGCAAACCGGGAAAATGTGATTGGTTAATATGTTTTGGTCCTCAAATGCTTATAACTTTCTGGGCTGTTCATTGTATTGATGATATATCCCCATTGAGGTTCCCACGGGTTACACTATGGAAAAAACGAGAATTATCGGCTTCTAAAACCGGAACAATTTTTCCTCTTCACAAATCTTTTATATCTAGAAACGGATTCTTTGGCCCACCAGTCGTAACCTCGGTGATTCACTTATTACCATCTAATCATTTAGTGTGGTCACAGTTTTATAAACAACCTTCATCAGAAGATTCAGTTTCTTCTATCGCTAATGGAAGTTTAAACATAGATGGTCATACTGGAAAGATTATACAAATTGAATTGCATCCTCATGTTAGTTATCATGAACTTGCGGTTTCTTTAGACATTAATGGCGTGATTCTATTTTGGTCTTTTTCCAACGGTGCCATGAGTTTACCATTGAACTCTGGCTGCAAGCTTTATGGAAAGTTTGTAGTCCATGATTCTCAATGCAAATACACCAACTTGAGGTGGGCCCCTGCAATAATAGACGATCATAGGGTTCTACTTATGGGTCATGCTGGAGGCGTAGATTGTTTTATCGTTAAGGTTAATGAAAATGAAGATTCTATATTGTGTAATAAACTATGTACTATTCCTTTCACCCATAATTACGATGAAAATGGACCCTCTAGTATCTGGTCAGTTCCGTTGACTTCTACTTGTAGTACCATGTTATATAACAAATTTATGGTGTTAGCTGTGCATAAAGGCCACTTTCAGGCATTATCATGGAAAATCACTATTCATCCTTTAGAAATTGACTTCGATGAGACTTCAGACGTTGCCATGTATTCTTTTGAAAGCGATATATTTGGGAAGAAATATTGTGTACTTGTTGATCGTTGCTCATCTTCATTTCCAAATCAATACAGCCATGATAATGTTACAAGTTTTGCTAGTGGAATGTTCAACAGTCATGTTCCATATCACTTAGTTACTGGCTGTTTTGATGGTAGTTTAAAACTATGGAGAAGTATAGATCAAGAGTGGGAACTAGTAGGCACAGTCGCTGCACATGCGGGACCGATCACGAGAGTAAGTGTTACTGATTGTGGTCGAAAGATTGCAACTGTATCTACGGATGATGTGTCAAATGGCCATAGTACCCTTCATATATGGGAATCTGTATACCTTGGAGAAGTTGGAAGTTTTTTACTTGAAGAAAGTATACATCTTGACGGTGGGGTGGTTGCTTTAAATTGGTTAACAGTAGGTAACGGACAGTTATTGCTTGGAGTTTGCTTGCAGAATGAACTGCAGGTGTATTCCATGAGGCGTTGTGAAGGTCAAAGTTTTATAGGTTCAGAAAAGTCAAAGGATAGAAACATATGGTTTTGTCTTGCAAAAAGTCAAACTGGCCGTCCAATCTGCGATTTCATTTGGGGGCCTAAAGCAACCGGTGTGATCGTTCACGATGACTACTTTTGTCTTTTCAGCCAGTGGTTACTCCCACACAACAAAAAACATATGTCCAAATGTACACTTCCTGAAATTTTTAGTGATTCTGATACTTATGATTTTGAAAAATTGAACATGGAGAATCGTATATCTTCAAGCATTTCTGAAAACAGTCAACAAACATATAATGCCATTACGGATACTGGTTTATCGAGTATTTTGGATTTGACAGCACATGTTGGTGGCTCTCTACCTGCCTACCATCCTGAAGCACTTCTAGTCAATATTTACTCAGGTATTCGAAATTGGTTGAGCATTTATAAGGTTGTAGTTGATATTCTAATATTATATAACTGATAAAGTTTTATTATTCCACTAATATGTTCAGGCAACTGGAAGCGTGCACAAAGTATGCTACAACATCTCTTGGAGCATCTATCTTCTAATAATGCAGATTTGAAAAGAATTCCACAAATGAGTTTGTCAGACTATGTCGAAGGACTTTTTTCAGAAAAGTCAAACAATAAAGTGTTCACATGGGATTCTAATGTAAATTTAGATCAGTTCAGTTATTCATCGTGGGAATCTAATGGTTCCACCAATCTGACTTCCACAAGATCTGGACTGAGTGGGCTCTCTAAGTCACTTGAGAAGTTACAAGATATTTCAGCCATTACTAACTCTGAAAAGATGCAAATTCTTGCGGTTGTTGATCTTCTTGATGAAATTAGTAATTCAAATACGTCTTCACCATATGGTGGTCTTGATGAATCTGGTCGAAGGTAATTATAACTTTTAAGTTCTTTTAATAATGGATTCGATCAAAGATTTCTGTTCTAATTTCTAATAATATTAACTTATTAATGTTCGTGTCTTCTTGACTCAAATTTTTCTGTTAAGATTTTGGGTTGCAGTGAGGTTTCAGCAGTTGTATTGTGCAAGGAGAGTCGGGAAGTTACCATCAGTGGGAGAATTGACCATTGACTCGGCCTTTATTGCCTGGGCTTTCCACTCTGATTGTCAAGACAGTTTATTTGATTCTTTGCTGAATAATGATTCATCGTGGCAAGAAATGCGCAACATGGGTATTGGATATTGGTACACAAATAAATCACAGTTGCGAGTTAAGGTGCTATATCGCTCTGACTTGCTTGATTTCAGAAGTCAAATGTGATCTTATATATTTCTAACAAAAAGTCAACTATCAATTTCTTCGTTGCAGATGGAGAGGTTGGCAAAACAGCAATATTTGAAAAATAAGGATCCGAAAGCTTGCGCACTTCTTTACATAGCTTTAAACAGGCTGCAAGTTTTGGCAGGTCTTTATAAAATCAGTAAAGATGAAAAAGACAAGCCATTAGTGGCATTTCTTTCACGTAATTTTCAGGTTAGTACAAACCCAACTCATTAATTTGATCTTTTTAACAACTATCATGAAATTTGATTTATTGAAAAGGTTGAATTAATTTGGTGCAGGATGAGAAAAATAAGGCTGCTGCTTTGAAAAACGCTTATGTGTTGATGGGTAGACATCAACTGGAGCTTGCTGTAGCTTTCTTTTTGCTTGGAGGCGATACTGCTTCCGCTATTAACGTATGTACAAAAACTCTTGGAGATGAGCAGCTTGCTCTTGTAATTTGTCGTCTTATTGAGGGGAATAATGGTCCATCTGAACACCATCTCATATCTAAATTCCTGCTACCATCTGCTTATGAGAACGGCGACTATTGGAAATCAAGCATTCTTGAGGTGACAAATCCCGACTAATTAATCTGATTAATTTCTGCTTATTTTAAGTCTTAATTTTTTTTTTATTTTTTTTTATTTTTTTTTAAATTCAGTGGGTATTAGGGAACTACTTTCGAGCTTTTATGAGCATGCTTGGTGAGCAAGTTAACTCTCCAAGCGATAAATCGGCCATTTTTTCCAACCATACAGCCTTTAAAGATCCAAGTGTTGGCCAATATTGTTTAATGTTAGCAAACAAAAACCAGATGAAGAATGCTATTGGAGAACAAACTACTACAACTCTTTGTAGATGGGCTATTTTGATGAGTTCTACTGCATTAAGCAGATGCGGTTTACCTGTATGTTCGCCTCAGTTCACTTTTCATCCAGAAATTGTTTTCTGCATCTATTACAAAAAGCGCATTAAGTTTGAATTATCTTTTTTGTTTATTATTTTTTAGGTTGAAGCTTTGGAGTGCCTTTCATCTTCTGTCAGTATATTCAACGGCTCTGAACAAAAAAGTGTATCAGATAATTCAGAAACCAAAATTCTTAATGAGAGACTGAATCCATCTGCATCTTCCTCGAATTGGATATCAGGTGATGTGGCATTGCATGTGCTCTCACATGCAAAGTACAGTTTCGCAATGCAATACGTTACAAATTTGTTGACAGAACATCCAAGCTGGCCACAAAACTTCAGACCATCATCTGAAATTCAGTACAACACGCTGCTTTCAACTTTTGAAAACAAGTTAAATGCTGGGCTTGCATATTTTGAGCAGAAGTACTCCTTGACTCGCTACCATCTGATTAACATGGTATTCACTCATTAACTACTATGCATCCATATCATCATTTTATAACCTGTTTTCTTTCTGAAAAAGTACGTTTACTTTTATTAATTTTTTTTTTATTTTCAGATTATTGTTACATTTTACAATCATGGCCTCATGTTCATTGGTTGTCAAATGTTGCAACATGAGCGTTTTGCGTTAAATGGAAATCCATCCTACCCTACACTGCCAATGCTCATTTTAAAGGGTATCGAAGATTTTTCGTTTTTATTCTCAAAATATAACATGGTTTGTATGATGAATTTTTGTGAAAAAGAATCACATTCCGTTCAGACAAATATGAAGGACTTGTTATCGTTGGTGTCAAGGATAAAAAGTGGACTGAAACTGCTCGGTGGTTCTTACGCTGAAAGTTTTCTTGATTTATGTGAATATTACATATATTTTACATCTGCTTGGTTTCAAAGAAGTCCCAAGAGCCTTATTCTTGTTCTGAAACCTATCTTGCTTACATATTCCAATGAATCAGTATCATTCGACTCCAACATGAAAATTTTGAATGATTTCTTGCCCAAACTATTTGAGTTGTTGGATCACAATGAAATGACCGTTCAGACCATCGGATCAACAACAAATGACCAAAATGGTCATGGCATACCTGAAAAAGATAAATGGCAAATTATCCGGGCTTCTTTGTGCGGCCTCATGTCAGGATTTCTGAAACACCAAATTGATTTGCTACCCGAGAATCTCGAAGATAATTACTCTTTTCGCCCTCCATGCAAGCTTTCTTCCTACATGTCTAATGATAGCACAAAGGGCCAATTACAGTTAGTGACAGTGGTTTTGGCTAAATCACTGAAGGTGGAATCAGCGCATGCATTATCTTATTGTGCAAAACAGCTGGCATCATTCTTGCTGCAGAAAGCGAAAGATCAATCAAATGAATCTACCATTTTATGGTTAGAGAATTTGTGTAGGTCGACACCAATATCCAATTATCGGGGTCTTGGTCATGGTGTTGACGTTGACTTTTCTGAAATACTAAATGTGGAAGAAGGATTATCAACTTTAGAAGTACTATGGAGTATGTTTGACGATCAAAAAATTCTATGCGGAGATTTTGCAGTGGAATATTCGAAATGGTCACAGCTTATTAAACAGAAACATTCTAAAGGATGGAGTGATGTGTATACAAGCATCACAGGGGATCATGAACCTTCTGAAAATGACAATCATGAAGCCGTTGATCATTCCGTTGACCATTCTAGATATAATGACCCTGATATAAAGATGAAACAAATTCCTTTTCAGAAGCCTAAAGAAGTACATAAAATAAATGGAGAATTGCTCGAGGTAACTCTTTTCCTATTACATTGAAATTTTCTCCGCGATGCATTCATGATTATTATATTTTCTACACTTGAACAGGCATTATGCATCAACTCCATTGATCAACAACAAGCTGCAATTGCTTGCAACAAAAAGGTCAGAACTCGTGTTTGATTTTTGTTCTTTATGTTCCTTATTAATGTTACAGATGGCAGTTGTGACCCGCCTTAGTTTCTTAACAGGTCAAAGAGGTAAACTAAAAATTAGTTTAAAAAGAAACGGGTCAAATGGGTCAGATGTGTAAAAACTTTTAAATCATTTTCTTTTCATTGTAGTAATTTAATTTTTGCAGTCATATTCAAAACACTAATTATTATATAACAAATAAGAAATATTTCTGGTCAACCCGGGCTGACCTGTACCAAAAGTACCCGATTGGAGCTGTTTCCCCACATCTAATTATTACATTAATTTATATAGCTTTTAGTTACACTCACTTTACATGTAATTGCTTGCTCTGCTTCTATTGTCTCAGGGGATAGTCTTTTATAATTGGGAAGATGGGCGGTCTTCCTTTGACAAGTCAAACTATATCTGGACAGATGTTGATTGGCCAACCGACGGATGGGCTGGTTCTGAGTCCACTCCAGTTCCGACATGCGTTTCTCCGGGAATTGGTCTTGGTAGCCGAAAGGGGACCCACCTCGGTCTGGGTGGGGCCACAATCGGTATGGGTTTAGCAAAACCAGTAAGCACATCTAGGCTTGGTTGGGAAATTCAACAAGATTTTGAAGAACTCGTTGATCCACCTGCAACTGTAGATAATATTAGAACGCGCGCTTTCTCAAGTCACCCTTCTAGACCTTTCTTTTTAGTTGGTTCAAGCAATACACACGTGTATCTATGGGAGGTACACACGTCTATTATATTTGATTTGATATATAATAAAGATATACTTGTAGTTATAGTTGATATCATTTCTGGGGTTTTGTCGGGTACAGTTTGGCAAAAATACAGCTACGGCTACGTATGGAGTTCTTCCAGCTGCAAATGTCCCGCCACCTTATGCTCTTGCATCAATCTCAGCCGTCCATTTTGATCATTGTGGGCAGCGATTCGCCACAGCAGCATCAGATGGAACAGTGTGCACCTGGCAGCTTGAGGTTGGAGGAAGAAGCAATGTTCGTCCAACGGAATCGTCTCTCTGTTTTAACAACTACACGTCGTATGTATTTTTTTTTTTTTTTGCAGAATCTCGATTTAACACTAATATAACATAAAATAAAATAAATTAAATTAATATAATTTTATTTTCTATTTTTTTGCAGGGATGTGACATATGTTACTTCAAGTGGATCAATTGTGGCTGCAGTAGGTTATAGTTCCAATAATGTTAATGTTGTTGTATGGGACACACTTGCTCCACCGACCACATCCCGAGCTTCCATCATGTGTCATGAAGGTTCATCTCAGTTCATGAATCTGGCATTTTCATCGATATATGTTACTAGTTTACAACTAACTCTGTGTGTGTGTGTGTGTGTGTGTGTTTAGGTGGTGCGCGGTCCATTTGTGTGTTTGCTGATGAGATAGGAAGCGGTTCAGTTTCTCCCCTAATCGTGACAGGTGGAAAAGGCGGAGATATTGGAGTTCATGATTTCCGTTACATAGCCACCCGAAGACCAAAAAAACATAAGAATTCAGATAACAACGAACAAAAGTTCAGCGCATCTTCAACAGCAGGCTTGCATAATAAACACGGGGATCAAAATCGAAACGGGATGTTGTGGTACATACCAAAGGCTCACTCTGGTAAATTTTTTAATCTGACCCATTACAATAATTCCCAACCTGGATCGACCCGTTTATAAGTTTTAACCTTCTGTTTGTAGGGAGTGTGACCAGAATATCAGCTATTCCAAACACCAGTTTTTTCTTAACCGGAAGTAAAGATGGAGATGTAAAGCTTTGGGACGCAAAGAGGGCAAAATTGGTATATCACTGGCCAAAAATGCATGATAGACACACCTTCATTCAACCTAGCTCTAGAGGATTTGGAGGGGTTGTTAGGGTATTACCATTTTTATCCTTTTAGTTGAAGTTATTTTATAGTTAATAATAAGATAAGGCTTTCACTTGAATTTTTAATTAAAGTTTGAAACAATGCAGGCTGCTGTGACAGATATTCAAGTTGTTTCAAATGGTTTTCTTTCATGTGGTGGTGATGGTTCAGTCAAGCTGGTTCAACTTAGAGATTTACTATGACTCACATGACCCATGGTCGGCGCCCCGATTTTGGTGTTGTTCCAGCTAAAGCTGATTTTTTGCTCCTTTCCGACTGGCTCGTGACCTGTTTTCGGCGTCGTTCCAGTTTAAGCCAATTTTTAGTTCCTTTTTGGCTATGGGTTTTGGGTTTCATACATTCGTGACATCACATTCTGGGGTACATGACATCACATTCTGGGGTACATGACATCACATTCTGAGTATGTGGCAGCCTCCTATTGGTGTATGATATGAGTCAGGGTGTATGATTCCTAATTACGGGATGTATGGTTCCTAAATAACTTTGGCTATACATATGAGTAGCATGTGCATGTGTGTGTATATATATATGTATAGGGTAAATCATTGAATGCTTCTTTGGATTGTTCTTTTTAAAGCATTGAAACCATTTATTTAACAAAATAGTCTGATTTAATTTTTTTAAAATATTAAAACCAAATATTTTGTCAATTAATGAAGCTAATCATGTAGAGATCAAGAACAAGTTGGGTGAAATGCCTTTAAAAAAAGAAAAAAAAAAAAAAAAGTTGCGTGAAGCATTTAGGAAAATGTTGTGTACACGTACAAGTGATAATCATTGCATTCAGCTTACTTCCATTTGTTATTTGACAAAATATATACAATGGTTGGGTGTATGGGGCACGGCATAGGGGAGGCAAGCCTATGCCGCCCCAAGCTACACCACCCCCTTAGGGCCGGCAATGGCAATGGCGGCATCCTCTTGCCGTTGAAGCCGGGCCATTTTATTGTTTTTAATTGATTTTTTTATTATTTTTAATAATTCTGACCAATGAGGAGGCCCGTCATCATGGTGCACACCACCCCCTTGGAGGCCCATCATCAAGATGCCTCTCCTCCCACTCCTACGTGACGGCCCATCATCAAAATGCATCTCCTCTCCACACGTAATGGTCTAAAAGAATGTATTATACAATATTTGATTGGTGGTCTTTGGAGGAGTCTTGTTATTAAAGTTTACATGTTACTCCATTTTATTGAATATTTTAATGTATAAATTTATCCTCATACTTTGTTAATAGTTTATTCTTTGTTTTAATGTATTGCATATCATCATGAGTATAACATTTTGAGTTCATGTGGTTTGCTCTAACTAACAGGTTCAGCACGAAGATTGAGGGGTATATTAGTTATTTAACTCATAAACTAACAGAAAACCTAATGGCCGTTAGTCTCAGGTACGTAAAGTGTTAGCCCGACAAACCACAGGGACTCAGAGTGTTATGCTCGTGCCGAATCTGTTAGTTGGGACAAACCAAAGGGACGAAAACCGCAATTAACTCTATTACAAATGAAACATAACATGATTAGATTTTATATATAGAAAAGAGTTAATAGCCATTTTCGTCCCTGAGGTTTGGGTTAGTTTGCCACTCCAGTACAAAAGTTTTTTTTTTTTGCAATTCCTTCCCTGAGGTTTGGATTTTTTTGCCAAATTCGTCCTTTTCACTAACCCAGTTAAAAAATCTCGTTAATGTCAGGGGTAAGGTTGTCTTTTTACCTCAGGGACGAATTTGGCATTTAGTATTCCTTACTCTCTAAGTCTCTCTCTGCTGGTCAACCATCGGTCAACATGGGCAGCATAAGCCATGAAGTTAACGTCCTTAGAGCATTGCCATCAGCCACTCCATCTCAATAATATTTCTATATATTAGAGAATATTTTAAAGAAATGGATGAAAACTCTCTACATCAGCTCCTTCAAAACAGAGACAAATTATATAGAAGCTACAGTTCTCCTCTAAGTTTAGAGGAGACTATACACACTCCATATCAATTATTTCCAACCTCCCACCCATTTCTGCTGCTTCTTTTTCTTTTCCCGCCTGTGCAAATCCCCTCTACCACGACATATCTCCTGCCTCTTCTTCCATTGCAGGTCTCAAAGCAACAAAGACGAAAATTATTATGGTTGTACTACGAGGCGATTTCATCACGATTAGGTTTGTTTGAGTATAGTTCAATTAAATTCGCTGTTCAACCCCAATCGATAAGGATTTTACAACTCATCACGATTTGCTTCCACAATTTTTCATCAGGTTTTTTTTATTTTACTTCAAGGCGATTCTACCTGAGCGTTTAGCGTTTTGTGATATGGCGATTCATCCTTATTTGTTCTATAATTCCTCATAAGGTTCGTTTAATTTACTGGGTTAGTTCATAGTTGTGTACTCTGTAATTGAACCACAATTCCCTTGTGGGTTAAATGATTAAATTAAGTTCTATTGTTATATTTTAGAGCTTTGTATGTTTGTAATTAGGTAATAAAGTGAGGAATGTTTGTACATGTTTTACTCCTGCTTTCAAGGTTTCAGTGTACTTGTGGCAGGGACACAGTTTCAATGGACTTGTTTTAGTTTGCTTTCACCAGTGTACAAACAAAACCCAAAATTAAAGCATGATGTTGTGTTCTATTTATCTTTGCTGTAAAGCCAGGAGTGTTCTTTAACCAACCCCTTTGACCCGTTCTTTTGATTCTATCATGTATTTGACTTTTAACTTTGCTATATTGCTCTTTACTTTCATTATGCAGCAAGCCAAGGTTATACAAGCTTCTATAGATGTAAAAGTTGGAAAAAATATTCAACAAATTTCTGCGAGAGAGAGAGAGAGAGAAGGTGGGGTGGGTGGGGGTGGGTGTGGGGTAAAGTTGAATTTTAAATGCCAAATTCGTCCCTGAGGTAAAAAGACGACCCTACCCCTGACATTAACGAGATTTTTTAACTAGGTTAGTGAAAAGGACGAATTTGGCAAAAAAATCCAAACCTCAGGGAAGGAATTGCAAAAAAAAAAACTTTTGTACTGGAGTGGCAAACTGACCCAAACCTCAGGGACGAAAATGGCTATTAACTCTATAGAAAAAGAAAACGCTTTTTTTTACTTGGAAGTAACTTATATGTATATTTTTTTTATTTTTTTTCTCACGTTATGTTCTTTATCCTCGTTTTTTCCCTTTGGTCAGGATCCAAGTAAATCATTTTGATACATGTGAAGTCAACGTTGACTTTTCCGAAGAGAGAGTAAAATTCAACGACTTATTGAAAGAGCATGTCATAATTTATATTTGAATTATAGACATGGAAATTGAATAACTTAAGTAAAATACGAGAAAATCACTAAGATAATATGAACTCATACATCATCATTGTAGTAATTTGTATAAGTAAAATTTTCATCCTTGTGATTTGATCTAACGGTCTGTTCTCATGTAAAATGAAACCTTCTAACGCTTCAAGTATCCAACGTTTCAAATTTTACCACTAGCATCCAATCCGTAAATAATAAACTCAATCACGAAACATTGTCAAATATATCTATGAGAGACATGTTGAGCTTCAAGATTATAGATATTATAGTCACGAGTGAGGAGGTTTTCATGCCTAGGAGACGATTAAAGAGAAATTAATTTAGATGAAATACAATGATCTTAATATGATAGGGGTGTTGGAGCAATTGGATCACAAACAACCTGATATTGTGAGAAACGCACTCACTTATTCTTATAGTTGCTTGTTTTTTAGCGCTTGTGCTACTAGCGTTCAAGAATAGAGTTTTTTCTCTTGAGTTAGAAGCTTGAAACTCCTCCAACCAAATGAGGCTTTTTGTTGATTAGGAGTTTTTTCTTAAAAGCTTGAAGTTTAAAGCCCCCAAAAGCTCCTAAAAGCCATGTGCCAAACATACCCAATGACTCCTAACTCCTAACTAGTCAACTAGATAAATATACAAACTAAACATACCTACACTTAATCGATAAACATCATCTATGTTACCTTATTAAAGAGGAGAGATGGTTACAAAGGTCATTTCATCATCATTTTAAGATGGCATCTCAAAAGCCACAAGTATAATCCCCTAATTTTTACCACTTTTGTTCCATTTATGCCCTTGTTTTACAACATCTGATGGCAATTATACAAGTTACTAATGCAACTCATTCCAAATCAACTTATTCATTGAAAGTTTGAAACCGTCGTTCTTATGTCTTCAATTCAGAGTATGATGGCTTACCAATAGGTACCCTTGATCACATTAATTCATTTAACTCCGATAATGAATGCATTCACTAACTTTATGAAACCGTAAGTTTCAATGCCATTTAAGTGCTCACTTTTGAGAGTGGCACTTCATTGATCAGCTCTTCATATGGTGAACGCTTTGATTGGATTTGAACTCTTTGCCATTGGATTAACGAAGAAGAAGACGGCATTGCAATACGTGGTTGGTCCTATTTCTCCATCTCTCTTTCAATACATGGTTTGTGTTGTTGAAAGTAAACCCTAACTTTTTTGGATGGTATTTATTTGGTCAGCAGAGGAACGGGTATGCGTCTGCTGGTAAATGGAACGAAGCTTCAAAAGTCCGAAAACTTATGAAAAAAAATGGTGTAAAGAAAGAACCCGCTTGTAGGTGGGTGGATATTGAAAACTCTGTGCACATGTTTGTGGCTAATGACGAAAATCATCCTCTGCAGAATGAGATTAATAAAATGTGGGGTAAGATTAGTGAAAAAATTAAGGAAATCGGGTACGTGCCTGACACAATTAGAATTAAGAAGAATATTATAGTTTGTGGTGATTGTCATTCGGCTTTTAAGTATGCTTCACTGGTTGTGAAGCGAGAAATCATTTTGAGGGACACCAATCGTTTTCATCATTTTCATCGTGGATGTTGTTCTTGTGGCGACGATTGGTAGGTTCTTCAAACAAAGGTAAACCTGTAACTTTGTCTAATTTAAGATTTATTAGTCTTGATATGCTTACAACTGGTGTTGATATGCTTACAACTGGTGTTCATGTGCTTTTGCTTCCCCTATATTATCTTGGTGTACATATGCGTTGATTGTTTCCTTCTGTTAGAAAGCTAAGTTTACTACAATTCTGGTACTTTTCAAATTCATTTTTTCTTGATTGTTTGTGATTGCAACCTTTTGAATTCATCATATCTTTTTTTTTTTTTTTTTTTTTTACAAAGAACGTGTTCATTATTAAAAAATTTCTCCTCATAATCATCTTCTTTTTAGACAAGTAAAAAAGTTAGGAATGGTGAAGGATTATCTTGGTGTACAGATGCCTTGATTGTCTCCTTTTTTATGATTTCAACCTTTTAGTTGTATTAACAAATTTTGTAGGCTTAGTTAATTTGTTTTACTTGTCTTGATCTTGGTTGATGCCATTATCTTTGATTTATCATCCACGTGAGGAAACATCATGGTTCAACAAAGCATTATTTAAATTGGGGCTTAACATAACAAAGAAAGTGGATTAAATATCACATACTTATTTTGTTTATACTCAATTGTTCTACGTGAATTGATAAATTAGTTGTATTAAAAAATTTCTCCTCATAATCATCTCCTTTTTTTGATTCTGTAGGGTGAAGGTGAACCATTTAAGCCTTACACACATCGTTATTATGTGCCATATGAAGCATTCGGGAGTACGTATCCGCTTTGGTACTCAATTAAACGACCTTCTGCGTACATAATCGTGTTGTCATCCTACTCAGCTTATGGTAAGCCACTAAGCCTTAGGGATGTTTGGATGTGTGTTTTAACACTGACATAACAATATAAAACAAATTTATACTCAGGTTGATTATCTAATTCTTAATATTTGGTAGCTATTTTATATAAAGTCTTGATTTCTAGAAACAGAGTGGTGTCTACTCATTTTTTTGGAATGAAGTTGATCGACTTTGTCTTTTCTGCAGGAATGTTCACGCCTCAATATAAATGGCTTATGAATGAGCTACCCAAAGTGAACCGAACCTGCCAGTTATGACCCATTCATCAAGAAATGGGTTGATTTGGGTAAACAAGTTTTGCTTATTTCATTTGGG
This sequence comes from Ambrosia trifida, assembly GCA_028751855.1. NCBI lineage: Eukaryota > Viridiplantae > Streptophyta > Magnoliopsida > Asterales > Asteraceae > Ambrosia > Ambrosia trifida. Next base: position 111,417,751 of record CM054131.1, read on the forward strand.
TCTACTAAAAATATGAAACGGGTCAATTTGGTCACTAGAGTAAAACTTGTTTACTTAAAAATCGGGTCAAAATGGGCGAGCACACTCACGACTGTTGTGTGTCGCCACCATGTCGCCATTACCACCACCTTTCCCATTACCACCAACCCCACCTCCCAACTCAATATGGTCAGAACCGTACATAGGAACCACAACCATTTTTTATAAAATAAAAAATGTTGTTGTAATTGTATGATGGTGACAAATATGTGGCATATCATAATAATATGATTATTTTTAATTTAGATGACAACCAAACTATTGCTTAACTAATTTAATGTACTTCTATGTTATTTGTTACCATTTTAGTGCTATTGCTTCACTAATTGTTGAGAGATTTGATTTATGAGCGTTGCAAATTGTCGCTACCGTTGTACTATCGCGCTCACTTTATTTACAACGTTTATGAACTCATAGTCTTTTATTCAAAGGTTGTTACTATTAAGCACATCAACACGGCCACTTCCAACAAAACCCACCGTCCATACGACATGGAAAACAAACTAACATAACACATACACAACAATGAACAACAAGATTATAACACAACACATACCACGTACCTTATAAATTTCACGCCCGCCGCAACGCGCGGGTTACCTACTAGTGTTAAATAAAGAGTTAAATCAAGATTAATCCTACAAGGAGGAGTGTTGCAATATTTAAAAAAAAAGGAATAGGATATACCAGTATTTGATTTTTGAAATTGATAACTACAAATTACAAAAAGAATAAAATAAGATCCAACTGATAAGTGATAACAACATACTATTCGAAAGAACAAAAACCTTGATTATTCTATTCGAATATTATATGTTCAGTTGAATATTTACATGTAGTTTCTACTACGACAAATTAAGGGATATCAACATATTATACGTTCAAACATCCTATATATTTTTGACATGTAATTAGAAATTTATGTCACAAGACCGTAAACCTAACAAAACATAAACGAGGCTTAATTAGAAGTCAACATGTTATAAATATATAACATTTCGTGCAACATTGATAAACTATTGAATTGCGGTGGTAAAATTTTAAATGTAATTGAATGTTTAGAAGTCGATTTCAAGTAACATAAAAAAATTGGGTGGCGCCGGTTCGAATCTGACGGGCGGCGAGGTTTTACCGAGTTCTATAACACTGTCGTGCCTTCGGGCGGGTGGGGCTCGGGTTTCCGCGCATCGGGAGAAGGCGGGGGCTGCTGGAGGTCGAGTAGTCGATTCTTGGGGACGACGCCCCGCAAGGGTGGTTGCCACACAGTTGTTCGCCGATAAAAAAAAAAAAAAAAAGTAACATAAAAAAATAAAAATAAAAAATAAAACTTGATACATATCCTTTCTTCAAAAGAGGAACAACTTACACGTGCATGCCTTTTATATACCTTAAACTATGGAGAGTGACGGGTTTGGGTTAGAGGTATGAGTTGCCATGTGGCGCTTACGCATGCGGTTTCACAATTCAAGCACCAAAAAGGTTGGAAGTGGGAGCTTGGGTTTGAGGCTTGAGTTGCCATGTGACAATTTGTTTTTTTTTTTCTTTTAAAAACAAATAAATTAACTTTATAAAAAAGACACTTATATTTTATTAAATTTATAAAAGACAATGACAATTCTACATCAAATAAAAAAAAAATACATCAAAGAAAAATAAAAATACTAAATCACATATTTTTAATTATCGTCATCGTCACTGGCTTATATCTCGGAACAGTCCAAATATGTTCAACTAAATCCGCTCGAAGGTTGTGATGCATTTGGCTATTCTGGATTTCATATGTGTTTAACATTCTCTCTTCATCAGTAGTGCCTGCGTTATTTGATTGCGTCTCCTCACCAAATTACTCGCATATTGCACGTCCTTCGTCTTCTAAAATCATGTTGTGTAAAATAACGCAAGCGTGCCGTACATCACATTTTTTATTTTTGGTTTTTCTCACAATCGACAACATGGCCAAATTGCGCCATCTTTTTTCGCAAAACACTAAAAGCTCGCTCGATGTCTTTCTGTATCGCCATTTGAGCTTTGTTAAACGTTGATCTCTTTTCGTCTAATGTAGTACCTTCGCCCATGTTTCCAACCTACAACTTATGGAAAAAAGAAACCTCATGTAGTGCAAATATAACCACGTTAAAGAGTTTTGGATCCTTTTGAAGACTTTGACATTCCTATTCGTATGTAGTAGTGCAAATTTAACCACGTTACAATAACGGTTACCAAATCGTCTCGTCTTAATTTAACCACGTTACAATACATCACCATCCTTTTCTATATTAATTCGTTTTAATTTTTAGGGTAAAATACCAAAATCGTCCATGTGGTTTGGTAAAAGTTATCACTTACGTATAAACTTGAGTTTTTTGTCATAATCGTACCCTGATTTTAATTGTTTGTCTAAATTGTCCCTGGCACTAACTCCATCCAGTTAAGTCAAGGGACGATTTAGACAAACAATTTAAAACCAGTGTACGATTATGACAAACAATTAAAACCAGGGTACGATTATGACAAAAAATCTCAAGTTTGTACGTAAGTGACAACTTTCACCCAAGGTTTTTAAACCCGGACCGGCCGGTTCGACCGGTCGGACCGGGAAACGGACCCCCGCCCGGTCCGGGTCACCACGTTGGACCGCCCATGCATAGGACCGGAGGTTGAACCGTCGGACCGGCGGTTGGACCGGAATTTTGGCCGGTTGGACCGGTTATTTTATTTTATTTTTTTTTGTTTTGGTTCGACTTTTTGGGACGGTTCATTGGGCCGGCCGGACCGGTCGGACCGGTCCGGTCCGGTTCAACTTCCGGTCCGGTTCTGAAAACATTGCTTTCACCAAACCACAAGGACGATTTTAGCAGTTTACCCTAATTTTTAATAATATACACATCCATAAAAATAAATAAATAAATAATTAGTTGAATCTATAGGCGTCGTCTTCTTTAGGAAGTTCTCGTCTAATAAATAACCGACAGAAAAAAAAAGGAATCAGAAGATTCATGTCTTATATGGATCACCATTGACCGACACTTTCAGATATATACATATACATCATATCATATATTATATATATACAGTATACGTATATCCAAGTAACAAGATAACCAATATCCGGTTAGATTCTTTACTTCCATTTATTTCTTTCTTTCATGTTCTTCATCTGATCAAATCTTTTTACGTTGATCGGCTGTATAATTATTTGATTACTATACATATATAGTGTTTTTTCAACTACCCTTTTCGTCACTAATCATAAAGATTCGATCTTTGATTTTTTTTTATTTTTTTTTTAGCATTAAATGGAGATTTTTATATAATTATTAAACCAAACCCATAACAAATTACAAGAGATAGCAGGTCAACAAGCTGCGTCGCAACCGATTTTAAATTGCAAATCCTACCCTGCTAAAAACGTACAAACGTACCAGTAAAATCTGATTAAATTTCTTGCTTTTTATGATGAGTCACAAACGTACCGTACCAGTAAAATCTCACTCATAGCACGCTATTTATACAGTCTTTTGACAGTAAAGTGGGTAAATTGAGGAAATAATATTTCTCTGTCCTGGAAAATAGAGAGGTTGCTTCTAAACTGGTTCGGGTTGGTCAATGAAAAGTCAAAACCAGGCTGAGTTATAATTTACAAACCGGTTCCGGTTTTGAGTAGTTTTGACCATTTTTTTTTACTGGTTTGGTTCGGGTTTAACCGGTTTTATATTTCGAATTTGATGGTTGTTTCGGTTTTGAAACAGTGTGATGACCGATGGCTGCAGCCGAAACAAGGGCGGTGTGGCAACGGGCTGCGAATCGATATTTTCTTCAAGAAGATGCGAAAAGGGCACCAAAATTAGCTTCGATTTCGTCTGTAGTTTCTAAAATTGAGGTGAAACCGGTTGATGTTGATCAAGCGGATTTGAATGATAGTTTCCCTGTTTCGGATGACAAATCGTTCTATTCGAGCCTCGAATCTGACTCGAAATGGTGGCTTCAGTTGCAGCCTGATTATATGTACCAAAGGGGTTTGACTAGTGAACAACAAGTCAACCCGAATCCTTATCAATTCGTCGAAAATCAAGATGGTAGTAATATCAGTAGTGTTGATTCTGTGTCATCAAAAGAATCTTATGAGTTTGTGCAGATGGACTCATTTGTGTCCAAGAAATCAAAAATTTTGATTGATAATTGTGATCTTTATAAGCCTATGCACTCGGGTTTGGAGCCGCATAAGATCAAGTGCGGTCGAAAGGACATTGTACGAGGTGAATCGCAGCCTAATACGAGCAAGACAAAGATATTGGAAGCATTGTGTCATTCTCAAACGCGTGCAAGAGAAGCGGAGATTGCAGCGAAGAAAGCGTATGCAGAGAAAGAACACGCAATCAAGCTTGTATTCAAACAGGCGTCGCAACTATTTGCATACCGGCAATGGATCTATATTCTACAGCTTGAAAATCTTTGTTACCAAAACAAGGTCAAGAGTGATCAAATACTGTCTGTTACGTTTTCGCCTTCCAAGTTTGGTAAATTAGACGAGAGTATGAAGAAGGTGGCGCCTACGAAAGGGAAAAGAAGACGAACCAAACGTGGGTTTGGGCGATTGGAACGTGAGTTAGGAAAATACGCGGTTGTTTTCGTGGTCGGATTGGGGATTGTTGGTGCAGGTTTGCTTCTTGGATGGACTGTTGGATGGATGTTGATTTAGTGTTGGTAGTTTATAGAATTGGGTACTCAGATAGCCAGTTCATGTGTACATAGTTGTTTGGACTTTGAAGTTGCTATATATATATATGTCTTCATTTGATTGAGGTTTCATTGTATTAGTTTTAACAGTATGTGTTCTATATGTGACCAATTTCAGGTAGACTATATTATATATACACTTGTACATAGTGTTAACAAATATACTAGTGTTACAAAATGTTATATGTTGCTATGTTATTAAATAAATGTATCATCGTTAAAGCAACCAGATATACATAGTGTTAATCAAATGTTATATATTGTTATCAGTGGCTAAACTTGGTTCTCGAATCGGTAGAGGCCAGACTTAATTTTTCGATCAGTAGTGGCTGGAAGATCAAATCGTTGGGGGCCGGACTCAACCCGAACTCAATTTACCTACGAAAATCTTAAAAGTTCACCATTGCGCCAAAAATCGGTGGGGCCCCTCGGGCCCTAAAGAAGTTGTGCCCCTGATTGTTATGTTATTAAAAAAATGTATCATCGCTAAAGCAAACGGTATATATATTGGAATGGTCTCAACAAGGTATGGATAATGAGATGGGTATTAAACAATGTTTTGTTGGCCGACCGAAACCGGCTTCAAACCGAAAATTTATCAAGGTTTTTTCCTATTTTATCCTAATTATTTTTATAATATTTACGAATTCATTTGGTTCTTACTATTACTTATAAAATTGTTACTGGTCTTGGATGGATTAGGTATAAATGTTGGCTACATATTTTCACTACAGGTCTTGCACCTTGCAGCATCAGTGTGTAGATTTTAGATGAACTCAAATTTTGTTTCAAAAATGAGCATCTTAACATGTAAATTTTAACTATATAAGACCATATACATACATACATATATGGTACTTGTGCACCAACCCACAAACCGACGAGCATTATGTAACACATATGGAACGTTTAGTTACCAAAACAACTCATGGTCAACCTCCAAACGTCGCCATATGATTTAGTATTTTCGGCTAAAGAGGACAACTTACTATGTACCACGATTTGGCCTTTACGATACAAACAAACTTCAACCGAACTTGTTATAATAGCTAATACTCGCCACGTATATAATCTAATAATTTATAATAGCTAGCATGTTAAAGTTGTTATAAACAAAATATTACATGAAAAATACTAAAGGTCAAACACAATATTACTTGAAAAATACTAAAGGTCTTGCAGCTTTGCGTTATCAATATGTGGAGATAAGCTTTCTCTATTAAGCCATTAAGGGTTTAAGAACCATAGTAAACAAAGATGTAGATTTTAGATGAACTTGCAATTGTGTTTCGAAAATGAGCATCTTGACATGTAAAGTTTAACCATATAAGACCATAAACATGCATTTATAATTTTATTATACCTATCCACCTACCCACAAACTGATGAATATTATGTAACACTAGTGGTAATGCCCGCGCGTTGCAGCGGGTTCGTTACGCGAGGAAAATATAGTCAGTATCTTTTTTTGGTACCAGAACTTCCTATGAAGCGGCATCTGAAATTCATGATATTCAAACGTGTTAACGTGTTTTCAAAGATTAAAAGACCGAAAAGATTGATCTAATGTTTTGTTGTTTACCTCTATGTGTGAAATTTCTTTCAATGACATATCAGCAAAATAGGCATATAAAGCTCTTATAACAGCCTGCAATGCACAAATTCATTAAACCCATGTTTGCATCGCACAAATCTTTCAATGGATGAGTTGGGTAACAGGTAATTTACATACGGTTTGGGCCACGCCCACCAAAAATAATATTTATTTGATTTAAAAATGTTAATAAAAAACTAATGCCCTAAATATTATTCAAAAGCTATATTGATACATACACATGTATTAAAATACACTTTACAAACACGTTTAACCCGTTTTATTTTTAGTTTTTTTTTACCCATTTGTGGAGGTAAAATTTTGTGGTTGCCTTGTTTTATCTGGTGAGATACGACTACAACAAGCGCGCGTTGTCGTTCTAACTCAATAATAAACTGCTCCAACCTGTTATATGCACAACTGCAAACTTTTGACGTTGCTTAAAATACCAAAACTTTAATTATTTACTTTCTATATTTTCAACAGAGATTTTTCCTTGTATTTGAATTCAATACCTTTGTATCACATCGAGATACGACTCTCCACGAGGATATCGATACCTGAGTTTGTCTTTCTTCCTTGACCTTTAAAAAAAAGACTATTGAATGGAAAGGTATAAAATTACAAAAAAAAAAATCGAATATTTCATATTTAACATACTCGTATTCTTCAGGCATGTTCTTCTTTAGTTCTTCATACGTTATACCGTCACATACACCAGCATTTATCTCATCAAGTGAACGCCATTGTATCTATAACGTAAAGAAAGTACACAAATTTTACAAATGATAAATGATCAAAGAAGCAATTTATGTGACATGTAAAACTAACCTTGGGGAATCCAACAATTTGATTTGCAGTCAAAATTGTTCGTTGCAATGTGCTTGTCCAAATCTAGGTGCATAAATAAAAAAAACAATATAAAACATTGCAAACTTTGTGCAACAAACAAAGAAAATGCAAATAGTAAAATAAGTAATAGTTCTTACAAAAGCAATTTTTTTAGGCAAGATAGTTCATGTGGCTTTCAATTGAATGTTATAAGAGGACTTGAATTTCACAATCAATCTCATTCAATTTGATTCTTAAGGTTATGGAACTTGAAGGGACAAGAGGTTAATGATCTATATTGATGAAGGAAGAAGGCAAAGGATTGAAGGGTATGGATGGAAGAAGGAGGGTAGTATTGTAAAAGTCTTTTAATATTGTAAAGGAGGAGGTGGATGAAATGTCTATATTACCCTCTTAAGTGTCTTAATTGTCCCAATTATGCCCATAATACCCTTAAATTTCTTGCTTAAATATATTGTACATGTTGCTTGTTAAGTTGTACGAAAATGCAAATTACCTTGTTGTACATAACTCCTCCTTTATAATGTATTATAGATTATAGATATATGGCACCTTTAGTTACCAAAAACAACTCATTGTCAACCTCCAAATGTCACTATATGATTTAGTATTTTGGCTAAAAAGGCCAAGTTTGTGTGGACCACATTTGGGCCTTTACGATACAAACAAACTTCAACCAAAATTACCATTTTCAACATTAAATATTGGGCCCATTTCAACCCAAAATCGTCCACTTTAAGCCTTGTAATATCATGACAAAAAAAATGGAGAAAAAACAATAGAAATACACTATAAAATGCAAATTATCAAAGCATAAAATGATAAACGATTTTAAAATATCAATATTCATTTCAACTGTGCAGAGGTCAAACTAAAAACTAAAACAAAACCACAAAGTCAATTACTCTTATTAACTTATAGCAATTTCCATGTGAGGTCCAGTCCAACCGGACCCCTCTAGTTCGGCCCTTAGTCTGAAGGGCCGATCACTGCAAGATTACCCGTGCGCACCAATGATATGAATTCAAAGACCAAAGCATTCAATCTTGGACTTCTTCCTCCATGGAACCACTTGCTTAAATCCTTCATAAATCTTTACCTACAAAAATAAATAAATAAATAAATAAATAAAATTAGTTTTTTTTTTTTTTGAACGATCAACTAAAGTATTGCCGGGTACTCTGTACGCGGCCCCCAATGGCTGAAAGGGGCCCAGACGGCCTCTAGTCCGTACGGACAGAGCCCTTCGGCCCACCCGTCTCCTGTTCCAGGGAAAACACGGCCCACAAACCCGCCCGAAGGCACGACGGTAGTGAACCGGTAAAACCTGGAGGGATCAGAAGTCGAACCCATGACCACAAGGGTCAAGGGTCTCTCCATTACTTCCCAACCACCTACCCCACCACAAGGGTGGGGGTATCCATCATTTTCTTGGCTTCTCTAAAGAGAGAACCGACCCTTTTACCACTAGGCCACATGATCAGGATAATAAAAAAAATTAGTAAGAGACCAAAAGTGAAAATTCAGCTAGCCTGTCTACTGTCATCTTATTCACACGACATGTTTTTCTTACTGTCAATGGGCCCCACTCCAACATTATTACCTACTTTTCACGCATTAAACACTTGTACCTCACGCATTAAACACTTGTACAAAAACAATAACATTTTATCTTCTTCTTACCCAAAACCGGGACCCACTAACTCTCGTCACACTCTCATTCCATTTCCTCTTCATCTTCATCATCTTCCTTTTACCACAACCTGCCTCCATTGATGACGTCACCTTACACTCACCCAACAACCACCTGTTCAGCCCATCACCGTCACTATCAAACGACCTGTGTCTCCTCTCTCGACGACGTGGGTCAGGGCCATGAAGAACAGTGGTGGGAGAAGGTGAGGATAATAATAATAATCTTGGAGGGGGATGGAGGCATTGGGTATGGGTGGTTATTATTATGTCTGTGGTAGAGTTGGGTTTGGGTATACCCGGTTGTTGTTCCCAATGGAAGGGGATGGAGACGGTGGTTTCGAACGGTGGTGTGGAGGTGCCTGACGGTTTGGAATGGTGGGGTGGTGGGATGATTGAGTACAGTGGGAGTTTCGGTGTTGGATACGGGTCGGGTTTTTCTGTGTCGGATTTGGAGATCATTGTTAGAGAGAGAGAGAGAGAGAGAGAGAGAGAGAGAGAGAGAGAGAGAGAGAGAGAGAGAGAGAGAGAGATGGGTTGTTTTTCTCTCTCACTAGAATTTTATAAGTTATGCAGTAATGTTGATGTGAGGATCACAGGATGTAGTTGTAAGTTGGAAGTCACGTGACTTGTGCGTGAGGTTTTGTGAAGTTAAAAGACCATGTGTTTGAATTTTGGGTGGTGTTAGATTTTTTGTTGGGTGATGTTATTTTTTTTATGTTGTATGGTTTTTTAAGTCTATGTTCCAACAACATTTTTTGTTACTTTTGTCGTGTGTTTGTTTTAATATTTTATAACTACACTAGCTGATTATCTCGGGAGTGTCCCGAGGTTGAAAAATATAATATTATTTAATAAAAAAGGATAAAAGAAGTAAACAGTCTCAACCTCTTTTAATGTTAAAGAAAATTGTTCTAATGTTTATACTATCAAAAGTGGTTTTCATGTTGTGTTCCCAGCAGATTAAAAAATCTCAACCTCTTTTATATATCAATCAATCATACCCAGTATATCCCACGAATAGTAGAAACTATTGGTAGGGTCAGGGGAGGGTGAGATGTAGGCACACCTTACCTCTATCTATAAGGATAAAGAGGCTGCTTCCAGAGAGACCCTCGGCTCAAAAAGAGAGAACAGAAGACAGGCAAGCATACAAGTAACGAGACAAGCACCAAAGGGATATATCGCTATCGGCTTACGGGCCAAGTGCAGTAATAAGCTAGTAAGATAGTGCATAAAAATATAATACATTGAACATCATACAAACATGTACACGAGACTATAACCACATGTAAGTTTCACACTACTTAAGAAAACAGGATAAATAGGCACATGAATCAAAATAGGTTTAGAAAACCTATAGTTAAGGCCTCATAATACCTGGTTATGCTACCTAAGTGTCAAATCCTAAAAGTCAGTTACTTTAATCCTACTTCTCCACGAACTCCTTTCTTGGACCATGTCCTCAGAGAGGTGCAACTCTATGAGATCCTGTCTAATTCGCTCATCCCAAGTCAATTTAGGTCTGCCCCTATTCCTTCTCCCCTCTACAACGCATTCTTCCACTGCTCTCACTGGCGCTGTTGTTCGTCTCCTCTTCACATGTCCAAACCATCTCAATCTCCCTTCCTTTATCTTGTCTGATATCCTAGCCACTCCAAAGCTCTCTCTAAAGACCTCGTTTCTAATCTGATCTATCCTTGTGTGCCCGCCCATCCACCTAAGCATCCTCATCTCTGCGACCTCCATCTTGCGTGCGTGCGTCTTCTTGATTGCCCAGCACTCTATCCCATACAACATAGCAGGTCTAATTGCGGTCCTGTAAAATTTCCCTTTCAATTTATTTGGTCGCACAACACTCCCGTGGCTGCTCTCCACTTACACCACCCGGCTTTTATGCGATGTGTTACGTCACTATCTATATCCCCATCCTTTTGAACAAATGATCCTAAGTACTTAAACCTAGTTACCTGCGGGACAACCTGGCCCTAGATAGTGATATAAGTGTCCTCGTCGTCGTTAACCCCACTGAAATCACAATAGAGATACTCCGTCTTTGTGTTAGTTGCAGAAACCAAACAAATTTTGAATGCAAGGTTAGAGGAGTGGCGAGAAGCTTTGGAGGGAATGGGTTTAAGGATTAGTAGGTTCGAAAACATATATATACAATAGCATATCGTTATAGCACATGAACATGGGCAATTCATATATGTAATAGTAGGTTCAAAAACATATATATATACTATCATAACATGATTAGTGACTTGCCTATGTATGATTAAGAAAATTACCTAAATACATTGTGTTTTTTTCTGCATGAACAAAAACTAAAAAAGCATTTTTTTCGTTTTTGTATAGCACTATATACGGTGCTCGTTGGAAAGATAATAAAGCGATCGTTAATTTGGTGTAATTTTTTTTCAAAAAAATGTCATACATAAAAGTTACTAACGTTTAAAAATTGTGAGCGGAAAATAAGAAAAAAATAAAGATAAAAATATTAATTAACATATTTGAAATTTTAAAATAATTAATAGTTCACTAACATTTAAAAAATGTGAGAGGAAAATAAGAAAAAGATATTAATTAACATATTTGAAATTTTAAGATAATATAGATATAGATTTTATTTAAAAATACAAAATAAATAAATTTAAAAGAAAGTTTCACATGATGTCACATGGCATTGAGACATCCATTGAATGTCACCTCATACAAACTCAATTCTTTTATTATAAGTTATAGATTATTAAATAAGTATTGATAAACAGCAGGGCTTACAATGGGTAACATGTATAAGACACGATTAGACTTGTTAACTGAAAAATACACTATGCCACTTTTTACTTTTTTTTTAAATAATTAGAATCGAGAGGCAAAGATCCATCATTTCTCTTTTTTGGTACATAAAATGTATAACTGTGTTATAAACATAAGATATAAAGTAGTTAAACGGGTCGTGTTCATGTTTAGAATTTTTATTGTTCGCGTCGTTAGAGACCTGTTAAGACACGATTTATCAGCCCTAATAAAAAGAATATAAGGGTATGGAGTTTTGAAACACAAGTTTTAAAGTAAGAAAATCTCAGAATCCGTATGCAGATTGGAGAGGGAATTAATTAGAAGAGAGAAAATAGTTTGTTTAGATGGAAGGTGAGCGAGGAGAACACGGGTGGAAGTTAGGGAGTACTCTCTAATTTGGAGAGCTGTGGGAGTGAAACAAAGAAGAAATCGGAGAGCGGGAAGGATGACAAAGGGAATTCGGAAATACCATCCTGTTAATGTAATGTTTTTGAGATAAATTAGAGGGACAATGGATTAGAGGGGCAATGGCAAAGGCAAAGCCTTTAAAACACCTAGGTTGTGGAATGTCTTGGGTTCAAGTCCCACTGACCACGGGATTTAAAATAAATTAACCTTTAAAAAAAAATTAGAGGGACAATGGGAAATTTTGCAATTATATAACAGTTTTATGTTATGGTCAAAGACTCAAAGTAATATATACATATAAATATAATGTTTTATGTAATACTTTAAAATTAGTATACGTTTTTGCTCTAATTATACTATATATCAAAACAAAAGGTTCATGAATAGTTCTTTTCTGTGTCTGCGTGTTTTCTCCTCAAACCCTCACCTCTTCTCTTGCCATGTTCCCTCTCTTCCTTCTTGACTTTCCCTAAATACTTTCCTCTGCCAAAAAGAAAAACTCTCTCGGCTCTTGCTTTCTCCGGGATTGTCCTCTTCGGATCTCTCACAGGTTAGCATATCATCATCTAATCTTCTTCCTCTCCCTTTGCTTCCCAATCCTTCTTTCTCGGTTTTCCCTTCATATGTGTTGATCCGCTTCAGGTTTGCTAAGCAATATAAATTATTAAATTTGCTAATAATAGTTAATTTCTTAAATAGTTGAGTTTGTATCTTAGAGCATCCACATTGAGCTTGCGTGACACCATTTCAAAACCAAAGACCTCCCTTAATCGGACTTCTTGCTATGTGAAACAAGTTTGGTGTGCAAATCCAATGGTAAAATCTGTAACCAAGGACCAATTATCTTTTTTGTATTAATTATATATATATATATTAATAGCAAGAAATAGTCCACTTCTTAAAATTTCGTTTCACTCTTTTTTTTTTTTTTTTGCTTTTTTTATAAGTTTTTTTTTGCGTTTTGACCACCAAGTTTTTTTTATTACGTTTTGGCCACAGCCCTTTTTTTTTGTTCTTTTTTGTTATACTTCTTTTTTTTCTATTTGAACCACTAACTTTTTGCTTTTTCTTTTTGCGTTTTGACCACCAACTTTTTTGTTAAGTTTTTTTATTTCATTTTTGCCACGTCTATTTTTATTAGTCTTTTTTGTTAAGTTCTTTTTTCCCCGTTTTGACCATCAACTTTTTGATTACTTTATTTCTCATTTTGGTGACGCCCTTTTTTTCAACTTTTTTGTTTTCCCCTTTTTTGCAGACTTATTTTCCCGCTATGTTTTAACGTTATTTAAGTCATTTGGTGTTAATATTTTGTGTTCTTTCTTTACGATTTTCCTGGTTTTAGCCGTTTTTTCGTTGCTACATAACACAGTTGTACGCGTCGATCTTACAACGCTATTAGCACGGTTTTGGCGCAACGCGCCATCGGATACACCTAGTTAATTTGAATACTTGTTGGGATATTTTATTTTAATATAAACTTTGTAACGAACTAAGTCGTATTCAACATAAAATAATATTAAAATAAAAGATAAAATTTATATTCTGACATAGATAAAAAAAAAATATTTGAAGGAAATATATACAAATTCGATTTAAAAATAAAATAAAATTAATAATAGAGGCCCTTTTTGCAAAAATAACAGGTAACAACCTTGAAGTTTAGTCCATCATCTTTGATGTATTCACAAGATTTTTGTAGATCCCTCTATAAAAATCTTTAATATTGTGTTTAGTAATTTACATTAATGTCTACACATGGTGTAAACTAAAACGGACAACTACTCGTATGAAAGATCACCAAGTATGGTACAATATAAGACATGCTAACAATCTAAAAAGAGTTTTTATCACATGAATATGACAATTCATGGCGTTCGTAGTAATATAAAGCAACAATGTGACACGTGAAACTGACATTTGATATGGTTAAGACAAAAACTTTCTTGCTATACGAATAATACATACGTTGGGTCAAAATTTCATAAATTACAATCAATACAAATAAATTCTAACTATGATAATATAAGCCTTATTTATCAATATAGCCTCATCTATTAAGATAAAGCTACCCATTATGAATGGAAAAGTTAATGGCCTATAAATATGGAATAATGCATCTAAATTGATTGAACATTTTATTTGAGCATAATTAAAAAAATGTGCAAAAGTTAATCATTTTTAGTTATTTTGCCTCCTTATAATTAGGACATTAAGGTCTTGTGTAGGCCTTTAACTTTTCATTCATAAGACTAAGGGGTATGGTCCCCTTCCCCCTTTCCTCTCCTTTGTTCACATCAGCGTCACGTCATTTCCCCCTTTCCCCTCCCCCTTCTAGGGGAAATTGTTTCCCCTTCTTCCCCTTCCCTTTTTTTATTATTTTAAGTATATAACAAAAAAAAAAAAAAAAAAAAAAAAAAACAACCTTCCCCTTCCCTTGTGACTCTGTTGAGAGTCCTCGTCATTGCTATGTATTACATTACTACTAGCGCATACTATATATATCTGCTTTCTTCTCTTAGGGTTGATTTGACCCGGATACCACTTATTACATAATTGCAAACAGTATACGACACATGAATTGCTAAACACTTTTCTACTATATTTTTTTAAACAGGGTATGCTCACCAATACAATTTTTGTATTGACCAAAATATTTTGTACATGTTTCAGGTTGTTTTGAGACGCTTCTTTTAGGCTTTTGGATTTTATATTTCAGTCTTGTTTACATTGTATTTTAGCTAGACTTGTCACTTTAGAATTATTGTATCCTGTAATTTCGTTTCAATGTAATAAATTATTTAATCAATGTATTCAAATTTGCACTTTAGTCCATGAGCTATTGAACAATCGTCACTACGTGACACCTCGATGTTTCCGCCATCGGTTGGGGTGTTACAGATTGGTATCAGAGCCATGGTTATAGGGAATTAGGTTATTAGAATGCCTTTTAGCCTAGTCTATAACTAAGCTTACTTTCACGAGTCCTCTCGTATATATTTCTCTTATTTCCTATTATTTTCTTTCAAGATATTTTCGTTATGATTATTTCTCGTTATTCTTTCAGTATTTTGCTTAGAAAAGAATACGCTCGTATTTCAAAAACGAAACGATAGCGCCAAGTTAGGAGTGACATCCATACCTTGGTGGTTAGTTTCACTCCTCTATATGTTATTAATCTTAGGAATATGTCTTTGAGATAGGAGTGACATCCACACCTCAAAGAGTATTTCCTTCAAAAAGAAACTTAACCACTAAGCTGGGAGTGATATCCTTAACTTAGTGATTGGTTTCATTCCACAATCGTTTTCAATTTTGAAATACATCTTTGAGTTAGGAGTGAAATCCACATCTCAAGGATCTATTCCTACATCTCGTTGATTATGAATTTTCTTAAATGTTGGTAATCTATTACATACTTTAATCTTATCATTCACGTCATTTTAAATCATGGTCTTTTAAAGCACATTAGAATTACACATAGTTCATGAAATGGTTTCATTTTGCATTTCACAAACTTGTACTGCATATTTTAAAGGACAAATGTAACCCTTTGTTTTCATATGACATAATCAATATATATTTTCGAGAGAAATTTGCAACTAATAATAAGCCTTATAACATTTTTCAAACTCGACTTCTCGTAAACACATGAAAATGTGTATTTACGAAGATTTTGCAAATGAACCTGTTTTGAATTTAAAACACACTTCGATTTCTAAAAATTTATTCTCATGCATCACTACTATTCTTTCAAACAATATCACAAAGTCGAGTAAACTGCGAAAATTTACCTTTTACACTTATACTTTTCAGTTGCAAAACTTTTGGTTTAACAAAACAATGGACATATCTTTTTATCAGAATGTTGCTAAATGTCTTTTATAGTATAACGCATATATGTAAAATTACTAGATTTTAAACTCACATGCCAGTAGGCTATACACCCGTTCTGTGCACATTCATTTGCCGTAAATTTCATTATTTTAATCTTGCACCATTTTTATTCATAGTTATTTCTAACACGTTATTTGTGATTATTTTCACATTGCCTATTTGCATTAATTCAACTCGTTTACTTTCATTTTGTGCAATTGTGCGATTTACTCGATTTATGTTATACTATTCTTTCAGTCGGAATTTTATGCTATACTTATATACTTACTTGAACGCATATTTGGTATGCACATTTTCTTTCCTGTTTTGAGCAAAACCCTGTTATACTTTACATTAATTTGTTCATCATCATGGTCAATGAACATACTAGTTGATAACTCGTATGAGATCTAAGTCAGTGCCCACGTACGACTCGGATTAGAGTATTTCTTTAATCCGAGGGGAACGGTGTAAATCTCAGAGTCTATCAATATGAGTGTTTAAAGCCAACGATGTAAACAGAAACTACCGGTTAAGGGTGAACCCGAAAGGGGAGAACCTCTAACCATGTCTTATACTTACATGTTATTCACATTACGGTTAAAGGGAAAACCCGGAAGGGAAGAACCTCTAACCATGTCTTGATTGAACATCATTTTATTACAGTGGCTACTACATATTGGTTGCACGCATTTATTTCATGTTAGGGTTATGGAAAAGCATAACACCCTAGTGTAAGGTAAATCGATGATTACGGTCCGGAACGCAATCATGGGCTTACAGGTACATGGGGGTGGTGTGTAATTCTATCTAGGCTGTTGGTAGACAACCAGTACGAATCCAAAGTATCGAGAGTGTGGTGGGTTAGCTGCGGTACACCCTATATATAAGCATAAACGATACTGCGGGAGCGGACTAGGAGTTTGACCAAGAACCTACCCATTGCTACCTCTTCATTAGATCGTTGACATGTAACTAGCATCTTCGATAAGAACATTCTACATAAGCTTCAATTAGTTTTGTTGGAGCCTTCTTGTTGACCATCTCTACAGAAAACCTTAAACCTTGTGTACTCTTACACTCTCTGTTAGCCGAAATTCTGTTGCATGTCCTTAGTAACGTTCATTTGTACCCCTACCCTCACACGTTACATATCCTCAACACCTTTTCTCATTTAAACTCTCAACTCTCTAACTTTGGGTGCACAGTCAAAGAATTTGCAACTTTTACTTTAAGTACTAGACAATTATTTTAAATTTTGTCAAAACATAAATGATGAAACTTCTTTAAAAATCTAGCTAACTTTTACAACGCCTTTTGTTTCATAGTAACCTCCACTTGAAGAAATTTCGAGACGAAATTTTCTAAAGTAGGGGAGACTGTGACAATCGTCACCCTCATACTTTAGCATGTTTTCAATTATAGTCCTTTGTGTATTCAAGTGCTCCTATTTCGATCCCCGTAAGTTTTGTCGTCTTCAAGTTTAATAAAAAAAATAAAACGAACTCAATATTAATCATTCTCATTTATTGTGGAGCATATTTACGTTTAAAGTTTGTCCAAAAAATTTTGTGGAATATCAAGTTAAAATCTATAAAATCCGAGTTCATTAAGTTATTTGTTAATAAAAGTTTAAATTTTGTAAAGTTTACAAACATTTTGGTTAACTAAAACTAACTTAGTTGGAGTTCTATTAAGAAAAAAAATATAATCTAACCTAGTTAAAGGTATAGGGACTGATTGTTCCAACAGCCTAAAAATTCAAAACTGGAAAAAAAACCTCCCTCCTTGTGCCTCGTTTTTTCCGGCTAAGATTCCGGCCACCGGAATCCTTTTTCCGGCAAGAAAATTATTACTTCTTAATGCACCTTTAACGTATCTTAATGTCTTTTCATCACCCTTTCTTCAGTTTCGGACCATTACAAAGGATTTAATAACGTTTACATCAAGTTTTAATGATGGGTTTCTTGTAACCGATCGGACATCAAGGCACGATCTAAATGCTCGTTTTGTCAAACCATCATATAAAATTGACGCTATCTTATTGTTACTGCACGCTCACATGTTCCAAACCCACATAAAATTCATCTAAAACATGTCCAGAGGGTCTGCAAATCGGCCGCAAGGTTCCGGCCATACATGCTCCTTGTTCGACTCGTTTTCCAGTTTGTAAGTTCTAATCTTGTTGTCGTTTTAATCCTTATTGATTTCCGACCAAAAACCCCTTATTACAGATTCGTGATTGTATCTGAACCGGGTTATTGGAATTAGGATGAGGGTTAGGGTTCTTGGTTAGTATTTTGGGGAAGAAGATGGACTTGTAATATTGTTTAAATATAATTCTGTTTCATTAATAAACAACAAATGCATGGGTGGTCTAGTGGTTAAGTCATATGCACTCTAAACTCAAGGTCAAGGGTTCGAAACCCATAGAACCCGTTTTTTTTCCTTCTTTTCTGATTTTTGTTTCCTTTTTATATTCCTTTTCCTAATTCTTCAATTTAATCAATTAAAATCCATTTAAACGCAAAATATTCATAACAAATCCAATTTTTACCCAAAAATTATGAAAATTTAGGAGTAGCTTCTTGATACCTCATATAAAATTATCATAATTTTTATTTCTGGAAAATATTTTATTTTCGTAATTTTTTTTATTTAATTTGTTTTAATCATATTTAATTGATTAAAAATTCATTTTTAATGATTTTAATCTCAAAATTTTTGATAAATTATTTCTAATGATTATGAACTGAAATAAAAATATTGAGTCAGAAAACATTTATTTTTATTCATCTTCCTATTTATAATCATTTAAACATAATTTAATCTCGTTAAATCAGTTTTAAATATAAATAAGTCTATATAAATTATGAGAAAATCATTTTCATTAATTTACATCAGAAATCATCCATTTTCTATGAAAATGGAATTTTTGGATCATGTCTTGAATTATTAGTCTTATTTATGTTTAATTAGACATAATTAATCATTTATTTATTTATACCATTAAATATCCATTTTATAAATACTTTTCCTATAAAATAGAAATAGCTCTATGTTTTAAAAATCTTTATTATCAATTGTGGATCATTGTGTAACTCATAATTATGTGTTTCAATATTTATGATTATTGTAATTAATAATTAGTTAAATTATTTCGTCTTAATCATTCAAGCATATTTTTATCAAAATAATCAATAGGTAATAATTACATTATTTAAACCGCATTTACAATCTCTCATATATTAATTGTGATATACAACTTTTACATTAACGTGACTGATCATAAAAACTCTAATTCCCCAAATCGACTTAGCAAACCCTAATGCCTTAGACCCTAGATACCTTAGACTTTTTAGACACTTCCTTATTAGTATGCTTACACATTATAGGTTGAATTCCTCGGAATTCCCATTACTTAGCTCACGACTGCTTAAGTTGGATTTTGCTCCGCAAACTGTGAGTATATCTTTCCCCTTTTTACTGTTTTACTATTTTGGGGTGACTCATGTACCTATTATCAAGTTTCTATTTCTTGTTACTAAAAAGCAATTCTTATGTGTGTTTGCTTGTGTCATTTCGTGTATCTATGACCTGTCAAATCATTAACCGTTGCGGCCTCGCATTTCAATGAATAGTACTATGGTTTATACCCTTGTGACTCTGTTGAGAGTCCTCGTCATTGCTATGTATTACATTACTACTAGCGCATACTATATATATCTGCTTTCTTCTCTTAGGGTTGATTTGACCCGGATACCACTTATTACATAATTGCAAACAGTATACGACACATGAATTGCTAAACACTTTTCTACTATATTTTTTTAAACATGGTATGCTCACCAATACAATTTTTGTATTGACCAAAATATTTTGTACATGTTTCAGGTTGTTTTGAGACGCTTCTTTTAGGCTTTTGGATTTTATATTTCAGTCTTGTTTACATTGTATTTTAGCTAGACTTGTCACTTTAGAATTATTGTATCCTGTAATTTCGTTTCAATGTAATAAATTATTTAATCAATGTATTCAAATTTGCACTTTAGTCCATGAGCTATTGAACAATCGTCACTACGTGACACCTCGATGTTTCCGCCATCGGTTGGGGTGTTACACACCACTCTCTCTCTCTCTCTCTCTCTCTGCACCACCCATCACCGCCTCTGCATCTTCTCCGGCGACGTTCTCCGGCTTCTCTCTCTCTCTAAACCCCCCCTCTCTCTCTCTCTCTCTCTCTAATGTTAACGTTCAAAAAATACATTGGGAAATGGGACGGGGAGAAGGGGAAGAATTCCCCGAGCACACCGAAGCTGGAGCGGGGGGGACGGTGTTCCCCTTCGGGGAAGTCCACATCATCCTCTCCCGACCCCTATCCCGATCCATTCCCCATAGTCTAATGGGTAGTTTTATATTGATAGATAAGGCTTATATCGCTAGACACTAGGCCGGCCAATCCAACAATGATTTATCATTTTATTTGAACAAAATTAAAAAAAAAAAAAATTGTACACAAGTTGATCATTTTTGGTTGTTTTGCCTCCTTATAAATAGGACACTTTACTTATTGTGTATTGTGTAGGCGTTAACGTACAAAATAATTAAATTTTTCCACATGCATCGTATAATGCATGTGCAACAATTAATCAGGAATGTAATTTGATAAAAGTGTTCCTTTTCTTTTAAGGGTAGGCTAAATATGCGAAGCAAGATGATACACAAACCTAGGCGAACCTAATAACTGTAGGAACCAATACAGTAGTGACACATGGCATAACATACAAAAACTCAATAAGGGTATATATATATATATATATATATTTTTTGTCATCAATTTACATAACCAATGCCATGAGTTCTATGGTTAAAATTTAATTTCCATTAAATGAACATCAAAATTAACCAATATCAAAACAGAACATCCTTCATTAAACCATGATTCATTTGAAAATGGCTATTACATGCTTTTAAATCATGTTACCGGGTAATCACCAACATTTTTACCAGACAAGATTATTCGCACGTGATTGCCTCGTACTTTTAATTAAACAATGGTTATGGGTTTTGTACACCTTAATGACATCATAGTTAGGAAACATACACCCCACATTTAGACAGTCCGGAGGGGGGGGGCTGTTTTGACCATTGAATATTATTAAAAAAAAAAACCTTCTTCTTCGAAGAGGTTGCAGGTACCAGGGGCTGTTCTAATCTTCTTCGTCTTCTTTATTATTATTATTATTATTAAAAAAAATAAAAAAAATGAAATTCCACATGGCACTTCCCCCCCTTCCACTCCCACAATTTTTACCCTTCACACATGGGCCCACAAATGCCATATGACGCTTCATGCCTCCCCCCCCCCCCCACCACCACCACCACTTATGGTCTTAAAAAAATAGGGAACAAATGCAATCCTATGCATCATATGGGAAATTTGCTATTCTTTAAAACCTAAATTAATACAATTAATTTAAAAATGCACTTAATTCAATTAATCACACGTATTAATATTGTACAGAATTATGTTAATTTTGCTGATTGTTACACTTTTATCATAAATTAAAACTGATTAGAGTTTAAAACTTGAAAAACTTTATTAAAACTAGTGTGTTTAGAGGCGCGCGTTGCGCACCTTACAATTTTGTCGTATCTAAATTTAAAAACGACATCTTACACAAACATGTGTATGTTTGTATTTATTACTTAATAACATGTATATAAAAAAAAAATCGACTCGTCCCTTGCCGTTCCCATGTTTCAAACCTAAGACCTTAAACAATAGAAATCATATATTAAAAAAGTGTTTGGACCTTTAAAAAAATAAAAATAAAAAATGCTTCAAACGGGTTTTGAACTTGAGACATCAAAGCATACAGATGTCCCACAAACCACTACACCACCAAGTCATTTTGTTAATTGTATTGGAATCATATGTATTTATAAATATGTGTTGGAAAAAATAAAAAAACAAGATGCTTCAAACCAGAATCAAATCAAACTTGAGACCTCAAAGTATACAAACACAACACAATCCATTACACCAACAAACCACTTTGTTAATAGTTATGGAATCATATACATATATATTAGTAAAAAAAAAAGCCCAGAGACCAATGAATTCACTATTCATTTTACACCATCTATAATCTTTAAGTATAATAATTCCCAAAGTGTCCAGTGATATTAACAAACTATTATAAAAAAAATATGGTTGTAAGATCAAGATTCACACTGACGCACCATTCAAAAATTCGATCTCTTAAATGTTTCAGATAAGCATCCAAATCAAGCAAAAGAAAATAAACACAATTTCGTCACATTATTTTTCATACTAAAAGCAACAAGAATTACAAGTGAGGCGCGGGTAGACGGGCAACAAGCTGCGCCGCAACCCCTTTTTGAATAGACATGGTAAATACTAAATAAATTGATTCAGAGCTAATTTGATCATGTAGGAAACAAAGCATAGCTTACGAAACCAAAAGATTTATTTGTTTTGAAACTAAATAACTCTAAAACAAGCCCACCAAATCATTATGAATCAAGCCCACGTAATAATACTAAATTAGCCCATTTGGATTTTAGTTCACTCCCAGTCCCAACCCAAGTCCGGAGGCCTGACGCCTGACTCCACT